>VZTG01010141.1:0-259791 GCA_013397845.1 Melanocharis versteri | reverse complement strand
TGGAAAAATCCCCTTTTTTTTTTTTTTTTATCCCTTTTTTTTTTTTTTTTTTTTTTTTTTTTTTTTGGTGTTTCTCCTCCACAGTGTGGCCGTGGTAAAACTGGGCTGCCTGTTCCACCCAGTGGTGGAAGCCGGGAGATCGCTGCCAGGCAAAGGCAAAGCCCCTCCAACAAAGGGATGCGCATCCCTCCCTTCCCTCCTGCCGGCACCACCGCCAGGACTCGGCAGGAGCTGGGAGAGCTGCCACTTCCCAGCACAGCCCGAGCAGGGAGAGCGGCTTGGGCTGATGCAGGATGGGAGAGGGGCAGGAAACTTGATACTGTGCCAAAAAACAAAAACAAAAGGGGAGAAAAAAAAAAGAAAAAAAAGGCCCATTTGGAGCAGTCGGAGGTTTGTGGCTCAGCTAAGCCTGAAATAAAACACCCCTCGGACATCTTTGCTGCCGTTCAGGGTGGAAAGTGCCCCGGCTGCTCTGATTTGGGGCTAAAAGCAGCTTTTGGGATGGTTAGTGGGGTAGTGTGTCACAGATGCACAAGCCCCAGGGAGCAGAGACACAGCAATGCACAGGGAGGAGGAGATCCACAGCCCCAACGTGCTGGCACTGCCCAGCTGTGGGATGCTGGGCAGGAGGAAGGTTTGAAATCCCAAATCCAACCCGCAGGGAAACATTTTCCCCGGAAAAATACTTAAATGAAAAAAAAAATTAAAAAAAAAAAAAATGAAAAAACGTCAGCCACAGACGCTTCTGCCCAGCTGCCAGGCAGAGACCCCAGTGTGCATCAGCTGTTTGTCCACAGGTTTGGAAAGGTTTGGGAAGGAACTGGTTGACCTAGACCTGGTCCCCAGGAAAGAGCTTGAGGAAGTGCTGATGGTTTTTAAGCCCAAATATTATTTTTTTTCCCCTTGTTCTACCTGGCCCACTCTGGGATGCTGCTGGTCCCATCCCATGCCCTGCTAAACCAAATCCAAGGGCAGGTGGAAGGAGAGAGGGGCAGGGCAAGCACTTTCTTTTTACCTCTTTGTTTTTCCCCTCCTCTTTTAGAGGAGAAAATCTTTAAAAAAAGATCATTTGTAGGCCAGGTAAGCTGGAATGAGATGCTGGAGCAGTGGGGAGGAGAGAGGTCAGCACAGAGGCTGGAAAGATGATTCCCAACCATGGGGAAGTGCACGGACCAGTAGATCGGAGAAAAATTAAAAAATTAAGCCATCCTTAAAAGCAAAAAAAAGGCTTTTGTGCAGCCCCTGCCAATGCCTAGTGTGCTCATCCTGCCCCAGGCACCCAGGCAGCCGGGCATGAAGCTGCAGCACACTGGGATGGGATGGATACAGCCAAAGGCACAGAGAGCAGGGTCCTGTGTCCCCATGACCTCCCTTGCTGCCATTCACCCATGGGACAAAACCAACATCACCTTCATCACCCAAGAAAACCTCTCCTGGGTGCCCCAAAATGGTGCAGGGGCACCAGGCTGGACCATGGAGCAGGGAAAAGGCAAGCAAGGGTACAGCCAGAGACCAAAAAGTCCCAGTTCTCAACACAAGCAACAATTTCATTGGGAAAACTTGACAATTCCCTTGTTTTAAGTGATAGCAAATTGTTCTGCTGCTAATTGCAAAATGTTCGCAATTATTTAAAAATCACTTTATAAATCACATTGTTTCCAATCTTCTGTGATGGATAAGTAGAGGAAATCAATAATTATCACCAGGGCTGCTCGGCAGGAGGGGAGGATGACAGGGGAACCAGCACGGAGCTGCTCACTCCTCGACACTCAAGGTCGGACGTGCCCCTCCCGCTGCTCCTTTCCCCAATCCATTCCTCCACACAAAAGGCAGAAGGGAAGCACAAACACTGAAAGCAGACAGAGAAATCAAAGGGATGAAGGAGATCAGGATAAACCCACACAGAGCTTTGGCAAAGGCTGGGCAGAGCCCAGCACATCGGCCAGCAGGTGAGGAAGGATGGGGGGACCTGGCTGGAGACCAGACAGCAGAACAGCCGCTGTGTGGAGAACCAGGGATACCTGGAAGCAAGGTTGCTTGATGAGCAGCCTTTGCATTGCAGGCATCGGAGCCTAGCTTTGCTCTTGTTTTGTGGGGTTTATTTTGATTGTCTCCCCCTGCTAGGTCAGATTTCCAGCTGCTGTAGCAGACAGGCCAGCAGCAGCAGATCGGAGGCTCCCAAATGCGCCAGCACAGGAATTTGCCAGGAGTAGAAAACTGAAAGTGAGACAAGGCTGGGAAGCAGCAGGACTGCTCTCTCACCCCTTCTTCCTGGGTTTATAAATACAGCATAGAAATTCAGCACAAAGCTGGTTCAGTCCCAGACTTTTTCCTTCTCCATGCACCCGAGTTAGTGCCCAGCACTGGGAAGATCAGAGAGAAAGCCAGCATGATTCCAGCAGACAGAAATACAGTGCCCAGTCCTCAAAGTCAAAAGGGATGAAAGTCAAGAGACACAACTACCAACATTCTAGTGAGGGGTTCCCTTGCCATCATCAGGTTTCAAACACCAGGAGAGAAAGGGTTCAACAACCTTCCTTGAGGAGAAAAAGCGAAATCCACCCAGCATGCTCATCCAAGGTTTCCCCCACTTCCCAGTGACCCCCGCTGCCACCTTCCCTCCCACCTCTGCCCCAGCACAATGATGCATTGCCCCTTGACCACACAAGGAAGCCATAAAGCAGGGCTGAGGGACCAGGCAGAGCAAGACGAATGGATTTAATATCAGCCCGAGCAGAGCGTGGGCTCTCTCACACACCAAATGAATTATTCATCTGGGATTCAGGCACAGCCTCCATCTCGCACTGACCCACCGCCCCCACGGGCACAGGGTGTCCAAGAGGACGGACTGGGCAGTCCACTGGGCTTTGGGGTACAGCTGAGAGCTGTGCCAGGGAGTCTGTGCCAAACCAGCCTGGGACGAGAACAAATAACGGAGCTGATCCACAAAGACAATTCCCCTCTCTCTCACGCCCATCCTGGTGCGGTGGTGGTAGCAGCCCCCCATCCCTCTGACCCCAAAACACGAGGATAATCTCCTCAGGGCTCTGAGTACCCCCAACGAAGATGAGTTGTGCCTGTGCCTCCCTTGAGCCATAAGTGCCACTAAAAGCCAGGATTAATGACTCCCTGAGTGGCCCAAGCTCCACTGTCAGCACGAACCCGCTCCGGTCTAATGGCCCCATGATAGGCACAGCCTCCTTCCCAGGGGAGCGAGGGATGAGATGGAGCTGGGGGAGCTAAACAATCCAACCCCATCTTTTTCCCCACCACGCAGGAATTAAGCCTATTTTTTCAGCCTTCAAATACTGAGGGATTTTCTTTTTTTGTTTTTTTTTCCTTGGTGACAATTCCCACAGGCTTGTTAAGTGTCTCATCTCAGGCTGATGAAGGCTTGAAGCAGATGTCAGGAGTGTGTGCTTCCCAGGAGCCAGGGTGCAATCCTGGCAGCTTCCTTGCCAGGCAAACCAGGCAGAGGAATACAACCCCTTCGGAGAAAACAAAGTCAAATAGAAAACCAAAAAAAAAAAATTTTATTTCTGAACTTTGCAATGTGCCACCTCCTGCCCACCAACCTCCATGAAGGGCAGCAGTGGGCTTAGGTCTTCCCTTGCCAGCTCCAAAGTCCATGGGGATACAAGGAGGAGCTTGATGGCCAGTGAACTCCACAGACCCAGAGTCCAACCCAAGGTCAGATTTTTATTCAAATGCAGTTAATTTTAAAAAACTCCTGATGCGAACCCTGGATCAAGCTTTTAGGAGGCACTTCAGTGAACTCCCAGGGGATGGGGGATATACTGGATTTGGGTTCCCCACTGGCATTGAGAAAGGCCTTCAGACACACACGTCTCATGCAATCCCAGCCTTTTCTCTGTCCTCCTGACATGGGAACTGGAAAATACTCGCACAGAACTGGGGAAGGGCAGCCATCGGAGCTCTCCTCCACAGACAGTATCTTACCCATGGAATCATCAAACAGCACATTCCTTTCATCACAGACGTGCCTGGTGCCATTTAACACCCACTTGCCCTGCACCCACAGCGTACCCTGGTGCCTTTCAGGATCCTACATGCTGCCAGTCAATCTATAAAGGATATTTCTACTCCTTGGAGCTGCCAAGATCCCTAATCTTTGCCGCAAGGAGTCGGAATACAAAGCATGCTCCCCATACAAAGGCAAAATGCTCACCAGGAGCTCAGCAGTTTCTCCTTGGGGATCAGTGCTGAGGAGTGGGAGTACAGCTGGAGACAGGAACAGAAAACCCAACAAATCCCCAATTTCCTGGGGTCTGCTTGGTGTAGTTTTGATGGCACGAACACTTCACAACCCTTGTGGAGTTTGCACAAGAAAAGGAAATAAGAAAAGCCATGGAGATGGGTCAAACACCCACCCTCAGCAGGTTTGCTCCCACACCTCTCGTCCTGCTGTGGTCAATCCTCTGCCCTTCCCCAAGCACTGAGAAGGTGCATCACAGTCCTCCCAGGGGTCAGGAACACTCAAGACCCCACCTTCCTCCAGCTGGCAGAAAGGTCAACAACAAAACCCACAGTTTTACATTATCACTGTTTTCCTCCATTTCTGGCATAGTGACATTACTTCCCAATTCCAGTGTTTAGCTAAAATTAGTATTTGTTTTCCCATGATGAGAAATGTCATTTTGCCATATAACCATGTGTGCTTTCTATGTGTTGGTTCAACAGCAGAGGAACGTCTCGCCAGAAACATTCCGTTTGCAGAGAGCCCTCCCTCCGGCAGAGTGCTTCAGCTCCTCACAGGAATCTCCTGGTGGGAACAAAACTACTCTAAGGGTCAACCACAAAACTCACAGGAATCACCCAGCCATGCTGTTTGAGAAAAGATTCTGGGGGTCTCCTGGTTGTTGGAGCCCTGGCACAGGAAGGTGTCGCCATCCCCACCTTGGCCAGGTGGGAATGGGGCTTTGCGTAGAGAAAACCTACACAAGTTCCCAGGTTTAGAGCAACCCACCAAACAAGAGTCTCCACAGCTTGAATCCCAGCTTTGCCATTTTCACATATCCAGGTGGAGAAGAAACACCTTGGGGGACTCCCCAAGGAGCATCACAGCCAAGCCTGGTGGTACACACATTCCACCAACTGCACCAAAAGAGATCCAAGCTGGACCTCTTCCCATCACAACCTCCAAACCAGCCCTTAAGCACTTTGACCTTCTCCTTCTTCCCAACACTTCCTTGTCCTGGTAGTGTTGACCTTCTAGAAGCTATTTGGAACTGATGAAACAGGGTAAGCAAAAAGCCCTCTCCTCTCCCCTCCTTCCAAGCAGCGTGCAAAACCAATACCGTAATTTGGGAGAGGAGAAGGAAAGGGCAGCCAGAAGGAAAAAAAAAAGCACTCCAATGGTATCTGGGAAATATTCACCACAAGGGCAAAAGGAGGTGAAAAGCAGTGAGCACTGTTTCCATATTTATAACCTCACACTGCAGGACTCCAGCAGGCAGCAGTACGCTGGCAGCGTGGCCGGGAAACCCAAAAACCAGCACAACGATTCCAATTAACACCAAGATTCAGAGCAGCCCCACGGCAGCCGGGCCCGATGGCAGCTGCCCGGCTCTGCCAGGGAAATAACGAGGCAGATGAAAGAGCCCATCCGGCAAGTGAGGCACCTTGATGGCACCACATCACAGAGGTGACTTCCAGCAGGGTGGCAGTGGCATGGGCACCACCACACGCACCCTCACCATGCTGCTCACCAGGTCTGGCCACTGACCAGAGCACACCGAGAAACCACAGGCTGACCACTGCTCCCTGGAGCAAAACCACATCAGGGAAGTACTGCCTACTGCATGAAACAGTTTATTTGGGGACAAACATTTTGCCCTAAAACAAACACAAAGGGCTTGCTGCCCAAAGCCAACCTTACCTTTGCAAGCCACGTTGTTCTCAGGCTCATAGCCAGCCTTGCAGGTGCAGCGGCCAATGGGCACCATCCACTCGCCGTCGCCGTTGCAGTACAGCTTGATGGGCACGTCCACCTCCTCGGCGTTGGGGATGCAGGTGCCACGCGCCGTCACCAGAGAGGTGCTCTCTGCACCCGTCATAGTCTCCGGGAAGATGGCGAAGTTCTGCACCACGCTGGGGCACTTCTTGAAGAAGACCCTGACAGACAGCAGAGACATGCAAGCCCCGTAGTCCTGGAAAGCCAGGTAAAAGCCATTGCGGGTCAGGGGCCCAAAACTTCTCACTTCCGTGTTCACCTTCATCAGCCGGCCCCCAAAGTCCACCTGGGAGAAGCTCTCGTCAGCAGCGATGGTGTCCACTTTGAGGTAGGGTGCCTCCGTCCAGAAGGCGGACTTCTTGGTGGCAATGACAGAGTCTGTCTCGTAGTAGTAGAGGTTGAAGGTCTCCTTGCAGGAGCCGGGGACGTTGGGGAGGCTGCTGCAGTCCCGCACAGTGAAGCGCATCTCGGTGTAGATGCGGTGAGCCCCGCGCCGGTTGATGAAGGTGGTGAGGAGCCAGTTGTTCTGGTTGGGCTCGAAGACGTTGCACACCTGGTACGTACGGATGGTGTTGAGGTTCTCGTCGTAGCCACTGACTTCCTCCCACTGCAGAAAGGAGCAGGGAGAAGTGGTGAGAAGGAGGAAGAGGGACCGGCGATGGCCGCTCACCCTGCACAGGGCAGGGCTGGGAGGACAATCCCAAAGCTCCAAATGGAATGAGGAATGTGGTTATGGGCACACAATGTGATGCACATGCAGAAATACCAACCAGGCCAGAACCAGAAGAAATCCCCACCCTCTTACCCCTCCATACCTCTCCCCACTGCTCCCAATTGACGTTAAAATGTCTTTTCCATGTGGGCAACTGCCTTATCTGCCCTAAGAGGATGTAAAAACGGGAAGAAAGATGGCCCAGGCACCTGGAGGCAGGAGGGAAGGCAGCACACGAGGCTACAGCTTCATTAAAGCCTGAGCCAGCACGTGGGCTGGAGAGCGAGCCTGACCCCAAGCTCCCGGCACAACGGGATCATTTCCCCCGGCAAAGAAAACCAACTAAATAAAACATTACTGCTGTGGAGAGAAGGAATATAGATTCGCAATTCGATTTATAGAAGGGCATTAATATAATCCAGGCTACAATTTCAATTAAGGGACAGCGGCAAACTGTGAATAGTCTATGATGGCATTAGAGTCCTACAGACAGATTTACAACCTCATAATCCATTCATTTTAACTAATCCATGTTTACAGTCTCCTCATAACAGCATTATTCATATGGCAATCTTTAAGCAGCTCCCTCAGTATCAGGGATAATTTCCAGGAGCGATGCTGCAGCAGCGTTCACGCCTGTGTTTACACAGGGCACAACAGGTGATGCCACCCTGCCCTGTCACACTGAGTCCTGACAAGCTGATGCACCACAACCAACCCTGAAACATCACAGATTTTTACCCTCTCCCCTTTTCCATTGAACAACCACATTTCTCAACTCATCTCCAAGCTTCCCTCCTGTGAACCACAGCCTTGATGTAACAAAACACAGGTTTTTGTTTTGTTTTCAAAGCAGGGTCCTCCTCACACTGCCAACAAGTGCAGCAGAACATTCATTCCCAGGACCACCTACTCAGCTGTGCTACACTTAAGTCAAGATCACAGATCAAGGTTGCACATTGTTGTTAAGCCATGGTTACCAAACCAGCAATAAAGCCTCCCTCATCCAGCCCAGTGTTCTTCCTTCTCATCCCATGCCAGCAAAGCACTGCAAAACCCCTCCTCCCCCATGCACAAGGCGTGGGGATTCAGTGCCCCTTCATTACCAGACACTTTTCAGAGCAGGAGCTGTACAATCCTCCCCGACCAAGGGGGTTGCCATTTGCTGTTCCCACCTGGGCTTTGCATTACAGCCCTGTCTCCAATTAAGGCCAGACAACGAGCTCTCCTCCAGCATTAACACCAGTCCCATGGCTCTGCTGTCTTCACTGCAGGAATCCTCCTCTTCATCCTCAAAAACCTCACAGCCTCAAAACTCAGAGCCAAAACCTGCCAGCAAACTCTGCTGCACTTCAAGGTTTCCTGCATTTAGGAACAACACGAAATGCCCTTGAAAAACCCTCAGTAGGGTCCAGGGCCAAACCCTGGCACTGCCTTGTGCATCCCTTGGGTTGAGTACTCCTGGTACCGGGCACTGGGAGCAGCAGGTCCCTGTGGCTGGAAGGACCCACAGTGCCAGCAGCTGCTGCCACCAATGCTCTAACAGCGACAAATGCATCATTTTGATGAGATGCTGCTAAATAATTCACAGGGAGCTGGGGATTAAGTCAATGTTGTTCTCTGTCTCCACTAAGATTTAAAGCACGTCCATCAGGAAGAGTAGAAGGAGAGCCCACATCCTGCCACAGCCCATCCTGGGGGATCACAGCCCCTGCAGCCTGGCTGGCATCAGGCCCCAGCACGAGCATCAACAGCCCCCCAAGCCTGGGTCAAATCTGTGAGTTGGGGTAAACAGCCCCTCTGGGAGCTCAGTATGCCACGGGGAGATGCCACCACCCAAAGGGACCCAAAAGGGACCCAAAGCCTGCACGGAGCCCATGCCAATGGCAACCCCAGGGTCAGGAGAGATGGCTCATCAAATCCCTGTGCCTCCAGCCCCAGGAGAGATGAGAGTAGCCTCAGAGAAGGAGCTGACATCCAGCAGCCACCAGGAGCCTCTCATCCTGTCAGGAATAGTGTGGCCAGCAGGACGAGGGCAGTGACCATCCCCTGTGCTGGGCACTGCTGGGGCACCTCCAGTCCTGTGTCCAGTTCTGGGCTCCTCATGACAAGAAGGACATTGAGGGGCTGGAGCGTGTCCAGGGAAGGGAACAGAGCTGGGGAAGGGGCTGGGGCACCAGGAGTGCCTGAGGGAGCTGGGAAAGGGGCTCAGCCTGGAGAAAAGGAGGCTCAGGGGGGTCCTTCCGGCTCTGCACAACTCCCTGACAGGACGGGGCAGCCGGAGGGAGGTCGGGCTCTGCTCCCAGGGAACAAGGAACAGGACAAGGGGAAATGGCCTCAAGCTGTGCCAGGGGAGGTTTAGACTGGATATTAGGGAAAATTCCTTCCCAGAAAGGGTTGTCCAGCTCTGTCTCAGCTGCCCAGGGCAGTGGTGGAGTCCCCATCCCTGGAGGGATTTAGAAGCTGTCCATACAGCTTTTGTGGCACTTGGGGACATGGGTGGTGGCCTTAGCAGTGCTGGGTTAATGGTTGTATTTAATGGTATGAGAGGGTTTTTCCAATCTAGAGGATTCTATGATTCAGTGATTTTAGACAAAAGACTTGGCATTTTAAATACTTTGTGGAAGATTTAATACACACTCCTGTAAAGCAGAAGCCTCCCCAGGAACTCTAAGAGGAGTGAGAATTGGATGGCTGCAGGGATGCACAGAGGGATGGAGGGATGCATACAGTGGGATGCAGGAATGGGCCTGGGGAGGGGCTTTACTCTGCTGCTCTGCAGAGGGTGAGACCACCATGCCTCACAACACAAGCTCCCCGCCTGCCTCGCACAGGCTTTCAGTGACAGCAACTGCAGGCAGCTATTTATATCCAGTCTCCATCACCTGCACGTGCCCCTCCTGCATTTTTCCAGCAATTTATCTGGGCCCAGAATTTTTACAAAGCAATTCGGTAGCAAAATACCTCAATTCAAGGGGATCTGACATGTCTGGAGTGGATTTCATGCGTGCTGCAGGTGTGGCCCAGCTTTGGTGATGGTGTGCAAAATAATTTCTTTTGAAGACGTGGGCAAGCCAGTGACACCCTAACAAAGATGCAGCCTGGCATCCTTTCCCCTCCGGTGCCACATGCTGGAGTCCCCAGGGACGGGCCCTGCTGCTGCTCCCAGCCTGCCTGTCCCACCATGGTGCTCATCCATCAGCTCACATCCCCTCCCACCCGCAGCTCCATCTCTCACTTTTTCTGCCAGGAGAATGTGAGTCAGGTTATTTTATGCTTCCATTCCTCAAAGGCTCATATTATATAAAAAAAGATGTTTTAAGTGCCTCAGGGTGTTTGGTTCCTCATTACTTCATAAAAGTGACATTAATAGCCAAGGAAGAGCACTGCCGAGTGCAATTATGGATGATGTTCCAGGTATGAAAGCTGTTTGGAGCCTGCTAATGTTTCCTAATTACAAGCCTTTTGGCACAGGGAGAGGGAAGGCACGAGCAGGAGGATGGAGAACAGTGATGGGGCTGAACCCTTCATGAGGAAGGAGGACAGGAAAGGGAAGAGGAAGCATGGAGATGGAGACAAGCTCCATCATCACCAAGGCCCCAGGATTGGCTCGGGGAAGGGGTGCTCAGCCTGGCTCAGCCGGACAGCAATGCCCTGGCACCCCACACCAGCCCTATGGGGCACCCCTGCTCCCACTGTGACTCCTCCGGCTTCCCACCAGCATTTTACCCCTATATATAGTGGGGTCAAAAGCATGGACCCCCCTAGATCACATAAGGGTCAGCTGGACAAGTGGAACTTACCCCTGAAGGTGGGTTGGCGGTCCAGCCCAGCTCGGCCGTCGCCGTCCGCGTATCCATCAAAGTTTCTGAGGAAACAGAAGAAAAGGAAAGTAAACTAGTTATTCTCTAAGTTTTCCATTTCATTATGAGCACAGAGACGTGGGAGAACAGTTGTTTTCCCAGAGCGTGCACCTGACCCTTGGAGAGCTTGGGAATCAACAGCAGCTGCCCTAATGGTCTCAAGGCAGTTTTGCTACGGAGCAAACGGTGCAGGACAAGACTCTGCAAGGAGTCATAGCCTGAACCCAGCTAACACTGCCAGCTCTGACCCTTCCCTGCCCAGGAAAGCAAAATACTATCACCAACACAATAACACTTTAAAAATTAAAAGATGCTGTATTTCACAGAGTCACATCATTCCCTACTTTTAGACGTTAAAAAAAACCCAAAACAACAAAACACAACAAGAATAACAGCGAGAACAACACCATAAAGAAACAGATGGGGAAAACCCTCCAGGTTTTATTTATTTGTTTGCAGCAAGCAGACATGCAGATTAATTGCCTCAATTCCTGCATCCCAACCAAATAGGAGGAGGAGATATGCCGCTGGCAACTGGCAGAGCTGAGCATCCCCCATCCCTCCCCTTTCCTGCACGGTCCCAGGTACTCACAGCAGTGCCAGGAAAAGGGGTGCAACCAGAGAAATAAAGGTCAGGAAATAAAAATCAGCCCAGGAATCTGTGCAGCCACCGGGCTGCTGCTTTTAATCTCTCCACGGCTGCTCCAGCAATCACAAGCGGGAAACAAGACTCCCGATTAATCTTCCAACTCCTCCCTTTGCCAGCCACTCCAGGATGCGAAGCTGGAGAAGCGTGACCAGGAACTCCCCACCCTGACACGAGTGATAAACACTCCCAAAACTCCTCCCAGGGGTGAGTGTGGAACTCTCCACCCTGACACAAGTGACAAACGATCCCAAAACCCCTCCCAGGGGTGAGCGTGGCCCCAGGGCAGGGAGAGCAAGGCAGTCCCGGGGATGGAGTGAAAAGAGGCTGGGAGCTGGCAAAACTTCTGCACCCCAAACAGGCCCCAGGATGCTGTGGGGGCACTGCCCGGGGGGTTCAAAGCCCACAGCCCCCCTGCTTTGCACGATGCCAGGCTGTTCCTGCTCACAGTGCCCTTGGAGAGGAGACGTTTCGCTCCTGCTCCACACAGGAAACAGAAAAGCGTGGTGACCTTCACGCTATCACACGTCACTTTATAGTTTTGGTCATTTTCCATTTGGCACAAGGCAGCTAAAAATGAAGTATCACAGCTGCAATTCCTCTCCAGCCTTGAATCATGGAATCCAGGAATGGTTTGGGTTGGAAGAACCTTAAAGCTCATCTTGTTCCCCCCCCTGCCATGGGCAGGGACACCTTCCACTGGACCAGGTTTCTCCAAGCCCCATCCAACCTGGCCTTGGACACTTCCAGGGATGGGGCAGCCACAGCTTCTCTGGGAAGCTGTGCCAGGGCCTCACCACCCTCACAGGGAACGATTTCTTCCCAACATCCCAGCTAACCCTGCCCTCTGGCAGTGGGAAGCCATTCCCCCTTGTCCTGCCACTCCATGCTCTTGTCAAAATGGGGCCGGGGGCTTGTGCTCCAGACCTCCAGCAAGTTTCTACTCTCACCATCCTTCACCCTCCCACCACCTCCACGCCTTCCTTTCCTTCCAAACAGCCCAGCCCCTAATTCAACAGCCATTAATCCTTGCAACAGCCCTTCAAATGAGCAGGAAGATGCATACAGGCATAAATGGATGTGGAGGTGAAAGCAATAGACCATGCAAACAACTCTCAGTGCCCCCTGCCAGTAGGCTGCATGGCGAGGGATGCTCTGAGAGCCCCTAAAACACTTGGTGTTCTCCCTCAAAGCAAACAGGGTGTTCTTGTGCCATGCACGGGAAACTGAGGCAGCGGAGAACAGGGAGACACAGGGACCATGGCCAGGTTGGGACCCGAGCTGGCTCATCCACCCTCTGTGACAAATAAGGACAGGCTCCACTAGAGGAAGGCCACTTCTTTCAAAGGTTTATTCAGAAGGGCTTTTCACTCCATCATCTCCCTTCCTGTTCCACACACTTACATCTTCCTTCCCTGGGCTTTGAGAGAGGAATGTATTTTTGATAAAGCACAGCCGCCCCGTGGGACGGCAGCACGCGAGGACCAGCTCTGCTCCAAGATGACACTCACCAGGACCCCTCCCAAAGTCTCACCCTCTCCGTCCTCTTGAGTTCCTCCCCAAAGGCTCCACATTGTGGAAGGAAAGCAGGAAGGCAGAGCAGCAATGCTGAAGAAGACCTCAAAATAACTAAGTAAAAAGAGAAATTAATTAACAATAAATGAATACATGGAAAGGAACCATAGAGAAGCTTTCACTTTGGATGTTTCTGTAGTTTCAAGGTGATTCTGTAGCCTGTGGCCAGGGAGGTCACATTCAGGAAGTTTCCACCACAGATGCAGAGCTTGTGTTACAAAATACGGAATATGGAAAATTTTCTTAAGAAAGCACGTTCATTAATGTTTGATCTTCATAACTTTCAAGCCTCATCAACAAGAAAGGAGATTTAACCCGTGAAACAGCAGCTCACAAGCTCTAAGTGATGTCCAGGTGTTGGAAAGAGAAATTACTTGTTGGTAGAATTGCCTTGTTAAGTTTTAGGGCTCCACATGTTTCAATGATCTCAGTCCTAGGGGGAAGGTTGAAAGTGCTTGGGAAGAAGGATGTGCCTCTGAGAGTGGGCACAGAGAATGCAGAACTTAGAGGCCACAAGGACATTTGGCAGAACCCCCAAAATATGGAAGAAACTAATAAAGCCAACCCAGCAACTGTGCTGAAATCAGCCCCAACTGGGTAAAAGGCAATTCCGGCAGGGGCAGATCATATCCACCAGCTCACGGACCACTGACCCAAAAGAAGAGAAAGACTGAGCATGTGGACTAATTAGCATGAGAAACAAAAGATTCATTAACCAACAGAAGACAGAATATTAATTAATACGAGAACATTGTAGCAAATAAATACTAATTCTTTTTATTGTTAAAATGTATAAATAGTAAAAAGCTTCTATAGTTGGGGTGCTTGAACACCACCAAGCACCCAGGCTTGGGCAACTCTGAAATAAATAATCAATGTCTCTCTCAAGTGTGTAATTATTGGCTTGCTGCATACTGGATCCCATTTTTGTGAACAACACTTGCACTTCCATGGCTCCATGTTTCCAAAGCAACTTGGAAAGGAAAGGAAAAAGAGAGCTGAGAGCCTGACCCCCTATAGACCATCACCTGCTCAGATCCTGTCCTATCTCCCAAGGACACTGCCACAGACAAGAAGATCCATAACCTGGCAAAATGGTTAATTTGAGAGTTTTTGTTAAATACAATAAGATGGTTAAATCCCCCCTTCGAGTTCAAATTCCTGCTGAGTTCACCCAACCCTGTGACTGCAGAGGCACTGGCATCAGAAGGACAAGGCTCAGCAACTTCCTATTGACCTCTCCTACTTCCTCTTGGAGGAAACCTTGGATTTTTCTTCAATTTCTGGGATGAAAAAGTGACACTGTGACCTTGGTGGGGCATCTGTGGCCAGGCTGTTCCAGGCTATGGCTGCTGAGCACCCTCCTTCAGCAGGAGACGGTTTGCAGATCCCAAATCCTTGCAGAGAAATAGGGAACGAGACAGAGATCCCAGGACCCACATCCGCAAAATATCCCTACAGGCCAGGGGACACAGGATCAACCCCCCACCTATCCATCACTTGGGACTGGGCAAGGAAGAGAAGCAGAGAATGCTGCATACGAGGGGATTAGTGCAGATCAGTGCCTGAGCAGCCCTAATGAGTAGAGAAGCCACATGGACACCTTGCACCTCCCCTCCCACCTGCCTTGCCCTTCCGTGAGGACCAGTCCTCGTTAATTGGCATGGGGTATTAATTAAACCCCCGGGGGTACATCCTTTCCCTGTGCCTCTGACATGCAGCACAGCATCGCTGGCCACGTCGCGTGAACTGTGTCACCTGTCACCCGGATCAAGCAGTCCCACCACGCCAGGCGCCATGCCCAAGACACTGCCATCCCCGCCCCTGGCCCAGGCACCGCTCCTCCAGCATTTCCCTCCACACCTGCCCACCTGCACGTGGGCACAGCCGACACCCAGGGATGCTCTGTCATCAGGAGGGAGCTCAACACACTCACTGGGAGAAGCTTCTGGGATAGGAGGCTCCGCTGGCCAGGCTGTGACAGCCCAAGCCCTCATTAGGGAGAGAGGAGCTCTGCTACCGAGAGCTGAGCTCTCTTGGAGTGAAGAATCTTCAGCTGTATACAGTAGATTTTCTTTAATGGACACATTACTTTAAACTAAGCCTTCGCCATCTGTTCCAGTCCCTAATTATCAATACAAAAACAAACGTCTACTCACAATTACACTCGTAACAAGTAAAGATGCCAGCAATTAGAATGCACCAGCTTCCCTGTGCCGAGCAGCACATCCATATGGGATGGCACTCCAGGCAGGGAGGACTCGCTGCTGTCCCGGGCTCTCCACACCCTCCTGGGCAAATCCGGTCAGAGATGATGCCTGCGGCAGGATAAGCTGCGCCTCAGAAGAGTGAAGGATGGTCTGGCATCCTTCCAACAGCAAGGAAAAAATAAGTTATTTGGGCGAGAATAGCCTTCATCTCACACCAGCTGATGCTGTCTTGCCAACCTCTCTCCCCACAGGATTGAAGCCTCTTCCAGAAAAACCTTTCTGAACTGTCCAAAATGAAGCAGAACTTATTTCCCGAAATTCCCAGCCTGAAACCCGTATTTCAGACTCCCAACGGCAGGCTCTCGCCGATCATGCCATGAGAAGGTGTCACTTTTCCCTAGCAGGGGCGGGGTCTGGCTGCAGGCAGAGGCACACAAAGGGAGGAGGCCAACCCAAACTAAACCAACCTGAACGCGTTCTGACGCTGTTATCTGGAAAGAAAGAGATACAACAACAAATTTTCTGCTCAGGGAGGCCACAAAGACACTTCTATAAGTGCATTACTCCTCAATAACTGCCTCGGGTCCCTCTCCCGAAGCAAGGAACAGCAGCTCTCTCCCTCCTGCAAGAAGAAAACGGCAGGAACCAGCCTAAGGCACTCGAAAGCAAATGCTTGGGCATATGTACAGAGACACAGGCTTGTCTAAGACAACCAAGAGGAAAAAGATAGAAATTAAGCAAAATAAGGAGAGAAGAGGCTTGATAACAACAGATGGGGAGAGGGAGATTTGGAAAGGATGCCAGCTGCTGGAAATAAGCCCCCCAAGATACGTGGGGAGCAGGGAGGTGCGTGCTGACAGCTGAGCCTTTGGAGGGAGGGGAGATAAGAGGGCAGGTGAGGGAGAGGTGGGGCAGGGCACACAGGGCTCGGGTCCAGGGGACAGAGGATGCTCCACAGGTGGGATCCTCAGAGACTCATCCTGATGGGCCTCAGTAAGTGTCAATGGGGCCCACGCACAGTCTAGCCCCAGAGCACATCCCTGGGCAGCCCCAGCCCCACAGTGTGGTTTTCTGAAGGGGAACAATAGCAAGACTTCTTTTCTATAAGGAAAGCACTATATTTTCCCCTCTATTTCACGCACACAAATGCCAAGCTTGCTTCCTACCTCTTCCTTCCCTTCCGAGAGCTTCAGCAAAATCAGCCCAAGGCAAACGCACAGCTTGGGAAGCTTCTGTCCAAGTTTGGTGACATTACCAGGGAAAGGGAATGACAGGGAAACAGAGCCAAGATGCTTTATTCCCAAACCTAGTGCTAAATAACATTAACTGCTATGGTGTTGCGAGCTCTGCCTTCCCAGGGCTGTTGTGACTTCAAGCCATGTCCATGTGCAGGTGGCACCATGGCTTCCATCACCACCACTCCATACACTCGTGGTGTGCATCACACACACAATGGAAGGAAAGTCCCAAAGGTGCCGGCAGAATAATCTAAATTTAATTCTCACTGTTCCCATAGATTAATTTATACTCCACTCCCCTCTGGTGAGATCTCACCTGCAGCACTGTGTCCAGCTCTGGAAGGACATGGGGCTGTTGGACGGAGTCTAGAGGAGGCCAAGACGGCACCCAGAGGGATGGAGCAGCTCTGCTATGAGGTAAGGCTGAGAGAATTGGGATTGTTCAGCCTGGAGAAGAGAAGGGTCTCATATATTGGTGTTTCAATACATAAAGGGGCTCCAAGAGAGCTGAAGAGGAACTGTGGAAAAGGGCATGGAGCTACAGGACAAGGGGGAATGGCTTCCCACTCACAGAGAGTACATTTAAGTTGGATATTGGGAAGGAATTCTTCCCTGTGAGGCTGGTGAGGCCCTGGCACAGGGTGCCCAGAGCAGTTGTGGCTGCCCCATCCCTGGAAGTGTCCAAGGCCAGGTTGGATGGGGCTTGGAGAAACCTGGTCCAGTGGAAGGTGTCCCTGCCCATGGCAGGAGATGGAACAACAGGAGCTTTAAGGTTCTTCCAACCCAAACTATTCTGGGATTCTATGATTCCATGAAAGCATTCAAGCACACACCAGGAAGTTGCCTGAGTAATTCCAGGATCCTCTCTATGACCACACTTCTAACCACAAATCCAGTTTTGCCTGTGCAAGTTTTTAACATATCCTGAAATTTAGACTAAGCTGGGAAAAAGCAGGAACACCAAATCCATACAGCTCTGCCACAGGGATTAAGGCAGTGAGCTGCTCGAGGTACGTGCCACCCAAAATGTCTCTTCTGCTGGAGGACTCCCCCTTTGGCTCCTGCTTGGAACTGTGAGGGGAGCGCTGCTGTGCCAGAGGCAGCGGCTGCACAGCAGGAATGCTGTGGCATCTCCCAGACGGTTTAATTACAGCACTGGAGCAGCGGCAAAGGAACGAGCAGGATCAGCCTCTCCCCTCTGACAGGAGCTGCTGCTCTTCACAGCTTCCTGAGAGCACCGACTTCCCAAAGCCGCTTCCAGCATCTCTGCGCTTTCAATCAAAAATATTACAGCAACAACTAATTACGTCCCATCATTCCCAGGGCTCTCTGCCTTTAATGGTGCATTTTGCTGCTACAGAACGACGGTGGAACAGCTCTGGAAGTGCATAGCGAGCTCTCCCCATCAATCTCCCGCGGGTTCGTTATGAAGGATTACCCACTGAGTAACAAACCCAGACACGCAGGGGGAGGATGCGCTAAACAACAACAAGTCAACACAAAATATTGCCTTCCTGTATTTTAAGGGTCTGTGCGAACCTCTCAGGAGAGAGGAGCAGCCAAGCCTGCTCTGCAAAGACATCCCAGCCATTGCCAGCATGAGGAGATCTGTGGTGGCCAAAAAACCCCTCACTTCCAGTTGGAAAGGGAAGGAATTTCTATATATCAGGCGAGGACAAGCGTGCTGTGTCAATTTGTGATGGGATGCATTAAGCTGTGGCTGCACAGCGCAGTCCCGGCCTCCTCCGGGATCCCCCGTCAATGCCATGGATTTCAGCGCGCAATGAAGATGCATCGCAGCAGGCCAGGCGATAACTTAATGAAGCTCAGATTTGGGGGTGTTTGCTCAGCAACTACAGAACAACTTTATCAATAAAGCGCTGCCTGCTGCGCCGCGGGATGAAACGCTCTAATTGCAAGTGGCAAATACTCCCCACATCAGGATACACTAAATTGAAATATGCTGGTTGATGTGCCTGAAAGCACCCAGTCAAATACCCGCTTCCATTTTTGTAGGCATCCATGCATGCATACACACATGTGGCAAGAGAAAAACCCGAACCAAAACCCCAGCTAAAAAAAGTTCAGGAGGTGATGCAAAGTCAGGACCATACGGACCAAGTCCTGTTTACAACTCTCACTCTGCCTCCAGCCCCAGCATCTCCTCTAGGTTTCCAGGCTCCAAAGGGACTTGACCCAGCGTGGGTACGTGATGTTGGACAAGCTCAGACGAAGCCATACAATCCATTTATCATAATCCTACCGAGGAGAGAGACAGTAAATCAAAGAGACAACCCGCCTGCAAATAAATTACTGAGGGGAGGGAGAGGGAGAGAGGGATAGAGAGGAAGAGAGAGAGAACTGCAGAGGGAGAGATAAGGGAAAGGGAAGGAAATGACAGAGAATTACCGAAAAATGCACACATCACAGGAAAAAAACAAACAAAGGGGACCAAATCAAATGGAAAGATAAGAGAGAAAAGATAGGGCTTTCAATACCTTTTGTTTTCCAAATTGCAAACCTATTTTAGAAAATTTGGAAACAAGTTTTCGAATATCAGGAACTCATTTGGTCCTGTCATGACAGAATCAGTTGCTGATATCACACTTTTTAGAATTGCACGCTGGCCCTGGATACCCAAAATCCACACGCACCATACGCACAAATCATCGTCCATATATATCATCATTTACAGTTTGGCAGCTCAAAGTCAAGCAGCACCAAGGGCTGAGAGAGCACTTTAATGAACACCCTGCCCCCCAAGACACACCCGGCCATGCCAAGGACCCATCTGGGGCAGGTAGATGATGTGGTTGTCTTTCAGGAGAACATTCCCACAACAATGTCACTATGCGTTTAAATCCCCATCCCTGCTTTCTCAAGGCTGGGTTGCCAGAAGAATGCCGCAGCCTGCCCCCGAAATCACCATATGTCAGGCTTGGCATGTAACTCACTTCATCCTCCACAAGATGTGGAAGAGGAACTCAGCCAGCCAGGGATGGGCAGAGGCTCTCCCAGCAACCTTAACCTCCAAAAAGCTTTGTGAGACTGCCTCAGAGAAGGCCCAGCTAAGTGGTGGAGGAGGTCTGGTTTGAAGGAAGGATCACTTAGGTTGGGCAGAGCACTCATCTGCTCTTCAGCATCCATGAGATCACCCCTCAGGGCAAAGTAGATGAAGGCTGAAGGTCAGGTGCCTGAGGATACTCTGTCCCTTGTCCATGTAGTCAGGTGGTTCCAGCACAGGCTGGGCACAGCGGCCTCGCATCACTGGACTCTTTGAGTGGAGACCAGCTGGCTTGGACACCCATCTCACCAGCCGAGAGAGCAAGGAGGATCCAGAAGCCCAACCCATCATACATCCTGGGGGAGCACAGTCTTGAGAATAATCCAAACATTTTAGGGTAATGATGCCAACAACTTCCTATTTTCCACTACTTTTCCGTAGCTCACATCTTGGTCAACATCCAAGTACCCACACTGGCTGCGTGTGATGTGCTCCAGCCAGGTTCAATGGAAGCAAGTGAGCTCACCCATGAAGACATTCTGCCAGGAGCTCCTCTCTTGGGAAAAGGGAACTTCATCACACTATCAGAAAGCAAGGAACTCCAAAAAGAGATATAAAATAATAAATACAAGCAGCATGTGAGATTTTGCAGACAAGGGCCATTGAAGCCTAATGAGTTCCGTGGAAGTGGGCTCCTTATCAGATGGGATTCCCTTGGAAATGAGAGCTTCTAAATACAGAATTAGCCGCCTGAGAAGATAGAGCTGCCATAAACATCAATAGCATCTGCAATTACATGTGCTAGGATGAATTACAGGGATACAGTCTTCATGCCTGGATCCACAGGACCCATGGGATTGCAGGGGATCTCCCCAGCAGCAGGCTTACGTATGTCTTACAGGGGCACATGCTTGGCTACAAAGCCAACTTCCAGTGCTGGAGTACAGTGGGCGCACTGAGCTTTGGTGAATTCATGTGCCAGACCTGACCCTCCCTTTCCCCACAGCTCTCCTTCCCCACTGGATTTATTTTGCCTTACTCCAGGGTAGCACCGCCTGTGAGGAAAACTCTAAAAATCAAAACATTTATCCTGCGTTTCCCTACACGCCATCACATCTTTAGAGATTCAGGATGAGTCACTGTCTTGGACCACGTTCTCCAGAAAAGCTCCATGTTCGCTACAAAAACAGGCGTCTCGTGGAGTCCTAAATCTGAAATGCCAGTCCTGCTGTCAGAGAGCCCTTGCGCCCAGAGCTGCACCTGGCACCGCCCGGCTCCTATTTACTAGATCTTATTTTAAAATGTCAGAGGGATTCTGCGTGAGCCACAAACATGACAGACTGCTCAGAGCAAGCACCGCCAGGGGACCCAAGCCTAGCCCAGGCACAACTGTTCCCAGCACAGCCGAGGGCTTGGTGTTCCCCCAGTCACCTGGGGGAAAAGCCTCACTTTTCACCCCAGCACAGACCAGCTGCAGCCACACTGATCCTCTATTTTTTAATGCAGCTTCTGACACATACTAAAGCCTCCTGAGGGGTCAGCCAAAAATTTCATGAGTAAGTAAGAACTAAAAAATAGCATTTCTGGTCCACCCATGAACAGGGGATCTCAGGGGGAGAAGAGGGAAAGCAGCAGGGCAAGAGTGGAATCACACAGGGACGCTCCGGCTGCGTTGGAGATGACGAGCGATCCGCAGCTGTGGGAGCAGAGTCGTCAAGGGGAGGAGGTGGAAATATTGAACATCAAACAGAGCAAGCTGCAAAAGCGTCGGCTCCTGCACCACCCCCCAGCCCAGCGCCGGCCGTGCCGAGCTTCGTCTCTCCGGCTTCTGCACCATATGGAGACAGCTCGCGAGTGCAAACGAGGCAAGGAGCGCAAGAGGCAAAGGGAAATAAATCTGTGCCACCACAGCAGCACACAGGGCTGCCATCAGCACAGGGATGCCTCCATCAGGACACGGATGGGATGGGGAAAGGCTCTGCCTGCATCCCTGGGAATGCCTTGGCAGAGAAGCCCATCACCCACCCAGGTCCCCCCACCACCAGAAAGGGATGTGGCAAAGCCAACAGGTCCATTGGAAAGGGCAGAGCACCCCATCAACAGACCCTGCTGGGTTCTTTGCTCTGGCTCCACGTCTGAATGCCGCTTCCCAAAATGCCCTGGAAACTTAGCCTGGGCTTTGCCTTTTCTTTATTTTTTTCTTCTCTGCTTTTAGATCTGGACAAAACAAGCAGTGGCCAGGATCTGTAACTATCCTGCAACCTATCCAAAAAGCTTTCCTATCAGTCTGAGCCACCTTTAGGTATGTACACACACAGCTGGTCTGGTGAGTGTTTGCCAAGACTTCCAAACACCCATTCACACAAGGTTCCAGCTCCAACGGGCCAATGGGGCTGGGTTAAATCCTTGCTCAAATTCACCAGCTACCAGCGACTATAATCACCTCCTTGGAAGACGCTCTTCATCAACAGGGGTTCAGGACCCTGTGTTGTAAGCTCGTGGTGCATCACCCAAATGGTGCCAGAAGCAGTGGGCAAACAGCTGCCTGCCCCCCCCCAGCTTGTGCCAGCACAGAGGCAGCACCAGGGATCCCCCCATGCCAGGAGCTTCTTCTGTGAGAAGGGAGAAAACACAAGCACTACTCTAAGTCAACCTTAAATCACAAGATTTTGCTCAGTGCCTTTCTTAGGCTGAGCTTTTCCTGCAAGCTGCAGTGCCCAGCTGAGCTGCTGCACAGCCACAGCTCCCACAGGCCCTGGGGGTGAGGAAGGGGAGGAGGAAGAGGAGGATGCTGGCAGGAGGTGCCGCTTGGCAGCCAGCCTGCCTGGCACACCCCTGCCTCCAGCCCCAGCGCCTGCGCAAGCTGGGAAAAGGCTCCAGCATGAGGACGGCCATCTGCGTGCCAGGAGCCACGCCAAGGCAGGTTTAGGGATTATTTTTCCCCCTCCTCCTCAGGGCAGTCTCCTTCCCAAATGCTGACTTTACACGCAGGTGACACCTCACCAAAAAACTTCATCACAGCAGCAGGAAGGTAACCAAGGAGAAGTCCCCCAGTCAGCCAGCCCAGTCACTGACCAAAGCCCAGAACTGCCTGCGATCCGCTGCGGGTGAGGGATGGTCCCGGCACAACTAGCACAGCTCCATTTCATGCAACACCAGCTCTGCTCATTTTTAAAGCATTGCTGGTTGATGATAAAGTTCCCCTGAAGCTCATCTCCATACCCACCTCTTCTCCTGATGACGGTGACCCATCCTCCCTGATTGTGGTTTCCTTGCTGAAATAAATCATTTTAAGTGCACATTGTGCTCTGGGTCTCATTACTGTTCATCATCTTCTGCGCAACGGAGCTGTCACATCCTCGCAAACTCTGTCACCTGGGCGACACAGGAGCCATTTGGGAGGGCAGGCAGGTGGGAAGAAAGCACCTAGGGCTTGACAGGACACCAGGAGCTTCCCATTCCTGTCCTCTGCAGCGTTTGAATGGTGGGCTCGCACCCCTCACGGCGCAAAAGCTCAGGAGAACAAAAGCAAGAAGGAGTAACACATGTCCGAGATGGGATCAGTGCACCAAGGCCCCAGATGGATGGTAGCAGTGGTGGCACATGCACCTTGGTGGCCAAGAGGGTCTTCCTTCAGCGAGTTATGTCTCTGCTGGAAAACCTCCTCCAGAAGAGGTGGAAGAAACTCTCCTCCCCCAATTTAGAGTAAAAACACCTAAGGAAGGGAAGGAGGAAGAGCCAGGCATGGAGGCAGCAAGATGGTCACCAATCCTTCTCCAGGTGGATCCTAGGCAGCACTGTGCTGAACTCCTCATCACAGATGGGTGCTTCCAACTCCACGAGGTTGCTCCAGATTAATCCAAAACAGAAGACTGGGTCATGCTGCACACAGTAAATGAAAAGCTCTGTGCCAAAACTGCACAAGGACCCACCAGGCAACAGCAACACAAAGGCACTGTTTGCCTGTCACATCACTTTTGAAAGGCAAACACTCAGAGAGAGAGAAAGAGAGTGATTGAGGCTGCTGCTAATCCTGGAGTGTCCACAAAGATGGGTCTGCTGGGTTTCTGTCAAGGACAGAGTGTAAGTACCACCTGCCCCCAGATGGCCAGTGGTCCTGTGAGGGGCTGGGACCAGCCTGGAAGGAAAGGCCAACTCACACAGCCAGGAAGGAGCTGCTCACCCACAGCCATGTGGCCAGCGCCCGCATCCCTGTGCAACAGCACAGCTCCCTGGGGAAAGAAGCTGTTTCCTGGCCTAATGTTTGGAAGGGTGCAAAGGTTTGGGTTTCCCACAAAGTACGCAACGCCTACAAAAATCCTGGAGGGCGGCTGTGGAGAAGACACACTGCTCTCACACCTTCCACAAGGTCAACATTTGCGCTTGTCTAAAACACTCCATCTCACCCATCCCATCACACCTTCACAGGAAAACACCTCTTGCTGCTCTGGTGGCCACAGCAGAAGAAGACCAACAGAAATGTAAGCAGGAGAAAAACCCCACAGATGCAGAAGATCCCCAGAAATGTAAGTAGGACAAAAACCTCGCAGATGCAGGAGATCCCCAGAGACGCAGGAGAAGACTCTCAGAAACATCATCCATCACTGCCAGGAAGGATTCCCCAGGTGGTCCCTGGGGCTTTGCTCAGGTCTCCCAGCATCCCACCACGCCATCCCAAGCCTCCTGCTGCAGCCTGGAGACCCTCGTGCCCCCTCCTCGCCCAGGGCACTCGCACACATGTTCGCACACGCCAGCGCGGAGCGGGAGGGGAAGCCAGGCTGCAGGAATAACACAGGCACACAAACAAAAGAGCACAAGCCATTAATCTGGGTGAACCAGAGGAAATGAAATCATTATGTCTGCAGCTACAACATCCCGAGGAACAAATTTCCTGCCTGGATAATAAATGGATTCTTTTGTTTCACATTGGCCCCAACCACGTGACTCTCTTGGCCTATTCCTCATCCAAAACATCTTGCTGTATAAATACCCAGACGGGTTCGAATTTCAGCTGCTAAAAATATGTTTTAATTATAATAATATATAATAATAATAATAACAACAACAAAAAATCTGAATCTACAGGCTCCCCTAGCCTCCTAAACAACCTCTGAAGGCTTTCCAGCAGGCAGGCAAGCAAACAAAAGGTCCCAAAGTTGCCAAAAACAGCTGAACAGCACAAATGCAGCCTTGAAAAAATGACTGAGGCACCTGAAAGCAGCTCCAGGTTAATGCTTGCAATAAATAACCCCTGCCAGAAACAAAAATGATGGGTGCATGAAGATTTGAAGCACCGATGGCCCAGAAGTATCTCCTAAGTACCTCCCAGCAGCAGGACAGGACCAAAGCCACATGGCATATCAATGACAGCTCCAACCTTGGGCCTGTGCACGTTTTCTTCTGAGCCAGGTTTTCTTCCGGTGGCTCACTAGGGCTTGGGATTTATCCATTGGATGGATGGGGGAATGCAAGTTCTCGCCTCCTCTGGCTTGGCAAGATGCTCCTCAGCTGCAGGAGTCTCCAGGGATGCAGACCTTGAAGACTGCTGCATGAACGACTGGTTCCAACTGTTCCTTTAATCTGCAACTCCATCACATCACTCACTTAAAACCACTTTTGCATCTAATTGCATATTTTGCTTCTGCTTTCAGCTTCTTTTTGCTCGCCTTCCCAGCTTCACCAACACATTGCAAGCACTGCAACAAGTTTCAAAACAAGACAGGGTTTTGAAGCCAAACATCAAAGCGCCTTGGTTTGGATGTTAAAAAGAGACCTCCACACAGGAAAACAAGCTCAAAAATTCCCTCCAGCTAGCAGGCAGCCAGGGGCAGAAGATCCAACCAAGCCCACCATGCTCAACCACAGCTCTTACTCGAGGTTGGACTTAGTCTCCATCACCCCAAACATCCCAGCACCCAATGACTCCTCTTCAATTCCACACACACACACACAGAGGAAACCTCTGGTGCATCACACCAGCAGAACCTCAATTTCGTTTTCCTTTGAGGGTCATCTTTAATTCCAGTTATATTCTGGGTGCTGGGGAAAGCATCCAAGCACAGCTGCTGCCTCATTTCTGTCGCTTATCACCACTGTTACTTCAAGGAAGGGGAGAGGGAGAAAAAAAAAGAAAAAAAAACCAGTCCTTGGAAACTAAATATTTACACACCCACATAGGCTAATCCCAGCAGATCCAAGGGTGGGAAGCCTATTTAAAAAACATCCCTAATTACTTTCCCATTTTAAAGGGAATAATCTGGCCATTAGCTCGAATGCTTTACTTAAGTAATCACTTATTTTTCAAGAGGAATAATCTGCTGGTGTGTGCACAGACAGGACAGGGAGCTAAGAAACCATTTTTACACCCTCTCCTCACATACAGCTGCTGACAGCCAAGTGGCACAGAGGGGCTGAAGGAAGAGAGGGGAGTCAGGAGGTCAACACATGCCACCCTTGAGAGGCCACCCCTTGAACATGCCCAGAGCCACCTCATGCTCTGACACCTCACCAGTCCCTGGACTGCACCACAAGGAAACGTTGTTGGGAAAACGGGGGTTCTCAAGGAAACATGGGAAAGAAAAATGGGAACACACCCAAAACACCTCAAAAGGCCATCGGTCCCCTCACAACAATGCCCTGGCAAGTGCCCCCATCCCTCCCAGCAATAATTCCAGGAGCAGGGAAACACAGCAGGTTGATACTGCAAAACACTGATTTATCAAGAGCATCTTTCAGTCCCTTTTTGCTGATATATTAACAAAACATTCTCTTATCAGAAAGTAAAGCGGTTTCTGCTGGAAAAAAATGTCAGTAATCCAGATATGGGGATGTATGGAAGGATTCCCAAAGTCCCCCCTGTAACAGCAAAGCAGAGAGCAGCAATTTGCTAATTGGCAACAGCCGCTGCGCTGCTTGAGGAAAGGGCTGGAACCTTGAGGATGGGCAGAAGTTTGATTATAAGACACGCACGGCGGATCATTTAGAAAGATAAAACCGCGCTCGCTGTGCCGCAGCCAGCTATTAAAAGTGGAGAATGTTATTTCAGGTAATAAAGAGCAAGACCTGAGGACCAGCCTGGGAATTCAAATTTACAACTTGTATCAAATTCATCTGCTGTAAAACTTCACCTAGTTTATAAGTTTCTCACCAACTTCATAAAACATGTTTTATTATTATTGTTTTCTGACTCTCCTGCCTTAATAAAATTCCTCTCCCAGCCTGTGTGGGTGTTGCATTATAAACATTTGCACTTTGATTCATTCAAGACTGCAGAAAGCTTTCAAGGTAACCTATTAGGAATACTTTAAATGGTTCAAAGACATCCCAGTTTCCCCTGAATGCTGCAAAGCTTTAAAGAACAAAATAAAAACGTGCCTCACTGCAAACCACCTCCAAAAATCTGCTGGGCAGGTGACTCAGAAGATGGGAGTGACCACACAGGCCAGCTAGGAGTGGTCCAGAGTGGGAAAACAGGAGTTATCAGGGCACAGGGTAAGGTGGGCAGCCACCCATCACTCCCCAAGCCCCCTCACCAGGGAGCTGGAGGGATTTATTAACAAAAGATTCTTTTGGGTATGATGTGAGTGTGTCCCACTGGTAGGAGGCAGCCAGACCATTTTTGGGGATACTGCTGAGTAGTTCCCACTGGTAGGAGGCAGCTGGACCACTTTCAGGGATGCTGCCAAGCAGTTCCCACTAGTGGGAGGCAGCTGGACCATTTTTGGGGATGCTGCTGAGTGGCTCCCACTGGTGGGAGGCAGCTGGACTGTTTTCGGGTATGCTGCCAAGTGGTTCCCACTGGTGGGAGACAGACAGACCATCTTCCCACAAGTTAAGGACCAGACCATGCAAAAATAGGGATTTCCTCAGCCCTGCTCAGCCCCGGCGAGCAGAGTCCAGCACTGGCACAAAAGCTGGACAGGGCTGGAAGCGGTGTCCTCTCCAAGCAGCCCCTCTGCTCCTGCCTCAGCCACAGCCCACTGAAGTTAAGGAGCAGCTTTTCATGGCTTTGAGCAGCCTCCCTCCTGCGGGGGGTTACAATCCTCCTGTGGGTTATCGCTGCGCAGCAGTGCCGCCAGCACGGCGATAACCCACGCACGGCATGAGAATAAAAGCTGAGTTTTAGAAGGATACTGAGCACAATTAGCTCGTGCCCTTACAGCTCCCACCAGCCAGCAGCCACCTCCTCTCCTCCGCCAAGTTGGCTGCAGCATCCAGGGGCCAGGGGGGCACGGCCAGCCCATGCAGAGAGCTCGGGAGGGCTCAACCCGAGCTGGGTCCAAAGAAAAGGCATTGATGCCTTTAATTCCTGCACAGCTGCTGCTTTTCTCCACATGACTGAGCAAGAGGGAGGTTACGTGGCACAATGCACATGGCTCAAGGAGCCACACATCCCTCCCCAGGAAACACAGTACAAACAGAACTGATCCTCCTTTATTTCATTAAACCAGAAATTACCACTTTACAGTCCATCTCTGGTCACAATAACATCATTGTATGTGACTTCACAGTGCCTCTGTTGAGAGCCTGATGGGCTGCAACGACTTAGACCCCCACCAGCAATTTCAGCTCAAGGAGCAAAGCAGAGGCAGCAAAGGCCACTGATCTCCAGGAGATTCACCCACTTGTGTGGAGCTTCTGGAGAGCTTCAGCCAAACTCCACAGGCTGGGGAAGAGCTCTGTGCTCCGGGTTCACTTGCAGCCAAGTCATGCCCATAATTTCCAGGACTAAATAAAAACTGCTTTAAAAATAATCACAGTAGAAGAGTGGGGATGGAGTGGCCACGTGGTGAGGGGAAACACACCTATGGAGCAGCCTCTCCAGCTCCATGGGTACATCACCGGAGGGAAAGGTCCTAGACCAGTCAAAACGATTATAAGATGCACTTCTGACAGTACAATTGTGACAATTTTGTTACTTCCAAACACATTTGTTTCAAATGAAAAGCAACACCAGCACCGAACAGCAGTCCAAGAGCATCCCACTCGTGCTCTCTCCCTACATGTCCCTCCTGCTCCTTGGGCATTTGGAAATAAGAAGCTACAGATTTTTGGTGAAAACACCAAGGTCAGCCCCAGACCGCCTCCAGTACATCAGGCTGTCTCCCTCCCAGTTCTCCCCGTCCAGAGGGCAGGGAATGCCCAGTGGGCCCAGAGCAGCCCCCCACAGCTAGCCCCATTCTCCTCCTGCCCCCTGAGGACAGTGTTTCCCTTTCAACTCTTCTGCTGAGTTCCCGGTTTTCCCGGGGAAGATGTAATTCACACCCCTCCGCCTGTTCCGCGGTGATTTAATGTCTTTTGAGCAAAATGCAATTATCCTCATATCAACAGGGCCCTAGCGAGGATGATAATGAGCCGGCTCCAACCCCGCGGCTACGGAAGCGGCTGAAGCAAGCGGAGGCCTCGAGTAATCAAAGGCCCGTCCCTGGCCTCTGATTGCTGAAAAAGAAATGAAAAAGCTCCATAAAACTTCAAACACTGCTGTTCCCTGCTCCATCCCTCCACCCGTGGTGTGGGTTTTAGCACCAGGAGACAAGAAACCAACACCAGCCCCGGGTCCCCCCAGCTTCATCACACCCAGCTGCATTTTGGGTGTCACCTGCCAGGTCACCCGCAGCACCCCACGGCAGAGAGAGGGCACGGGGGCATCGACCTGCTGCTCCAAGCAGACACAGCAGCCCTGTTTGCCCAGGTTTTGGGGCTCGAGGAGAAGCAGCCCCCTCCCTGAGATGAAGGTGACTTGCCCTGCCCCAGGACACGCAAATAAAGGTGTCCCCTGCTCTGCCCTGCAAAAACGGAGAAAATAGAGAAAGGGAGGGAAAGACGTGGACATGCAACAGGTCTCGGGCTTTGCAGGACTGCAGAGGCTTCCTGGGAGACAGCAGAGCCAGGAGCAGGGAGCATCCAGCAGGCTAAGCTGCCCATTCCCTCATAAAAATAATATATAGCCAGGCAAAGACCCCAAAACTCAGCAGTGCTCAGAACAATCCAAGGAAAATGCTGGTTGGGTTTGAATAATCCAAAGCTTGGTTCCCAGTTGCTGCTGGGATGTGGCACGCTGGGTATCAGTGCATTGGAGAGGCAGGTGGGATGAGAGAAGGGCTTTTGAGGAGAGAGCATCATAAAACAATCCTTTGAAGTCATGATGAACCCCCCATCAAGGATGGCAGGAAACAGCCTGGAAGTGAGGATTTCCACAGCCTCTTACCTATTCCCACCCACCACTTTTACTCATTGCATAACAAATTAAAGCTTCATCAGCTCCAACCAGCAGCAACCCTGACTTGATGCCTCCCCAGATAATAAATATTTCCTTCGCTAACTAACGAGCACATACCTGAGGCTTTACTAATGCCTGATTACTTGGCCTGGATATTTCCAAATTTTAAATAAATAGATAAAAAAAATCCTAAAATCCCAGAATGGTTTGTGTTGGGAGAGACCTTAAAGATCATCTCATTCCA
Organism: Melanocharis versteri; assembly: GCA_013397845.1. Classification (NCBI taxonomy): domain Eukaryota; kingdom Metazoa; phylum Chordata; class Aves; order Passeriformes; family Melanocharitidae; genus Melanocharis; species Melanocharis versteri. Next base: position 230,106 of record VZTG01010141.1, on the reverse strand, counting down.
ACCCCTTGCCACGGGCAGGGAAAACTTCCACTAGATCTTAGTAATAACCTAAATAACCTTAATACTGTTAAAAAAATCACCAAGATTAACTTAATACCATACTTTTTTTTCTACCCCCATCCGGAAAGACCTTGAAAGGACTCCACCTGCTTATTAAGGGGAATGACTTAGAAGAGAAAAAAAGCAAATTAACACTCATCAATTAACTAAAACCAATCTTAACCCACACCTCTTCCAAACGACTGCTTGCCATGACCTTCCACTGCGACATAAGTGCACAGTTTGGAGATGTGAACCATGGGATGCTCTGGGACTCCCCTCTTCCCAAACCAAGAGCATCCCTGGTTTAAGTTGGAAGAAGTGAAGCTGAAAGGCACTCATCTTCCTCGTCCAGGGCTCAGCACAAGCCCCTTCCCTTTTGAACTGTTGCCTCTGTGATTTTTCACTGCGGGGCTCCCAGTAGGAACTTATTAAAGCCAGACCAAAGCACGCCTTGCTTTAATAGTAATTAGGTCACCCTGGGTTGTGGGCTTAGCAGGCAAAACTATAATTATTTAGAAACATCAAGTTTAAATGCCAAAGAATCTTAATGGAGCTGAGCTAATTAACCAATTTCAACTAAGTAACTGATTAGCTTAAAAAGAAAAAAAAAGATAAATCAATGATCATAGACAAAAACATTTTCTTTTAACAGCCTTTCTTGCAGCAATTCTCAATTGCACAAACTGAGCCCAACAACCCCTGCTAACCAAATATTATTGTAATTAAATATTCAACAGAAAACCTCTTCAATTATTCAAAAGACTGATAACACTTGGTTATAATTGGGGTGGTGGGAGAGGTTTCCAGAAGCAGGGACGGTGTGCACCATCCAGCTCCAGTCGCTGACGCAAACCCACAGGTCGTGGCATCAGCACAGGGCACCCCTCCCATGCCTGGAACCAACCTGGGGCAGACGGATGCTCTCCGGCCCAGACGTGAGAAAACAGACCAGATGGTGCACAGGCTTTCTGGATTCCTGTTATTAGACCAAAAATTTAGGGGACTAATGGCCAGTTTCCAGGTTTCACACCATTTTCCAGTGGTAGTGTTATTCCCCTGACAGAGGGCCGGGAGGAAAAGCAGGCCCCGGTGTATCATTATAATTCACTAAGCGGCATTACCGTAGGAAATTACAAATTAGCTTTTCACCAAAGGATACGGACATATTTAGATTAGCCATAGAGAAACTACAGAACCATCCAGCCCATTCATCAAAGCTCTTGTAGCTCCAACTTTCAGGGAAATGAAACAATAATAAATATTGAGCAGGGAAAGTTAATCTCCCCTGAACGCACTTTAATAATTCAAAAGTTGTGAGAAATAAATAAATAGAGCACAGATCCTTTCGTGCCTACAAAACGCGTGTCCTGTTTTCCTCGCTACTTCTCATGATGTGACTCAGTGGGAAAATGGATGGTGACCAAAATAAAAGAGCTCCAAAAACTCAGCTGTGGCTGTGAGCAACATTTACAGAAAAGGAGGGAGCCCATTCACATTTGCCACTTATCTGGAAAGCCATGGAGCTGATTTGGGCAAGAGTTTGCTCTCATTGTCCCTAAGGAAAGGGCTGTGTTGCCTCTACCTGCTGCCTGCATCCGCTCCGTGCCCGTTCCCTTCCCTGCACACTCCCAGGCAGCCTCTCAAGCTGCTCATTTTTTGAAAGACCGTGGGTTTACCCCTAAAAGCTGGACAACGCAATAACCAGCTCAGGGTCCAGAGGCGACCCAAGGTCCCAGCTCTCTCCTGACACTACTCTGCCATCACTCCGTCCCTTCCTGCACCCTTCTGCTCCCACACCAACCTGAGACCTCTGTAAGCAACACTCACTCCAACCTCCTACCATTCCAATTGAGGAGATGCCTTCCCAAATTGCCACCCGGCCAACATCCAACCTTAACATTTGCCCTGCCCAAGTACTGATGCGTGCAACCCTTGAGAGCTCTGTTTGCAGCAGAACAAGGTCAAATTGAAATGCGCTTTCAAATCTTAATGAATATTTGAGGAAAGCATTCCCTCCCGCAACTCCAAGTATTTACCCAGCCTTGCTGTGCTGTTAAATGACTCCTCACACCAACGCTGTCTGTTTAGAGGGAACGAAGCACTGCGGTGCTCTTTGGGCAGCATCACACAGGTTTGGGGTTCCTACAGGAAGCCCTTTCCATGTGCGCTGAGCTCAGGGTGAGCACAGCTGGGAGAGGTAAAAACGCCCCCCGGAGCTGGCTGAACGCAGCCAGCACAGCGCACAAACACCACAAGAGCCTCAGCCTTGCTCTGAGCATCACTTCCATCAGCCTCATCCCACAGCACTCCCGCTGCACCAGGATGAGGATCTCCGAGACTTTGCTGACCTGATTAGCATCGAGTTACCCATTGCTCAAGGTACCATTTCCCCCTTTTCATCAAATCTGAGCATTTCTTTAGCTCACAGAACCCATCTCTGCTAGAAACATCTATTACTCAGCACTGTAGCCTGCATCCAGATCCAGACAAACATATTTGGCCTCCTTCATCATCAAACATACATATTTTCTTCTGATTTCTAAGGCCAATGGAAGAGTTTTATTCTGTCCTGTTGTGTCAGGAGCTGCACCCAGGATGGGTGAGAGGACACCTTGCAAACCCTCTGACAACTCATGCCACAGCAGTCAGGGCCACTTAACACAAGGGAGAACATGCAGCATTCCAATATCCAAAAGAACAGGAAAACACAGTCCCCACCTTCTCCATGAGCAGAGATACCAGAAATTAGTAAAAAAAAAAGGCAACATAAGAACCTGCAGTGTCAGGCCCCTTTTCCATGATTTGACAAAACACTTTCCCTTCAGGCTGACAAGATCTGGGCTCGCTCATCACACCAAGAATAAGGGTTTTCCCCTTAGGGCTTTCTTTTTTCCCCCAGTTAGTTTGAGCAAAGAAAGCAAGAGTAAAGGGACGGCTGAATAGTAGCACTTACAAATTCCCATAAAGGTTACCATTTGTACTCGCAAATTCCCTCCTGAAGACTTATTTCTAGCTTCTCCTTGAGAAGGGCTCTGCTCGGGGTGGAGCAGCCGGGCCAGAGGTGGGATCCCACAGGGCGCTGGTTCTGAAGGAAGGGCGGCGCGGCGGCCGCCGGCTCTCAGCCTGCTCGGCACAGGCACCGCTCCGGCGCCTGGCGGAAGCGCAGGAAGCCCGAAGGATGCCGGCAACAGATGTGTGCATCCCGAGCCAAGGGGGAGGAGAGCGGGTGCCCGGGGCAGGCAGCACGCACGGAGCAGAAGCCAGGAACGTCGCTCTCCAGTCAAACCCCATCCCTGCTTCTCTCCCAGGCGGCAGTTCCGAAGCCAGCAGATAAGCAGGGGAAGAAAAACTAAGCTGGATCCACCAGCCCCAAGCAGGGCTTTCCCCCCTCCCTCCTGTGCTCTGCTTATCGTGATGCTGCAAGCACAGAGAGAAAAGCCTGGGTTTTAAAAGAGCAGGCGCGAGGCAGGGAGATGGTGGAGAGGTGAGCAGGCCAGGCAGGTGAAACAGAGTACGTGGAGGAGCTGCACCAGAATGGTCATCAGCTCCATCTGACCTACCAACAGCTCCAACCCGAGTTAAAACATGTAACGTCAGTCCATTACCACCCTCTCTATATGCTAAATGGATTATATTTGGTTCAGCTAACACGAGAGAGAGCACGCAAGCGGCTCCTGAGTGATTGCAGGGTGTGGGAGAGACAGAGTATTTGGTGCTGTCATCTTCTCACATCCTTCTTCCTCTTCGCAAGCCACAAAAAAATTTTTAAAATTACTACACACGTCCAAATGTCCAGCAGAAAAGGGTCAGCTAAGCCACAGGATTTGGTAAAAAATCAAGGAACCATAAAAACACTCAGAGAAGTGATTCTATTACATCCAGGTTCACGTGCCGCAGGCAATGAGTTAGCAAGGTTTTATGGAGAATAACGAGAGTGGTTTGGAGGCAGCCTGGGCCCTGACCCCAGCTGCATCCTTCTCCCCCTCCAGCCGGGTCCAGACCCCCAGACGCCTCCCCCACCATCACAGAAAAAAGACTTTTTGTCTCATTGTCTGATTTGGGATGCAGGGAGCCATCCCTGGCTCAGCTGCTCCTGCAGCCCAGGGCAGAGCAGGGCGCCAGCCGCGCTTTGCTGTGCTGTCAGAGAGGGCGGCCAGCAAATCCAGCCTCGCCGATGCTACAGGGGGAAAGCCAGACCCCAGGGCAGGGCAGGTCCTAGGAGATGCTCCAGCTCCATTAGAGAAAACCATGTTTCAATCTAGCAAATTCAACCTCTGCATCAAGAGATTCAGTAAGATTTAAATAAACCCCATAAAAAGGAATTTTCTTTATATGATCACATCATTAGATTCTCGCCTTAACTCCAAATCAGATTCAGTTGCTCTACCTCGGAAATTCCCCATCCAAAATTTTCCCTGAAATCTGAGATCTCTCCTAGGGTACTACTTTACTATCCAAGCAACTTCCTCAGCAGAGTAGAAATATCACCACTCCTCAACAGGTTCAGTCCTGGGCAGGGACACTGACTCTGCCAGTGCTCCCAAGGAGAGCTCGGGCAAGCTGGGGAACACCCTGTGTGACACCCAGGAGTGCCCTCAGACCAGGAGGGAGCCGAGGTCTCCCATCCAGCTGCAAATCTAGCAGTGCCTCAAGCCGCTGACGCTGCAAACACCGGTGAGCGAAGCACTGCTAACAGGTCTTGCCTCTTCACGTGCGGCTTCGCCACCGACCAAACGTGCACTCGTTGCATCACGCTTCGGCACGGCACCAGCACTCCCACCTCCAGGTATTCCTACAGACATGTCATGAGGCAGCCCAAGAAATACAAAAAGCAAACACCTGTGTCAGCCAAAAGCCAGCGTGAAGGGGATGCTGCATCAAGCGGGCCTGCCTGCCACGATCCAGCAGCCGTGCTCGCGAGCGGAGAAGCAGCTGCGGCCAAACCCCACCGGAGCAGCATTCCAGCTCCTGCACCAGCTCCTCACTGCCCGGAGCTGAGCCAGAGTCTCCTGCCGTCTCTGACAGCTTCCAGTTCAGCCACAACCATACTCACATTAAAAGCCCCCGAGGAGGGCCCAGCCCTCCGGCAGCGGTTTGAGACTCTGAGCATCATCTCCCCCACCCGCGTGCCTCTTCGCTGCCCATAACCGAGGGTCTGCACCACGTCCCCTACTCGCAGCCACCGCTCCACCGCTGGGCACCCCCTGCCACAAGCTGGTGCTGTATCAGCAAGAAAGGCGGCAGTGGCAAAATAAAGAGAAAAAATAACAGAAGCAATACTTCAAGAGCCACGCCGGGCACGGAGCAGCGACGCAACATCAAGGCTGGGCGGGCTGGCTGTCCCACCAGGCCCACCGCCCAGAGCCTGGGTCTTGGGTGCAGGCACCTTCCTGCTGCCCAGCAAATCCCACAACCAAGCGGGAGATGGGGAAAAGATCCCAGCCCACCGGCACGGACCGTGCTGAGAGGACGGGCACGCACCTGCTCTGCGGCTCCATGGCCGGGCCAAGCGCCCCCAGCTCAGTTCATCCCCGAAACGGAGACCACCTGCCCAACGGCTCCTGGCGCATCCATCCTCCGCCGGGGCTGGGAGGAGGAGGGTTGGCAGACGCGGCTCCGCGCACCGCCACGGCCCCCGGAGGCGGCCCCACCGCGGCCCCGGGGACCAGAGGGGACCCAGACGGGACTCCGCAGATGGCCCCACCGTAGCCCCAGGGACCAGAATGGATCCCGGAGGTGACCCCACCGCGGCCCCGGGCAGGGCTCCGTGGGGAAGGGGAGCCGAGCCGGAGCGACAGCTCGCCCCACGCGGATGCGGGCGGGTTCCCTCCTCCATCCCCGACCCCCTCCCGAGGGCACGGGCTGCCAGCACCGACCGCGGGCCGGGTACCCCGGGCTGGCACAAGAGGCCGGGGCCACGGGGCCGGGATCCAGCCCCGTGCCGGTGCCTTATGGCGGGGGAGTCGCTCTCCGCCTGCTCCGCAGCTGCAGACGCCGCGGGCGGCGCAGGGATCCTCGGCTCAGCATCCCACCCGCTCCCGGTCGCCGCTCACCTTCCACGGCGGCCGCGGCGGCGGCCAGGCAGAGCAGCACCACCAGATCCGCAGCCATCGCCTCCTCGGGCCCCNCCGCCCGCCGCGCGCGCCCGTGCGAAGGGGGACGGCGCCCCCTGGCGGCCCAAGGACGCCCTCCACGCCGTGTCTCCCCTCAGCCGGACCCGCGACGGGGCGGACCCGGCCCCGCAGAGCCGGGACGCGGCGGGGGACGGGCGGCGACAGCAGCGGGGGCGCGCCGGCGGGGTCACATCGCCGCAGTCGCGCTCCCCTCTCTCACTCCCAAGAGGAATCTGGAGCGAACCGTCAGCCCCACAGAGACGTGGCCCCTCTGCCCGGCCGCCCCCAGCATGGCCGCTTCCCTCAGGATCAGACACTGCGGCCTCAGGGGTCGGACACAACGCGGGTCCCCCTCAGCCTCCTGCCCTCTCCTGCACCACGGTCACCCTTCACTGGGCATCGCTCCGGGCGCCGTGGCCACATGGGCACCCGGGAGCAGGGGAGCAGCGGCCTCGCTCGGGGGACACCGGGGTACTCAGCACCCCTGTCACTGCCAGCCCGGGGCCGTGCCCTGGCACCCACAAGCACAGCCAGGAGCGATCTACGTCCACAGCCTCCAAAAAGAACCATCCAGAAGGTCCGGTCCCGCTCACCCCACGCACCGCCCTGGTCACCTTGGTCACCCTCGGCAGGGCTCAGCATCCCGCACTGCTCCGCTCCCCACCCCACAGCAGAGCTGTCCCTGGCCCTCCTCCTCAGGGATCCGTGCATCCCAGCACGAGCGGGTTAGGAAAAACAGCGCGGGCAGGCCAGGCAGCAAGGGCTCATTCCGGTCACGGCCGCACGCCTGCCGCCACGGTGGGACCAGAAACCCTGCAGAGACATCGAACGCTGGAAAATCGTCAGCTTTTCAGGGAAAGAGCGTGCAAAAAACAGTCAGCGGTGCCACAGGAACAAGAGTTTTCCTTTTGCGGTTGTGCAAAATATATTTTGAAGCAGCTCCTATTCAGCTGAGCAAATAGCAGAAAAAATTGCCAAGAACCTTCTGGCTAAGTTTTAAGGAAATTTGCTTTCATCTTGACAACCCTTCTTCATTTCCTTCCCATGAATATCTCAGCAATCCAGTTTACTCACTCAGAGGATCACAGAAAGAAAACTGTGAAGTAAATGTCAGTATTATTTGCATCTTTATCCAGTCTGCCATAAAAGCAACACCATGTTATTTATCTGATCTAGCACAACTCAGTAACAGCTCAAGTATAGAATATTCATGATGTGCAAAGCAAAAAAATGTTAATCGTTTGAGAATACAAGAGGCGAAGAGCTGAGCCTGTGAGTTATCCAGAGAAGCGCCTCAGTTTGGGGGGGGGTTTCCTCACAAATAATAGTTATCAACTGAAAAACTTGCATTCAGAAACTAACATTTGACCAAAAAAAGCCTGACAATTTTTGTAGGGTAAAAAAAAGAATAATACATCAATATTCTTCTGATTTCTTTTCAGCTGGCCAAAGAGTTGGCTGCGCTGGGTGAAAGCCAGCTGTGTTTGTTCAAAATGTTTTCTGTTCCGTCAGCCTTGCTCTGAGTCTCCCAACAGCAAGGCTTTGCTTCTCCTGGAGGACACGTCTCCAAAAAAGCCGAGTACCATCTGGGGGTGGAAGTGGGGAGGTGGCAGCATCCTGTCACAGGGCCACTCTTCCTTGCATACCCCGTGGGATTGTCACCATCTGCCCCAGAGGCAATGCCCACCAGTGTCCCCTTGGAGGGCACATCAAGGGCATTAAAGCCTGATGGGGTTTTGGGCACATTTTGCTCTATTTTCCTCTCTGAGCCAGCCACATGTGGGAGGCAAACACCCCACAGAAGGCAAAACCACCCTCTGGGCTACCAGTAACCTCCAGTTCTGCCCACCAGGCCCCTGTGCAGGAAGGACATGGGGCACAGACCTGCTCAGAGCATGAGCAGCCCCCCAGAAGAAGGCTTTGGGCAGTGCCGTGCCTGGAGTGCACGGCCAGTCCCTCTGTGCTCACAGCCCGCAGCGCATTGAGATGGCGGCAGTCAGCTGCCATAATTAGCTCTGTCTTAATTAACAGCTTTGCCTTTGTTCTCAGATGCTGCTTCAGGCGATGCCAAAGCCTTCGTGGAGGATGAAGATCTGGGATCCCAATGAAAGGAAGCATCAAGACTTATCATATGGCGCGGCACAGATCTTCTTCTCAAAAAACCCTCATAACCACCTTCGAGAGCAGAGGGGTCACAGCCTGCACTAGTCCCCGTCCATCCCCACCACACTGGCTGTGACAGGACCAGCTGAAGCACAAGCATGAATCCCACCAGGCCATCCTTGTGCATCTGGTGGCAGCAACCATGCTACGAGGGAGGCTCTGGAGGGGTCACCCCAAATCCTTTGCGCTGGGAAGCAGCGAGCCCATGCTCTGGGAGCCTGAAATCTCCTGTGACAGCAGGTGGGGGGTGACCAAGGCTCCTGCCCTGCACCAGAGCTACCACCCAGCTCCGACTGGGAGCTCACTGGGACGGTGCCCTTGGTGGCAGGAGGATCCTGTGAGCCGCTCGCTAATGTAGGAGCAGCTCGGAGCAGGATAAAGGTCAGACAAACCTCCCCTGCGTCAGCCTTGCAGAGCAGCAGAGCTGGCAGAGGACGCACGAGCCTCCCCAGCCAGGGCAAGCACAGAGCTAAAGCAGCCGTGACACTCCCGGTTTATTTTCCGAGCCGAGGCCAGGCCTGCAGGGAGGGCAGGAAGCTTTTCACACAGCGCAGGAGCACTACTCCTGCATCCCTAATCCTGCCAAGGCAGCACAGGCTGCTCCCAGCAGCTTGCCTGTGCGTTAATTGTAGAGGAAAAGCCTGCACCTACAGCATCCTCCCAAGAGTCAAAGCCTGAGGAGCTGGTAAATCCTCTCCCTGATAAGAGAGGCAGATCCCTTCAATATTCCAGCATTCCAGACTTGTCTGGTATGCGCCACATCACAAGAGCCAGGTGAGACAGGTAACAAGGGCAATGCTGGCAAGCAGCATCCAGCCCCTGCAGCACCTCCTGCGCTGCTGAACCCCTTGCTGCGAGTCCAAATAAATGTAATATGATGTAATAACATTAATTAGCAGTATTAAATGTTCAGTGCATTCAAGGCACAACTCAGCCACTTGGCACAGCGCAGCCCAAACTGCTTACTGTTCTCCCAGGGGAAATAACCTCAGGGAGACTTCTGGGCTTAAATACCATCGGGAAGCTGAAGGGAGAGAGGGAGGGAGAGAAGTTATTGTCCTCTCCAGGCATTCACGGAAAATTCAGGTGTCTTATCAGAGCAGAAGAAGCTGTAGGAAGGACAACTCCTTTGTCATGTGAACAATTTGAGGACTAAATTGAAGCGAGATGTGAAGAAAAAGTAGGTGAGATGAAGGTTAATTTGGCAACCAGAGTGAGAACAGAGGGAGCTGGGGTATGGAAGAGTCTATTAATTCCCTGGGCAAGAGATGCAGCCAGAGCCAGGCCGCGGAGTAACTCCCCGCACAGTACGGAAAGATAAATTGCAGGTTCTGCTGGTGGAATATTCTGTTTATTAAGTTCCAAAATAGGAGACAGTCAAGTGCCAAGTGCCTCGAGCCTCTCGGTGCCTGAGAACATATTAATCACTGGTGGGAGCAGTGTTCAAGCCACTTTGGTGTGACACCAGGCACCATGTAACGGGATGGACATGCCACATCCTCCCCTCCGCACTGCCACGGAGATGGGGAAGGAGGTGGGGAAGGAAGCAGGGAAGGCACCTGCTCCTCTAGTAATGGACAGCAAAGACAGGTAAAGATCAGCAAGTTCCTTTGGGAGCAAAAGAATTCACTTTGATTCATAGATGCTGCAATTTCTGCTACCTGGCTTCTCCTTTTAATTGGGTTTTTCAGGGTGGTTGCAAGTCCCAGCAGACGCACCAGCCAGGGGACAGCACAAGCACGGATCAGCCATGCCACTTTCTCCTCGTTTTCCCTTTCTTCTTAGGATCTCCAGGCGGAAGGATCTCTTTGTTCCCTTTGAAGATAGAGGATTAACAAAGGCAAATGCAAAAGAGAAAAACAAAAACTCCTTTGTCTGAGGATGGATGACATCTTTTTTATCTGTTTCTAATCTGGCTTCAACTTTCATTTCTTTAGGAGGGAAAAAAAATCCAAAGATTAAATTTTATGCCAAGGCAAGCTATAATAAGTGACAGAAACACTCCATCTCCGAGTCCCTGCTAGCTCTGTGAAGTCAGAACATTCACAAGGAAGAAAGCAAAATATAGACAGACAAACACTTTCAATGGAGATTTAAAATAAAAACTCTCCTCATGTTCCAAATGCAAAAGCTACAGAAAAATATGTCGCTCCTCCAAGGAAATTTCATTATCTTGAAGCAAAATGCAATTTATCTTTGGAAGCTTTTAAAAAAAAAATAGCAGGGAGGGGAACCTGCCACAAGATTTTCACTTTATCACAGCATTTGGCTTGTTGCAGTCTAAGCCATGTTCCCATATCTGGAATCTCACAAGGGGTGGGAGTTTTTGAGGTGCAAGTCCATCCAAAGAAGGAGAGAGGAGGGAGAATGGTCCAGCCCACTCCGTATCTGCTGCTTCAGGGTCCCATTCAGATATTTTCCGACTGAAATCACACATCAGAGTACGAAAAGCTGGCTTGGATCAGGTGCTCACTTCATGCACAGGAAACTTGCCATTTTTTCCTGCTTTATCGTGATGAATTTCCGATTGTCACTTTGATCAATGGTCCCATGAATGCTATCATAAGGGTAATATGATTTTTCCCCCCGATCCTATCGCTCACTGGGTAATTACATGGATGATTGCACTCAAGGGCAAGAGCATGTGTCCTGCACTCTTGCACAGAACACATAAGAGCCTGGTACTGCTGGCATCACCAGGGCAATAACAGCAGTTTTTCCCAGGTAAAAGGAACAAAACCAGGAATATTCAAGGCCTAAAACCCACTAGTCACACATACAAGCCAGTGAATGTCTCTGCAGGCATTGCAGCCTCCCTCCTGTATTGATCATCAGTCTCACAGACACAGGAGGTGAAGGCCAGAAGGACCTGCTGCACCCCCTTGACCTCCCTGCACACACCAAACCTCACCTAGCGAGTTCTGCCTTGATCATTTCACTGCTTGCAAGAGAAACCTGCCTCCCAACCAGGTCTTTACCAAGCCACTGCTTTGATAGCCCAGGGACACATTTGAACTGCCCCAGCAGTGCCCCCGGGCCCCTCTGCACAGGGATCACGGGCACCACAAGGCAGTTGGCAGTATCCAAGCAGCCCTTCCCACAGTCACTCCCAAGGGATCAGCTGCCAAGACCATGAGATGCCATGTCCTGGCTCCCATAATGCACATCCTCCTGCTCAGGCAGGGGCTCACAGTCATATGAGGAGCAGCTGAGGGAGCTGGGGAGGCTCAGCCTGGAGAAAAGGAGGTTCAGGGAGGACCTTCTCTCTCTCTACAACTCAGCAGGCTGGAGCCAGGCTCTGCTGCCAGGCAACAAGGGGCAGGACATGAGGAAACAGCCTCAAGCTGTGCCAGGGGAGGTTCAGGCTGGACATCAGGAGAAATTTCTTCACTGTAAGGGTGGTCAGGCATTGGAAAGGGCTGTGCAGGGAGGTGGTGGAGTCCCCATCCCTGGAGGTGTCCAAGGAACACCTGGACATGGCACTCAGAGCTCTGGGCTGGGTAACAAGGTGAGGATCCATCACAGCTTGGACTCGATGGTCTTGGAGGTGTTTTCCAACCTCAGTGATTCTTTGATAAGCCTGCCAGTGACCTGCACATCCCTAGCTCTGTTCCATGCTTCCCCATCCAGGGAGGGGAGGAAGACTGTGTTTTCTGACAGGAAGGAAGACAGATAACTTCCAGGGATGCGATATGTGCCCCAGCCTCAGCTCCCTCCCACCCCTCCACACCACAGCTCAGGATGTCCAGGCACTCCGCAGAGCCACAACAAGTGCAATTCTTAAAGCAGGCTGCTGGAAGAGAGATAAAGGGAGTCCTCGCCAGGCTTGATTGGCAGGAGACATCAAGAACCCTTCAAGAAGGGATTTGAGGGAGTTCTGCATTTCAAACAGGGCAGGCAGCAGAGGTTTACCCAGAGTGAAGAGGGAAGCAGCGAGGCTGCTGTTTCATCAGTTAACATCTGGCAGCTGCAAAGCTCAGAGATAATTCTGCCTCCATCCTCCAGAGAGTTTGGATCTGGGAGAATTGCCAGAGACGTGGCAACTGGGAGGGGATGAAATTCCTTCACAGAATCCAAAACAGGCAGTGAAACATCACAATATTCTTCCTCCCTTTAAATAAGTGACTCTTTGATGCTGACTGAGCCTGTGGAAATGTTATTTCTTTTTGTCTAAGTGGAAACAGGGGGAGAACAGAGAGGGCGATGCAGGTGGGGGAAGAAGAAACACAGCAACAGCTTTTTTTTTTTACTGAAATCAGACCTTTTTTTGATCAAAACCTACAAAGACTTTTGATCAGGGTCTACAAAGAAGGCTTTTAATTGTTACCTGCATTTATATTTATAACAAGCCAATAAGGACATCAAATTATTTCCATTTAGAAAGACCAGGCTACAGAAAACCAACAGAAAATCTGGATTTGGATTTTAAAAAAATTTTTAAAAAAAGAAAGCTAAAAGAGATTTTTCAGCCAAAACTTGAAACTTATTCAGAGGTAATTCTGAAAATTAACTGCCATGTGCTATAACAGCTTGTGTAAGACCATCATTTGTGACCAGATTATTTCACTGTGGGCAGAAGGACAATCCCCACCTGAGCAGCATCCCGCGCTCTCCATCTCTCTGCCAGCTTTGCACTTGGTGGCTGCAGCCAGCTGGGGACAGCGACAGTCCTCACCAGGAATGGGCAATACAGCAGCAAGGCAGCTCTTCAATTACAGAGGAAATTGTCCTAATGAAGCTTGAACACATATGCAGCCTCTCTGCGGGCGTTTCTCCCGTGTATGCCACAGTTCATCCCAACCTCCTTTCCAGGCTGCACATCCCTGTCTCCAGGGCACGGACCCAGGAAGAGGCAGCTCAGCAGGGCCACCTCACGGAGAGCGGCATTTGAGGAGAGTCTCGAACTCCACACCCGAGCACAGGTTACTGGGCCGGCCTGTCCCCACTCCTACAGTCTCAGCACACCCCGAGATCCCCAAGTCTGAACGACACCAGCCAGATCCGGCCGTGGATCTTCATGGATCCCTTAGGGAAAGGGCTCCTGCCTGGTACAAATTCGGGGAGCACCCGAGCGAGGAGAGCTGCTCAAGGCTTCACCCAGACCAGCCATCTCCTCTCCCCACTTACTCATAAACCAGGGCTGGGGCCAGACACCCTCTTTTGCTGCTGCCCGGGCTGGGGACCAGCACCCCGAGTCCCCTCGGGCCACGCAGGTGGCCGAGGTTTTCCCCCACCGACCTCTGGAGGTCAGCAGCCGGCAGCACTGGGGCTCTGCACTGGCGGCTGCCGCTGGAAAGAAATAAAACCCGACCCAGGAAAGCAGTGGAACTCGGGGAAAGACCCAGTGGCCTGGACACAAGATGCTCTCTCCACACCATAGGTGACCCCAAACATTTGCAGGGGCTGGTACACACCCTCCCTGCACTTTCCTTCCCTGCAGGCATGCAGGGGTACAGGACCTTCCTCATTAATAGGAAACTATTAATTTCCCAAGCCTGCTTCTCCCATTTAATATCTTCAGGTCTTGTGCCAATTTGTCCACAAGTGAGCCGCGTTCTGGGAACAGGAATGAATCCCCATTTCACTTTGCCAACTTCCAATGTCGTTTACTCCTTTCATGTCTGAAGGAAAGCTACAGCAAACCCTTTACAGCTAAATCATTACTGATTTTACAGAGGTTACAAGTTGCTGGTAATATAAAAAAAAACTCTTGGTAAATTTATTACACAGAATCTGACATTGTCCTGCATAAATCTCCATGTTCCTGGTAAATAACAGAGATTTCCAGACAATGTGAGACACCAACAAGAACTTAGGCAAGTGAACTGGAGATGTGGAAGGGAGCACATCCAGACCCCCTTGTGCAGAGCAGGAAAGGGAGTCCTTACCTTCACCTGTCCAAAAAGGTAAAAACCGAAAGAGGAAAGCAGGAGAAATGCTCCTGCTTTCCCCAGCCAGGCAGGGAAAGGCAGCAGGTCTGTCAGGACAAGGTAGACACGTCTTCCTTGAACATCCCAGGAAATCATGGGCCAGCATCCCTCAGAGCCACTGCTCTGCTGTGTGCCAGAAGCTAAATATTGACCAAAAAGGTGGATTCTCCCCCCCCAAATGAGGCTGTGGCAAGCTGTCTCCTGGCTGGGCTACAGCTCACTCTTGGTTAGCTAGAAACAAGCATTCCTGTCCACTGGAAAAGAGTTCTCATTACTGTTTCCATCCTACTCTCTAGGAAAGCAAAAGTTCAACTTTGGGTGAGGATCATTAATCTCATTATTTTTAGATGACATTTCTAGGTGTATTCTCAGAGCTCCAGGCTCACAGCACAAGCACAGACAAGTGGACAGGTCCATTGTGCACCAATACAAGATCACTCCTCAAATGGATGGAAGCAGAGGGCTGGTAACAAGCCTGGAATTGTGGTGGTCAAAGAGGACAAATGGAGCATACCTGCAGAGGACATCTCCCATCAAGGGTAGGCTGTGACATCCCAAGAGCTCGCTGACAGCTCAGCCATGTCACTCAGGCTCAGGGCAGCGGAGCAGATGGCCAACTCCTGCCACTACTCTGGTGGAAGGAACAAAAGGCCTCTACTTTGCCAGAGGGGATAAGCATCACCTCAGCTACTCAAACCTCCTGCAGTGCACCTGGGCACCTCTTTATCCTGCAGCAACATCACAGCTGAGATTCATTTCTTCCTAGCAGGGCTCCTCTGCAGCTGGAGAGCCCTGCTGGGGAGCTCTCATAGGCAGTGGGCACCACCTTTCCCTATTGTCCCACCTCCAGCTCTTCCTCACCAGGTGACAGCTCTCAGACACCAGGGGAAAGCTCTCCTCCTGCTGCATCAGTAGGAGTTCCTGGGCTTTCTGAGCTGAGATAGATCCTTCAAAATCAGGAGGAGGGGAGACTATGGCTGCCCCATCCCTGAAAGTGTTCAAGGCCGGGTTGGACAGGGCTTGGAGCAACCTGGTCTGGAGGAAGGTGTTGTCCTGGCCCATGGCAAGGACGTCTGAGATGATTTTCAAGGTCCTTCCCAATCTAAACCATCCTGTGAGTCTCTGACTGGGCTGGGTTGATGGATCATGACATGCTCCCAACGCAAACTGCTCCACACTGTGACTGTGGCCAGGCAGCCACAAGGCTACCACAAGCACCTTCACTGTCCCCATCCATCAGCATCTCCTTCAAACCAGCAACTTCCACTCTCCCACAGTATTGCTCCCACTTTCCTTCCAGAAGCTTCAAGCATATCCTGGTGACATCATGGTACCCCCCTCCCCCTCCCTGCCCTTTCATTTCTTTCATCAAAGTTTCTTTTCATCTCCCACCTCCTTGCTCTAGGGTGTTTTGTTCACCTCTCACCGCCTGCAGAGCTGAGCCGCTGTGCTGGGAAGGGCTCTGCACCCAGTGTGGAGGTGGGAGCCCTCCCAGGGGGAGCAAACACGGTGTCAGAGCAGCTCAAAGCCCGCCCTGAGCCTCACAAGCTCCCTACAAAACCCACAGAGTTCCAACAGAGCTCCGTGGGATGAGGTGCACATCTTTGTCCGTCAGACAAGCGCATCCCCAGAAAATGGAGACATATAATGAAGTGTGTTTAACACGGGCTCAAAACATGGTGTTTAATCTGTGGGAGTCTCCACGCCCCCAAGGCGTGCTTGGGTCATGCCAGCACAGAGAGCAGTGATCCTGAATATTAAAGGAAGAAACAGGGAGGAAGATCCCCCGGGCTGGATGGGCAGACACAGCTGGAGGCGCAAAGGTTATCTCCAGATTGCAGGTGCAATGCTCCCACCGGCAGGGTGTGGAGACGGTACAACACGAGAGCAGGACCTGGGAGAGGGAGAAGAGATAAACCTGAGCAAAGCAACACTTTTCAGCCTCTTTGGCAGCAACAAAATCACGCCTTCATTTCAGATTAGCTGATTTTCGTGTGTGTTTGGTTTTTTTGAAGGTCAGTACAACCATGCAGGTTTGTGTGTGTGTGTTTGAAGCAGAATACTGACCCCTTTTGAGGTTATTCAGCGTTACATTTAGCTCATTCTCTTCATTTCTCTCAAAATAATTTGGAAAAATCTTGCAAGCCCCTTCAGAGGGATAAAACACAGGGTTTGCCTCAGTTTTGCTGCTCCAGGCCCCATGGTTGGTGGCCAAAGGCTGCAGCACACATGCCGGACTGAACTGGCAGTGCTGGGACAAAAATACACTTTTTCCTCATTTGCACTGAATGTTGTCATTTTGCCAGAATCCAAACCCCCACAGTTGGTTGCAAATCATCCATCAAAGAAAGAAAAAATCTTTTGCTCCCCCTCAGCACCAGTGAGCCAGGACAACACATGCCAGAGCCTGGGAATGGGGACGATGCCACTACCTCAAGACCAGGCAGCACCTGAAGGCTGACACATTCCACCCCTACCCATACCTGCAATTTTACAAACTTCATAAATGAATGTATCAAATAATCTATTTACTTTTTCTCTAAAAAAAATAACCAAAAGTTGGGAGGCATAGCACAACAGACAACCTTAGCTGTGAGCCGTTGATTTTTCTATGATATATTACATCCGAACCTGCTGGTGCGATGAGCAGAACGTACCAATTTGGGTAATTGGTGAGGGCCTGAGAGCACGCATGCACTGCTGATCTGCCCTAAATGTATATTTACAGTGCAGGTTGTTTGCATTTCTGATGATCTGCGACGCCAGAAGTTAATCAGCTCCTCCAGTGCATGCAATCAGCTCTGCGGCGTTCTCCTCTCTGGTGTAGGGGAAGCCGCTCAGACTGTGATTTTAGAGCTGCCAAGCAAACTGTTCAGTGGAGCAGGGGGAGGATGCTGCTGGGACCAGGCACTGCCCAGGTGCTCCCTTGGGCCAGAGGACACCTGGGCAACGCAGGAAAACGTGGGAACAACGCTGGGACCCAGCACTGACCAACACTCATGACGGACCTGCACTAACACCTTGAGGCTGGTTTCAATTTAAGCCTGAGTGCTGGCTCAACTCTTCCCACTGGATGTTAGCATTCCCATTTCCTCACCTAAAATCCACTTGAGTAATCAACTGTAAAGCTAATGACTGGGGCACCAAATCAGCAAAGTACTTGAGCACATACTGAAGTCCCATTGAAAGAAATTAGACCTAAGCAGACACTTTGCTCCAAGGTGAGGGGGCTTTGTGTAAAAAGTCACAAGAAGGCTGTTCAAAACAGGTGTAACAGCCTATGGAAGTAAACCATTCCCACTCAAGTGGCTTCCAAGCATCCTGCTCAGCACTCACAAGGACCTGTTGGAAGCATGGGAAACCTAGAGCTTTAGACCTGACTTTATTTTTTGGGCAGCCAAACCTGAGTAGTCTTCAGAGGACAGTCCTGGAACGTGCAGGCAGCTCCCAGGTCCTAAGTGCAGGGGAGCACCTCCTGGGGCACCCTGAGGAGGCAGTTGGGGCACAAATGAAGTGTGCAGCACCCACGGGCACCCCAGGCAGGACCAACGCAAGCAGTATCTCCACGCTGGGAACCCCCAGCAAGCCACAGGCAGGCTCTGCCCAGCACTGCTACCGGTAATGAGATCCAGCACTGCTGAGCAGCAGGTGGGCAGGGTTACAGCCCAGGGACCCCAAAAGGAGCCCCCTCCTGCCAGCAGCACTGCCCCAGCTTTTCCAAGGAAGGACTGAGTCTGCACATTCCCCCCGCGGCCACGCTCCCACCCTGGCTGTCCCCTCACGCCTGTTCCCCAGCAGATTCGCAGAAATCCCACATTGCACCCCCCCGGCCACCTCCTGGTCACGCTCCGAGTGACGGGAAGAGCAAAGATCAAGTTTCCCTGCGCACCGGAGAACAGGAATAACATTTGGTCCTGCCAAGGACAACATCTCGCTCTGGCAGGTTGTCCAGGTAACTACCTGGCACAGTGAAATCGAGCTGTAACTTCCTTAAGTGTGGGATTTTACAGCCCCACACGGTGTTAATGTGTGTGTATCGATATGCATATACATCAATAACCAATGTGTTCCAAGGAGACAGTTTCCCTGGAAGTTTTCCAGCATTTGGATATCTTTATTACAGTGAGTTAGGTCAAAGCCCTAACTTGCGTAAACTGGCACAGCTCTGCTGCAATCAATACCTCTACGCCAGCTCCTGCTATTTGATGAGGTGTCCCAGGATCTCTGTATAGGTTTTACTGTCTTCCTTCATCATCTGCCCAGTTCCCATCTCTTGTATTTTTTCAGCTGATTTTAGTTTTGCTTGTAGAGTCGTGGGCAAAGGCTGCGAGCAAAGAGCAAACCACAAGAGCTTCACTTGTAAGTGAGCAGTCCAGTTGTGTTCACCATCTAATGGAGGATTTACTTTCTTTGGTCTCCCAGCACTTGGAGATTACTCCTTGGTTTCCTGGAGATCCCCATGTCTGACATTTCCCCTTAATCCCTCTTGGTGTTCAGCTCAAGGGTCGAGCACAAGACCAAGCTGAGACAGGGAGTACCACAAGGCATTCATGCTCTCCCACATTCACCCAGGGTGCAAAGACACCTGTAAAAACCAGGAAGAAGCCTTTTCTTACAACAACCTCTTGCAGAAAGTCAAAAGCAAAGTCACAGACATCTTTCACTGCAGCAGGAGGGTAAGAGAGAAGGCCCTTCTCAGCCTCCACAGGGGGAGCAAACCAGTTTACGTGCTAATCCCAGTGTGAGCAACCAGAGCTGGCACCAGCCGGGGCCACTTGTCTGACTTCAGCATTTGGCAGGGAGGGACGGATGAACAAAAATATGTAGCACAGACCCCGGCTGCCTGTAGCCACGGGTCATTTGCTGTCAGCAAACGGAGCCAGATGGAAAAATAAATACAGAGAACATCTTGAATTTGGAGAGCGGTTCCTGCATGGCTGCGAGGCTCAGCAATGCCCCTGCCCAGGCTTTTCAATGCCCACAGCACATCTGATGGTGTGCCCAAAGGCAGGAACAAAGCTGCCATCCCTCCCCCAGCTCACATGTGCCCATGCAATGCTTCCAAGCTCAGGAGTTTGTTATTTCTGGGCAAAAAAAACATAATCCTGAGGCCAGAGCAGAGAAGGAATGAGGGCAAAGAAGGGATTTTGGCAAGACAGTGCTGGAGGATGATGCTGTGAAAGGGTTATATTCCAGGGAAGGCAGCCCAATGCTCCCATGGGACGGACAGTGCTGTCCATGTTGACAGCCTGGATCCAAGTGTCTGTCCTCACAGATGCCTTTGGAAGCACCACCTGTACATGTGCAACATCCCAACGCTCCATGCCAGTGTGACAGGGCTGGCACAGGGAGGGAGCAAGGATGGGATGCGAGGCAGTGGACACATCTAAATAAGGCCACAGAGGTAAAGGTAGGATCATTTTAAACGGTTAAAGTTTCATTTTAATACATACCACAAGGGCAAAAACATTCCTGATGGTAAAGAGCAAAACAGGTAGCTTCTTTTTCCAAGGACAGTTTTCGCAGCCGGCCTCCCCGAGGAAATGATGCATATTTGCATCCAGCCCCACTCCCTACCCCACAATTTTAGAACCTGTTGGTTCATTTTAGCCAGGTCAGAGTCAGGGGATGTCTGAGGGAATTTCTGCTCCTACACTTCGTGGGTTTCTCCACACTTCCACATTTTTTGGAGAATCATGGCACTACTTGCTCCAACACATATAACATCCTTTCAGCAAAAATACCCAGCCAAGTTCAGACTCGTATTTCAAACTGTCCTGTTAGGCTCATCCAGCTTGAACATCATGGATCTACAAGCTCTTAGCAGGGGTTTACCCTATCTTCCCCTGCAAAAAATCATTATAATTAGAGTTCCTATGACCGGATCACACAGTTATCTGCTGGAAAAAGTCAAGGCAGAAGGTGGTGGTGCCTTAGTGCACTGGACACATCATCCAGCTCCATCTTTATGAGTCGAGACTTTGCATGGGGGTATACTCAGTGCCACTTAAGCGGGTTGGCTCAAGGACAGCAAATTAAACAAGGCCAAGCAAATCAGCTCCAGAGAGCCTCACATCCCCATGTCCTTCCAAAGTGATTGTGAGCCAAGCCATTTTCTCCTGTGCTCACAAGGGAAAATGTAATATATCATTTTGCACATCATGACCTGCCCCCAACCCTTCCCAAGCATTTGCTGGCAGATCATGGTGCTGGGTGCATCTGCTCCAAAACCATCAAGGAGAATTTTCCTCTTTCCAAAAGGACAGTTCAGAGCATGGAAGGGTTTCTAACTCCTCCTGGGGCCAGAGGGAGTTTGGTATCACCCGCAGATTCCAGCATTTGGATTCCCAGAGTGAGGAAGGTGCATGTGCCCAAGGGGAGCAAAGCTGAGTGAAATGCCTGTGGGTCACTAAACAGAACCACTGCAGAAATCACTTCAGGATTTGGGTTTTCCTGGTCTGTTCTGAATCCCAGTCGGATTTGGACTGTAGGGACAGCAGCTTAGGCCAGCTCCTGTTGCTCTCCAGCACAGGAGAATTAATAATTAAACACAGGCCAGGTGAGGAGTAGTGAAGGCAGGTGCAATATTTCGATTTTAAAAGGCAGGAGGTCAGGAGCTGGAAGCTAAGTGCCAATTCATATCCCTTCTGTACAACAGCATTCCAAGGTAAATTATTAGGGGTGAGCTGGTCATTGCCATTTACATTTCCCATGGTCAATGGCACATTCCGACTGCCTCAGGAATGGGGGAAACAGCACAGGGAAACTCCGAGAGCACACACCTTTTTACCAGCAGTGAGTGAGTGGAAGGGATTCTTCCAACAGAGTTGGATGGAGCTGCTACCCCACCACAGGCCCTCTTGGGAGCCTTCAGCTGAAACCAGCTCTGAGCCTCTGAGCTTCCTCCACTGTAACAGTGGATTTGCTCCAGCCCGAATAAGGCAGCCCCAGGGCTGGTTACCTGCAAGCTGAGAGCCCTCTGAGCCACGGAGCCCTCATAGTATTAATAAACTGGTGGCTCAGCCCATCACCCTGGCATCAGACACCCTTTACTCTGGTGTACAGGCTGCTCTTACCTCTCTGTATTTGGACAAAATCACAGCTGGAACCACCACAAAGCCAATGGCTGCAAGCCCAAGGGCTGCCCTTCGCTCATTTAACAGCCCTGGCCCCTCTGCAGTGCCCGCACACAAAGACAGGCAATGTCATCCTCCTGCTGCTCCCTTAACTGCTTATTGATCCCAAAGAGCCTCCGAATGGATTTCTCTGGCTAGCTATCATCCTCCATAGCCCAGGAGATCCCCTCTATATCATAGAGCAGACATCTCAGTTAGAGCTTTATTTACTGCGAAGGAGCAATTAAGCCATCCCGGTTCGATTTATGACCAGCACAGATAACCCCACTCAACATAAGCCAAGGCCAGTTTAACTTTCAGATACTCGTCTCTTGCCACGTGCAAACCAGCATAATCTGTGCATTTTTTATATCCTTAGCCCAAATTCAGACTTCATCTCTGATCAGTCCAGTACAAGCTAGGAAATTATTCCCTTGCAGAGTGTTTAATAGATTTCCATTGTGTTCACTGCAGTCATGAAGTCAGAGCTCAACTCATCGGGCTTTATTTCCTGAAAGCTGCATCCTGCAGCTGGTATTTGGGATGCTGGAGATTTAAATGTCCAGCTTCATAGTCAGGACAAGATATAAGGAATGGCAGGAGCAAGGCACACCCATTGTGTGCTGCTCCACTTTACTGGCACAAGTGCAGGGACACCCTGGCTGGTGATGGGGGACCCAGCAGAACATCCTGCCAGCCTTGGTGGAGGGGCTGGAAGCCAGGACATCCCTCCCAGCCCCTTCCCAGCAGGCTCCAGGGCTGCAGCAACCCAGCACACAAAACCTCTCACTGGTCCAAGCCTGAGCTGCTATTCCAGCAGTTTGCCATGGATAATGTTCATACTTGACAGCTTTATGGAAAATCACTGAGATTGATACAGATCTGCACTTTATTAATTTTTCCATCTACCAGCAGTGAATTAATCCAGCTGGAGACTGATTTAACTTCTCAATAATTCCCAGATTTTCCACATTGTCAAAGTGATTTCCCATTACCCACAGTGGTGTTTGGGTAGCCAGGTGGAGCACCCTGACATCACTGCATCGCTCCTTCCAGACAGCTGAGCTGCCCACCGAGAACACGCCTGGCTGACGAGTATCCGCTCCAGGTGAGAGTCTGTGGGGTTTAAAGAAAATCTCTTTTTAACTAATTCTATGTCTTGGCAGGACAGAGCACTAAGACTGGGGAGAGGGGGAAGTGCTTCTTAAGGACTTACGGAGCTGCTGCACAGCACCAGTGTTAAAACACATCATACAAGTGGCTGCTTTTGCGCTCGGTCAGTAACAGTCTTAATTCCACGTTCTCTCAACTGAGTTCTTCTGCCTTTAGACCCACAGCACGTGTGCCCAATGTCTTGGAATGTGACCTGTCCTCACCTGCAGCACTGCCCGCACCACCCAGAGCCCTGGATGCAGGAGCTCCTGCTAAAGAGTTGTTGTACCCAGCCAGCTCTCGCTTCCTGCTGATTAGCTGGAAGTCTCTGTTCTTGGCCTCGTTGTCCCTAGCATTGAGATGCTTCCCTGGCTGATGGCCTGAGACCACTTCTGATGGCCCTACAAAGACAATGCCAGCACCTCCTCAGCTCCTCACACACTGCCCAGCACTCGACACCGATCAGTGGTTGCACACTGCAACCCAGGGAGAGAGGTAAATGTCTCAAGATGCTGTTTTTGATTAATCATACACTTAGAAAGGTTCTAAGTGTATGATTCTACATGAAGAAAGAAAAATATCGACAATGATAGCCTGGCTATTTTTGAGCTAACCCTTACAGACAGAGATGGGCTACACCCTGCGTGCCAGCCCTGCTAAACCAAGGTTGCCTCCCAGCTCTGGGGCCTAATTTAAGTGAGATTATTTTGGTGTTTAATCACTGTTCCTGGAGTCCACAGAGCACCTTGGTGATAACCCAAGAGACCTTTCCAGGCAGCCGCAGCCCATGCCAGTAAACACCTCCTCCTGTCCAACTGCAGGTGCCACCACCCAACACTCCCGCGGTCCAATCCCGCTTTCTCTCTTGCTTTTACTTCCTGCCCCAGCTCATTTCCCTGTTGTGTCTCTGTGCTCCATGGCACCTGCACATTTAGGCATTTCCCGGTACATTCGCACATGGACATTCCGTCAAAACCACCACAGCTGGCCAGGTGAAGGGGCCTTCTCCTTTATGAGCTTCCATAAATGATAATGACACTCACCTAGGCTGGCAGGTGCAAAGATCAGCTCTGCCAGGACTATGTATTTAATCTCACTTCCTCCTTTTCCCATAATTCATCCTCTCTACTCAACGGAAAGCGAAGCTGCAACCAGTTGGACAGAGTCCCAGAAGGTCTTGCTTGCATCCCCACCCACATGGGAAATTTCTACAGCTTCTGCATCACCTGGGCAAAGAGGTAATGACAAACCCAGCAGGGACTGAAGGTGTTTTGGCAGCCGCTGGATTTTAGAAATATTGGAGTATCCATAGGTGAGATGGGAGCACTGGAATGGGAGGTGTGCTGAAGGCTGGGAGAACTGGGACATCTCTGGTACCACAGACTTACCCACTTATTGGCTCTCAGATAGTGAAAACTAGAGGGGAAAATATTAAGTTCCTTCCTAGCCCTTCAGACAATGTCTGCATGTTATTTTAGAATCTTCCAGGCAGGACAGCATTTTTGTCCCTGCCCTTGGCAGGGGGATTGGAACTGGATGATCTTTAAGGTCCCTTCCAATCCAAACCATTCTGTGATTCATTCTATGATTTATTGTACAGTGGCAAATTAATTTAGGAGGAAAATAAAACCATTCAGCATCTGAAATAGAGTATTATTTCCTGCAGCATTAATCGGTGGCATCAGTACCACGTAATTTGTTACCGGTGGCATATTTCTCTATGGCTTCATTTCCTTAAAAGCATGGGAATTAATGAGGTGTTTGCGTTGGGAAGGGACTGGCAGGCACCGAGCATAATGTGGGCAATCACCGGAGAGGCTTCCTGGCTGCACGGAGGCACCGAGGGTTTGTAAACCACGGTGTAAATACCACAGCTCTGCTGCCCTACAGGGATCAATCTACTCTGAGGCAGACGTGATTCCAGCAGCTGAGCACCTGCCCCGCTGTATGTAAGTGCAGAACAGGAATTCACCCCACTTAAGTGATGTACAGCAATACTGAATCATCATTCTTTGTTTCTTGGTAACTGAGTTACTTGGGATGTCTTTTCCCACAAGGAAGTCAGTCAGGGAGCATCCAGCCCTGTGGTGTCACTGGCCCCGTGAATCACAGCCCTTCTGCTGATGTCATAATTGTATTTCACCTGCTTATCTTGTGTACACTGAGGAACTTCGGGAGGGAAAACCCCCATCCCTTGGCAGGGATCCAGCCCAGTGCAAGAGATGCCAAGGGGACAATGTGCTGCTGGGGTTTAGTGGCTGACTGGTGCATGCTGGAGCCATTCCTATGAAAGGGAGAGATGGGAGAGGGCTTGAGGCCAAAAGGTCGAGGAGGGGGATTCTGCCACTTTATTCCACTCAGGTGAGACCCCATCTGCAGTGCTGTGTCCAGCTCTGGTGTTCACAACATAAAAAGGGTATGGAGAGGGTCCAGTGGAAGCTGGAGCCCTTGTGCTTTGGAGCCAGACTGGGAGAGCTGGGGGAGTTCACCTAGAGAAGAGAAGGCTTCAGGGACACCTTAGACCCCCTTCTAGTGCCTGAAGGGACTCCAGAAGAGTTGGAGAGGAACTATGGACAAGGGATGGAGTGACAGGACACAGGGAATGGCTTCCCACATCCAGAGGGCAGGGTTAGATGGGATATTGCAAAGGAATTCTTCCCAATGAGGGTGGTGAGGTGCAGGCCTCCCCTAGCTTAGCATTAAGTTGGGTTACCCTAAAAAAACCTTCCCATGTTTTACAGGGGTTCAGAATTTATTACCTATTTTATACACATGCGTTATAGATTTATATAAACTTGACCTTTTAAGAGCTGCCCTGTGCACTTGCTGAGCGTTACATATAAACCAAGTATGAAATATTTCAACCAACAGCTTCCAGACGATGTGTGGGTTAAATTCAGGGCTGGGGAAAGGAGAGGAGAGGCAGCCTCAGAAAGTCGTGTGCCACAGAGAAATGTGCCTCTAACCTCAGCTCTGCAGCTTTGCACCCTCAGACCTCGGTCATCACTTTCCGAGACTTGGGCAGGGGCTCAGGTGACCTCATCAAGGTGTGCTGAGATCCCTGAGGCCCAAAAAAAAAAAGGTGTAATGGTGACTTCAGCTGCCAAAGTCCTAAATAACTAAACACTTTTGGGGCTGGTCAGAAAACAGCAGAAAAGTTATAGGAATTTTGAAAAAAATCTCTTGTTTAATGTTTTCTCATAGACCTTGTATAAAAGACCTTTCCTACAGGTAACTTGGTAACTCCACAATCAAAGCCCCACTAAAGCAGGGCAGAAGCAGCTCAAATCCCTGGGTCAGAGCTGGTGACTGTGGCAGTGAATCTCCCACCGCAGGCATTGCAGTATTAACATTTAAAAAATCACGAGACCTCAAATATCCCAACGCTAAGTCTCATGACCTTTAAGTCAACTAGATTCAGGTTTCTTTTTCTTTGACTCTTGCTGCGCTTTTGGGATGGGAATAAAAGACCTTTTTAGGCTTAGGAAGCATTACAGGGAGCCTCCACCACCCATTTCTTCCCACATTTACATTCCTGGTCCCCTAAATTCAGTTATCATAAGTGCTGGTTTATTTTCAAGCAGTTCTTTTTCATGTTGCTGCATTTTGATAATCCTTGCTTTTAAGGCAATTTTTGACGCATCTTTAGGCTCAGATGAAGTGAGTCTCCCTTTGAGGCTCACTCTGACCCAAACCAGCATTAAGGAAGTCCTGAGGTTTGTCCAGATTGGCTCACAAGGGGTTAGGAGTGGCTTTATGCATTCTATAGGTTACAAGGAAACCCAAGGACTGAAATTCAAAGACAGAATATTAGAAAATTCCCCAATTCCAAGGTCCTAAAGCACAGCCCCATGCTGTGCCTTGTCCCTGGGCACACAATGCCCCAGCAGTTCTGATTCAGTCCTCTTGACACGTTTCTGCCTTTGATAACACACTCCCCTGAAAAACCAAACCCGAGCTCAGAGAAAGCCGTGCCGCGGGCTGCATTAGTTTGGTCGGCTCAAATCAAAAATGTAGAATCAGGTGTTTGTCAGCTGCTCTATAGTGCTGAAAAAAGCCCTCTCCTGCTTTTCCTCTGCGTTGCCAAGGTGTGTACTTTAGATAAAAGTCCTGTTTCTGACCGAGGCACTCGCTGCTCCTCCCAAGAGGGAGAGGACAAGCTCTGCTCCTGCTCTCCCCCATCCTTACCACCATCCCAAGGTGCCTCATGGCTCCTGGCCCTTGGCATTACCTGCTGCCACGAGCAGGCACAGACCCCCAACACCGCCTCTCCGGACTGCGAAGAGGCACAGAAACCCCCAGATCCGCTGCCCGCGTTCAGCAGCCCCCACTCCCCTCCTCGCTGCCCCGCCAGCCGCTCCCCACGGCCCCGGGGCCGACGGAGCCGCAGGCACGGGGACAAGGGACATCGGCTCAGCCTGGAACAGCCACCCAGCCCAGCCGGCGGCTCTGTTTGCACGTACAGATAAATATACATGAGGCAGAGCTGAAAAGCCAGAGTCAGCTCCTCTCCGGGCGCTGCGGCTCCGGTTACGGCGCTGCCCGCGCCCCGTGGCACGGACGCTCCCTGGCGCAGCCGCCAGCCTGGCACGGCACGGAGCAGATGGTCGGAGCCGCTTGGCCCGCGGCCGCCGCCAGCCCCCGGCTCCTCGCCTCACATGATGCTCACCGAGGCCACCTGGGCCTCCCGCGCACCTGCGGGCCGGGCAGGACACCGCGCCACCGGCGGCAAAGCCGGAGCAGCTGCTGGCGTGGCGGGGGTCAGCACTGAACGGTCCCCAAACTCACAGTGCCCCTCCCAGCATCACCATCTGCTGTGGAGGATCCTGCTCCCGCTCCAGTGTGAGCAGCAGGCTGGGGTAGCCGTGGGCAGAATTTGGCAGGCAAAAACACCCTTAAGTCAAGCTGGATGGCAGAGGGATCACAGAACTTCAGGCAAATCCTCAAAAGCCACAATCACCCAGTAATGACCTGCCTGTGGTGGCCGTTGTTGATGCAGGTTCGTCCCGCTGCCCAGAGCTCGCAGGAAGAATCCGCTGCCCCGTTTGCTCCTCGGACAAGGGCACAACGAGCAGAAAGGGCACAGCAGGATACATGTCCTGGGCTGCAGGAAGAGCAGAGAAGAGGTGGCAATGGCAGGAAGCAGGTCCTGTGCCTGGCCACCACCCCGTGGGCTGGGGACACGGGTAGGGACTCAGATCCTGCAGGCGGGCTTGCAGGGAGAGAAGCCATGTGCAGGGGTTGGCTGCGTGCACCGCTTGGAGCTTCCCTGCCCCACCCAGACGGTGCTTTGCACCCTCACCAGTGAACTGGGAGGGTTTTGCAGGGAGAGAAGCCATGTGCAGGGGTTGGCTGCGTGCACCGCTTGGAGCTTCCCTGCCCCACCCAGACGGTGCTTTGCACCCTCACCAGTGAACTGGGAGGGTTTTGGCCGAGAGCAGTGGCCGCTCTGGGCAATGGCACGAGAGCCGCCGTGGCGGGGGCTCAGCGGGGGCTTGGGGGGCGCATCGGGGAGCACCAGGAAGTTACCGCAGCACCATCACAGCCCTGAGCACGTGAGAGCCAAACAGCTCCGAACTCCACTCCCGGAGCCCCGAGCAGCGAGCACGGCCATAAAGAGCAGAGGCAGCAGCGCTCCAACTTCCTGGCACTCGGGGAATCTTCCTGGATCACGTTACGTTCATGTGTCCTTGGCTCATCTCTGTACAGTTGAAAAACACTGTAAGGGGAGCCAGATAATTAGGACAGCTGAGGTCGAGAAGCAAAACCCAGGGAACCAATTCCTGCTAAAGTGGGGACCTGTTGCTTTCACCAAACCGGACAGTCTGAACAGCTCTACTTTCATGGGAGGCCCCTCCAGTCGGGGGCAGCGGGACCATGCTGCCCACCAAAGCTCTGCACTGCTCCCAGGCTGCTCCACGACATGGTCCTGGGGAACTGCCAGTTCCACTGTCGGTGGGATGGTGGTGGAGTCACCGTCTCTGGAGGTGTTCAAGGAACGACTGAAGGTGGCACTCAGTGCTCTGGTCTGGTTGACAAGGTGGGGATCAGGCAGAGGATGGACTCGATGATCCTGGAGGTCATTTCCAACCTAAATGATTCTGTGGTTCTGCCATTTTGGGTCACAAAATGAACCAGAAGCCCGCATTATGGCCGCTGGCTGGGTGCTGCCTCCGCGCTGGCCCGGCTGAGGACAGTGGTGTCACTGTAGTGACACTCAGCATTTACTCCTTTGGCTCTGCATGTCCCGACCTGTACTGCGTTAGCACGAAAGGCTCCCTGCCCCGGGGGAAGTTCCCAGGCACTGCCACGACACAAATAAATAACAACAACAATGCTCCGAGGGTGGCGGGGGGGCTGTCATCTGACCCAGAGCCACCGATGGAAAGAGCAAAGAGCTGGTGCCTGTGTTTGCCCCCAGCACTGTGAATGCCCTGGCATTTGGTCACCAGTGAGAAGGGCTGACAGGAGGGGTGTCTGGAGAGGAGTGGCCATGGTGACAGAGTGGAGCTGTGCTGGCACCAGCATCCACACAACTCCAGGCTCTACTGGTGTGTCCAAACACCGAAGGCACCAAGCACAACCCCCGTACCTAACGCCCAGGAGCTCTTCTTTTACCTTTTTTATGGTTGCTTATTTAAGGAGTACTTTCAGAGCGATGAAGATGCTTTGCCTCTCCAGGATATTCCCTCTCTGAATGAGCACTGGTCCTCATTTCCTTGGCTCTTCGGGGTTGGGTCTTTTAGCTTGAATAAGCCTAGAGCAGAAAGGGACACAGATCAGGAGGGCAAGACATGCTCGCAGCCCAAAGGCACCAGCTCCAAACGCAACCCTGAGCAGGGAGGACGAAGAAGTGGCTGCCACGTGCATGTCACCAGTGGATGTCCCCTTGTCACCCTTGAATTAACTGGTGGAAGAAGCAAAACACGGATTTGAGGGAGAACCACTCCCTCGCAGGTCTGCAGTTTGATCACTCAAGACTGAGAACTGACAGTTGTGTTTTCCTTGCAGGCTCTGCCCAGGCTGTGCAAGTGAGGATGACGATAAAGCCAACGACCTCAGTAAGTCAGTTGTTAGACCAGGTGACACTGGTACTTAAAAATGTGACCTTAAGTACAGCACCCTGGGATTCATGGAGGACACGGCCTTACCTCTTCTGCTTTTCTACTTTTGGGGAATCTTGGGAAAAACAAAAAGAGCTTTCTCTGATCCTACCTATCAGGAGGGATAAACTCCAAGTGGTGCTGTATCAGGATGCGATGCCAAATTACCACTGGCACCACCCCAGTTCCCCAATTTCCATGGAACTAATAAATTTTCATAGAATCAAGGAATGGTTTGTGTTGCCATGGGCAGGGACACCTTCCACTAGACCACTGTCCAACCTGGCTTTGAACACTTCCAGTGATGGGACAGCCACAGCCTCTCTGGGCAACCAGTTCCATGAAGTTATAAAATATTTCTAGAAAGACAGAAAAGAACCGAATGCCAGGCTTTGCTGGGCACTGTGGCAAACCTGGGACTTCTGTGGGCCATCTGAAGGAGCCAGGGAGAGAGAGGCAAAGCAGAGCATCACTCCTGGGGTAACAGCCATGCACGCTCCTGCCCTGAGGCTGAGCCCATCACATTTCCAAGAGGAATGCTGAGGGAACAGCACTGTCCTTGTACCTGCCTCAATGACAGAAATAATGTGCTGCAGAGCTAAGGGGGACAATGGGACGATGATAATGAAAGTACAGGAGTGAAAATTCATTACTGTAGATGCTCAGGAGCCATCCTCAGGGATCCCCTTAGGCTTCCTGGGCTGCTTTAACCCTTTGAGTGTGTCTCTGGTTCTCATGCCAATGTGCTGTGCTGCTGATTGTGCTTTCCTCCTCTTCTTCTACCATTCCTTTATGAAAACAGCTTTCTCTTTCTCCACACTGAGTGCTGTGCACATCACAGACCTGCCATGCCCTTTGGCGCTCAGGTTCCTGGGACTGGGCACACAGAGCAAAAAGCATAATGGGGTTTCTGGGCAGCTGGTCCAGGAAAGAGTCCAATAATATTTTCTCCTATTCCCAGCAGTTCACATGGAGATGGGAGCAGCAACTGGAAAAGACAGCCAGCCCAGCTCCACAGGTGAGCTCATTCCCTCCCAAGGGGAGAAGTCTTCCCTGACTGCTTTCGGGCCTCCTGGAGCAGAAGGAATCTATTTCAGCACTGTTAATGTTGTTTAGGATGCCCCGGCATCCTGCCAGGTTTCTGAAAAGTTAGAGATGCCTATCAGGCATCTCCATGGCAACTCTGGGATGCTTATCCCAGCCGGGCATAATGTCCCTGTCGGAACAGCAGGCTGCCAGGTTCATCTTCCCCAGTCTTTTGGAAGGGCAGAAGGAACTGAGAGGGGCTCTGGTTCCTCCTGATGCACTCCCAGGCTGCTGGAAGAGCAGCATATCAGACACCCAGGGGCTTTGATCTGTGGAATGAGCCAAATGGCTCTTCCCAGTTGGTGGCAAAAGTATTTTTGGCAGGTTTTTTTGGAAGGTGTTTGTACCTGGTGAAAGAATTTTTGGAATGTTTGGCTAGAGCAAAACGATTTGGTGTTTTGGGCTTCTTCCGCAGCCTGGAGGTGCAGGCAGCCTGTACCTGGTGAGTGTTTCATACTCCAGCCTATGTCAAACACCCCAGCATCACCATGGCAGGGCAGCAGGAGTACAGGACACCACTGTGGCGTTGGGATTTTGGGCGGGAATGGCAGTAACAGCCAACCTGAGAGAAGGTGTGGCCCTCAAGGAAGGCAGGAGATGCAGAAAAGGAGGATGTCATCCATACCTCCAGGGCCTTAGCCAAAAAAGAAGAGTTTCTGTGTGGAAGAAATAGTCCAGCCTCCCCTGTGGAAACATTCTTCCTGCCAGCCAGCTTCACATGTTGTGAGGGACACAACAGACCTTCATGTCACTCTAATCCTGAGAGCACAGAGTCAGCAGGATTCCAGGTCCAAGGACGCCTAAAGGCAGCAAAACCCAGCCTGACTCACCCTGAATTAAATATATCCATCTCCTTTTGGCATTGTCACACCTCATCCCAACCTCACAAGCACCAGATTCTTCACTCAAAAGCACCTGAAATGGTGTTTTGGTAGCCAAAACGCAGAGAGGTGCCCACAGAAACACCAGGGGTACTTCTTCGAACAGAAGCCTTGCAGCAAATTCCAACTGTTCAACTCTTATTCCTGATACTGCAGCAAATATGGATAGAGCTTCTCAAAAACAAGGGCCAGTTACCTCTACACTTCTCCGAGGCAGTGGTGGACTTGTTTCTGTTGCCAGCGTTGAGTCCTCAGCTCACCCAATAGCTCAGGGGTCCAGGATCACCATGAGAGTATCCAGCTCCCTCCACAGCATCCGGGCACCTTGGGTTAAGAAGAAATAACCCCAGCGAGGGCTGTTCCATGACCTTTTCCCCAAATGATCACTCAGGTCCTTTAGCTCTAGCCCGGGTAAACACAACCAGGGAGCCTGCCCTCCTGCAGGCCAAGCTCCCAAGGAACAACAGGCCCACTCTTAGGGTGTCTCAGGAAGGAAGGTTTGGAGGTTCAGCCCCCCAGGGTCCCTGTCACTCCAGAAGGGTTGATTCCTACCATGTCCACTTCCCTTCAAACACCACGACTCACACTGATCTCCAGGTATTTTTTCCAAACTTGCCTTCCATTTACCTTTGCCATTGTATTAGAGAATACCAGGCTGGCTGGGCAGTCGAGATAACTCCATTGTCTGCTGGGTCACCAAGAAGGGCTTTGCTCATACCTGCAGCAGAGAGATATTGATAAAATGCAAAAAAAGTACTTTCTGCATCTCCCAGGATATGCCATGCTGCTTGTTTAATTAGAAGGGGCAAGGCTTCCTCCTGAATAAACCAGAAATAGCCTTCCAGGGAAAAAATAACCCTGCCTGGGTATTCTGGGGGATTCTTGGAAAGAACAGCTATTAAATCTCCCCCAGTCTTGCACAGTACAAAAACCAGAATTTTGGAGGAGGAGTATGTCCAGAAAGCCAATCTGCTCTGGGGGAGAAACCTCCTTCACCCTTAATGCTGGTGAAAGCAAATAGAGTGTATTTTCCTCTCCCCCTTCATTTCTTCTCCTATGTGTCTCCATCTGCTCATCTCAGAAGCATTTGGTGTCACACATCACCCCCACGTGTCAGGGGGCAGCTTTGTGGGAAGCGCTTGACGATAAAGCACATCCCCAAGGGCACAGCTAATGGATAATTCGGGTTACCAGGACACCTTAACAAAGGATCCCTAAACCCTCTGCAGGGTCACACAGGCCCCCACTGCCTTCAAAGGATGAGTTATTTGAAGATTATACCAGGATTAATGTCTAATGACTGTGTGCAGCCCAGCCAGGACCACTCTCCTCATCCAGAAAGGCCAGCAGCAAACCCCAAGCCAAGCAGCAGGCTGAAGGTCAATGATCCATACTCGGACAGACAAGTCAGGACAGCTCTGGAGAGCCTGGCAGCCTTTGGTGGCCAAAGCCCTGCCAGCAGCCCCCTCCTTTGTCCCTGCCTGCGGCAGTGCTGGGGACAGAGGCAGTGCCTCTGGGGGCCGCAGGCAGAGCCCCATCCAGCTGCCAGGGAAGGAGGAGCTCGCTGCCAGCGCCGCCCGAGGTGCGCGAGGACACACGGCCACTCCGGCAGGTCTCTGCCCCGGGGCATCCACTTGGTACTTTTTGTTTTAAGAAACCGTAGCGAAACGTCTGCTGGATCCCCAGCTGCTGAGAGCTTGTTCTTAGAGGAACAAAGAGCAGCAGTGGTCACAGCAATGTCTCTTGTTACTGAAAAAAGGGAGAGTAGAAAAAAACAGCAGAAATATTTGCAGCTCTCTCTTTCGGAGCACTGAGCTGTGACACACCCCGAGCCACACCCCGCTCCTCACACGGCTGCTCCCACACCTCTGTGCAGGCAGGGTGTCCCCGGGTTCCTCATGGAAGGAGTGCTGGGCCGTGTTATGAGCCAGGGAGCAGCCAGGCTTGTCTTTTATCTGCAGCAATCCCATTTGGGATGCAGAACGTCCTGCCAGAGGCTCGCCCACCTGCAGACAGGTATTCGCCTCCAAAGCATCACTCCCGCTATGCCCCCCAGGGGTCACAGCATTGACTCAGTTCTGAACCAGCCCTCATTGTCTCCCTGACATCTAAACACGTCCTTGACCTCTCTGGCAGCGCTGCCCCTGCCGTCAGTTAGCTTGTGTGGATACCAGGAAACTGAATACATGGGCTTATAGTTCAGTGGAAAGTTCTGCTGCCGTCTTAAATCATAAAGCACAGCTGCTGACACAGCAGAACTGCAGAATGAGGCATCTGAGCAGCCTGGGCTTGGAAAACGCCGGCAGGAGAATGAGGGCAGCTCTGTCACGGGGAGGGAGAAAGGACAGGGCGGCCAGGAGAGCAGATTAAAACTCACCAGAGTGCAGCTGTAATGTGTTATCAGCACGGATGCGTCCCAGCCCTCCACAGCTCATTTGCAGTTGGGAGAGGAAATGGGAGCTGAGATTCAATGTCTGCAAATGCAAAGTAATGGCTGGGAAAAAAACAGAACAAACCCCGGACTTCAAATATATCTGCAAACAGACACACGATAATGAGCTCTGAATGAGACGTTCTGAGGAGGAGAGGGATCTTGGGAGTCTGGGTGGAGAGTGTGGTGAAAACACCCAGCTCCTGGGTGGTGAACAAAGCCGGCGTAAGGCTGGGATGGCTCGGGCGAGGAGGGCACAGAGAGCAGGACAGGAGCCGCTGGCACACCTGCACAGGGAGCATGGCTGGCCTCGGTCTCCCGTCTCCAAAGGGACACAGCAGAGCTTACAGGGCTCAGAGGAGGAGGAGCAGTGACAGAGAACGACTCCTGCAGGAAGGCTCCACAGCTTGGAGGTGACACTGGAACTGCTTCATGGACAGCACAGCTGGCAAAAACAGGGGCACTCTGTTGTGACACAAGGAGCACCAAATGAAAGGCAAAAGTTTCAAAGCAATGAGTATCCACCATCAACCAAAGGGGTCACCAGGATGTGTTAGTTCCAAAATACATTTAGGGGGGTTCAGCTTTAGATGACTTTGGTGTTGCCTCCAGTGGGGTTGGGTGTAACATGTGCCCCAGGGTGGACAGCCAGAGCAGGTCACCACACCAAGGAGAAGGGCAGCCCTAGCACTTTTTCCAATGGAGGCATCTACAACAGTCTTGGAAAAACATTTGGACACCCTTAACCATGGCTCTGGCAGGACCGAGATTCCCAGCAGCCTCCCTTTGACAAGCAGAGGTGGAATATCTTCCCAACACACCTTCTACTGGAGCCTTTATGAACCTTTGTGAAGGCAAAACACCTGCTCAAGAGTCAAAACCCTTTCCCGGGAATGCAGCCGGCAATTTCCCTTTCCACCCAAAGGGATTCAAATAACCTAATTCTTGCTCTACATTCATACACTCCCTCTCTCCCCAGATCCCCCCCCGGAGAAATGCCAGCCATGTGGTAAATACACATAATCATGGCAGTCTTATAGCAGCTCTTGCTCTCTGGCCATTAATACTTCTCCCTGGGACCTCGGTGAACATTTGAAATCCTGCAGCAAATCCAGCAAGCTGCCTTTATTTGAAAATCAACACGGCATAAAAGGCTTTCTCCTCTCCCTCCTCAAAATGCAAATATTTTCAGCTTCAAAAATATCCCGGCCCATGGCCAGATGTTGCTGGTCGTGTCCTTATCTCAGGCCAATGAGGAGGTTACTTTTTTCTATGGAAAACTCATGGAGCAGGAGGTCTCACTGCTGCATGGGGAGCAGCAGCACCCACCTCAGGCACAGCCTGTGCCTTCCTCATGGCACACGCTGCAAATCACCATCAGAAACCTTCCCTTTCCCCTCTCCAGGAAAAAATAGAGGATAAAACAGAAGAAAGGAAAACGCAAAAGGGCCTTTCAAACCCAACCACCTTCTTCCTGAAGACTGGCATTTCTAGGAAAGCAGGAGCTCCCTGTAGATGCTTTCAGTGTGCTGGAAACACCTTGTGGCAGGACACGGGTGAGGCTGGCGCAGGGGGGAAGCGGGGGATGCTCAGCCCCCGGCAGCCGGGCCGGGAGCAGCCACCTCATCACTGACAGAGAGAAAAGGAGGCTCTAGTGATTTTTACGGCCCGGCAGGAAGGGCGGTGCCAGCAGCCCCCAAGGCAGCAACTTCCACAGGCTCGGCCGCAGAGGCTCCAGCCCAGAGCTGCCAGGGAAGAAATGTCTCAGCTCAACATCAGCTGGTACCACTGGAGTGTCCACACCCAGCTCAGCTGAGGTCCCCAGCATGGCCTGGGCTGCACCACTGGAACTGGCTCTTGCCAACGTCCCCAGATGGGAGCCATCACATCGTCTCTTTGGAGCTGGAGAGGAACGAGGACAAGAGCAGACCTGGAGGAGCAGCGATGCCGGGACACGCAGGGAAATCTCTGCGGGTGGGAGGCAGGAGCAGAGTGAAGAGGGTTGGAGCAGATTTTGGTGCAGGACTTGGGTGACACCAGGCTTTGGGATTCAGCTGTGCCAGTGAATAGTTCAGGAGAGCAGATTGTGCCACCTGGTATGTGAGGGAGAAGGGACAGCAGACACAAGGGCTGCACCCCAGGTGAGTGGCCGGGGAGGAAAGGGTGCTCTGGACCGGGCAGGAGCCGCGGGGCTCGGTGACAGGTGACAGGGGGGTGCTAAAGGCCAACAGGCAGATGGTGAAACTGTGATTAGAAAGTCACTCCAGCCATAAATCTCGGGGACCTGAAATGGAGATGGGCAAGCCCCAGATGGCTTGGAAAGTCTGCTTGGCGGAGCCCAGCGTGGCTCAGCGTGCATCTGGCTCTCCTTCCTCCTCCTCCTCCTCCTCCTCTCCAGGTTTAACCACCTCTAGCCAGCTCCTCACAGCCAGAGCTGAACCGGGGACCCCTGAAACAAAAATTCCTCTAATGCATGAACTAAAGAGCAAAACCTGGGCCCCAACAACACTGTCATCCATCCTGGCACGGGACTCTCGCCCTATTACGGGGCGTTACAGGTGCATCCCATCCCTGGTGCTCCCCTCTTGGCAGGGATGCTGTGGCACCATCCTGGGGGGCACGGGGGGCTCAGGACTGTGCCATGCTGCACCAGCAGAGCTGGATGGATGCAGGTTCCCTGCGGCCACGCACGCTATTTCTGGATATGCTGAGGAGCTGCTTAGGGCTGGATTTGCAGGCGAGCACGGGCGCGTATCAGCTGTCCATGCTCTGAAAGGGGCTCAGGAACAGAAAAGGGGCAGGAGATTGGGAGGGGACAGGATTTGTACGGAGATCCACGGGAAAACCCGTGTCTCCAAACACAGTAACCTAACACCAGGTAGTAGTACCAGCTCCCGCCCGTGGATCCAGGACAACAAATCTCCCTACCTGCAGGCAGAAGAGCCCACGGCTCTCACACTCCTGCCTGAAAAGCACCAGTAACACCCACAAAAAGGCACCCTGCCCATGCCAAGCTCCCGAACCCCCTCTCTGCCAGCGGGTGCCTCCCACAACCTTTCCCAAGGCTGCTGGAGAGCCCTTCAGCCCACAGGTGCTGCCGCTCCCCCGGGACCCCCGGCCAAGGCGGGGGCTGGCAGCACGGCCGGGACAGGGGCCAGTGGTAAAATTAGAACGCGTGTCCCTGCCAGCCCCTTCTGCGAGCTGCAGGGACCAGCTGAGCCCGTCTAACCCGCACTGTAACCCTTCATGTCCCCCGTTTCGTGGGCTGGGACAGTTACTAGAAAGCCAGGGATTTGCAAGGCTTTCGTTTTTGATCAGCCGTCTCCAGCTACCCCAGACAGCCCGGCTCGCGGGCTGATGGGGCAGAGAGGTGGGGTTTTTTGGATCCTTTGGGACAGTCGGAATTGCAGCCTGCAATTCCCTTCTCTGCTGTCCCTTTCCACGCCAGGCAGTCCTGCAGAGACCCATCCTCCCCGCTTCAAAGGTTCGTGTCCCCTTTCCAGCCCCTTCTCCCCACCGCTGCCCTCCTCCTACAGTAGTTATTGTTATTATTTACGCTCCTAAGCATCCTTTAAGTTCTGCCGGGGGACAGGATCCAAAGAGAAAGCCTTTTAAGGATTTGTGCCAGCGCCGGGAAGCGAATCCCCCCCAGCGAACAGTAGTGCTGGGGGATTTGAGTGTAGACAAGTGCTCAAAGCTGAAAAGGGCAGAGAGAGGGGAGGGAGCCGGGGGCACGCTCTGAAACCAGACCCCCCCGCCCGAAACGCAGCTCCTTCCTCTGCTTTAGGAAACGGATCCCTCCTGCGATTTCCTTTCAAAGGTGACTTGTAACCTCTTCATTAGGGTCGGCTTTGGCAGAGCCCTGATGGTGCAGCTGGCAGGGCCGGGGCTGCGCTGGGCGGGAGCGCGCTCGCCTCGCCAGGGCTGCGCAGCACTCGCGGCCGCTCGGCGCAGCGGCGGCAGCACCCGCGCCCCGGCCATGCGCTGATGGGTACCATGGACTTTAAGACAGATGCCAGTGCAGTCACCATCAATCTGCTGCTTATTGTGCGCCCCGAGGAGGCAGCGAGCAAGGACAAGGGGCAGCGAGAGGGGCAGACGGAAGGCGGCCGAGGCGCAGGTAACATCGCGCCCGCATCGGGCGAGGGAGGGCAGGGCTGCAGCTGCACACTGAGAAGAGAAGCAGGTTTGGAGCAGGGTTTGCGCTTCCCCTCCTCTTTCTCCTCTTTGCACACATGCTGCCAGACTCCAAAATGCCAACTTTTTTATAGAAGCCCAGCGTGTCCCCGCTGGTGCAGCAGAGCCTTGCTGGAGCCACGCTCCGAGCTGCGCCCTGTCCAGTTCCAGTGCGTGCAGCCCCGGGCGCACGAACAGGGACACACAGGGACACGAACCGAGGTTGTGTTTGCGCCTTGCTGCGTCCTGCGCTGGCCCCGAGGTGTTCCCGCGGGCTCTTTGGGATGTGCAAGGGGAGCAGGGAGAGGGCTCGGCAGTTTCACCCCACACCGGCACCCACTGCCCTGGAGTACAGGAGCAGAACTGTTTTGTTTGCAGCGTGCCCAGGCTTTGTCTCCGAGGATCACTGTCCTGAGCCATTTATAGCTACAGTTTGGGACAGTGTCCCTGGCCTAGCTCCCTATCCTGCAGAGGGTCTTCCAAAAAGCTACGGCTGTACTCTGCAACTGCAAGGGGAGCTTCCCTGCAGAAGTGAAGTGAGGAGAACGAGTATTCCTGCTCTAAAACCTGGGAGAGAAGCTGAATTTTCAGACAACCAGCCCCAGGCCAACAACTATAGGCAGATCTATCACAAAGTTGTGTCCATGCTCCATCAAGCACGGCATCCAGCACCTGCTCAAATAAGAGCAAATCCTACCAAAGCGGCTTAGACCTGGACTATTGCACTTTCTGCCCCCTGGTATTTCATACTTCAGCAACAAGAACTGCTGCCAAGGCTGCAGATGAGACAGAAGGTGGATCCTGATGACACCTGGCATCAGCCGGGATAATGGGTTGCATGAAAGGGCTCGGGGTGCTTGGCCTTCAGGCAGTGCCAGCACTTCAGTCTCGGAGGACCCTGCCAATCTCCCGTTTCTGTCTTACAGGTCTGAAGGGTGATGGCAATGGAAACAGCAGACCACAGTCTCGCCAGGGCACAGACCTGAACGGTACGTCACCCTCTCCCTCAGTGAGAAACCAACCCCAGCGCACAACCCAAAGCTTCGAGCTGTGCCTCTTGAGCATAAATGTGCTTCACACAACCCATCCCTTTCCAGTGCTTGCAGAGGCTCTAATGGAGGCACATGGAGGGCCCTGGGAAGCATCCCCTCCCTCCGTGATCTCCGTGCCCTGTGTGCAGGATGCACAGGGGTGGCACTGCCGAGCCCCCACACATCCATCTGCAGGGATTCTCCTGCCACGGAGCTCGGTCGGATTACAAGTGCATGGAGCTCTTACATTTCACAGCCAGCTGATGGCAGGGGAAATTCAGTGCCCCCAATTGCTCAGGTTGCAGCCAGAGCTTCCAGAGACTTCTCCAGTACTCACACAGCTTAAAGGAGGGTCGGGGGGATGCAAAGAACCTTTTCAACCATCTCTCCACCAATCCTTTATTCATCTCCTCCCCTCAGAGACTGAGAACAAGGCAGGTGGGATTGCTGATCAGGAATGGTGTGGCTGATAGTTCTCAATGTTCCACTGCCAATTCCCAGCCTTCTGCCCTAAAATAGCTGAGGAGGAACATCAGAGGAGGTGACCCCAGAACTACGGAGCAGCTCCCAGGGAAGGGACTCAGACCATCCCACTTGCTTTCCTGGCAGTCTAAGCCTACCATGGCTTAGCAGAGAAAGGCAGGGGCAAAGGCAGAGCAAGACACAGGTAATTCTCATGGTACCAGACAATAGATTTTAGTTACACCAAGGAGGAACTTTGCTTCCACAGGTCAAGCAACAGCAGTGTGCAAAAGCCACGGCTGCTCCCAGCAGGATGCTTGGCAGGAGCCCTGATCCAAGTCCCTCTGTAATCAGTGGTGGCTGGAGGCTGCTCATAATCTGGGAGCAAACATTATTCCATGACAAGGCACTACTTCAGGGCTTTTTTTACAAAGCAGATAACAAAAGCCTCCACTCCAGGAAGCAGATAAATATCCTGCATTCTCTCCTTCTGTCATGCTCAAGAGGTTCTGCCACCAGAATGGCAGGGTCAGCTTCCTCTGTGAGTGAGTAAGAGGCTGGTATTGATCATTTCCCACCCTGAATTAATGGCAGGGGTATTTAGCATGCACATGGGAATCCTTTCCTTGCAGCTCTACCTTAGGCACAATGTAGACTCCTGGGAGGGGGAAATTCAGACACCAGAGGAGCAGGCAGAGCTTTGGCTCCTCTGGCACCACAAGGGTAAATGAATTCCCCTTTCACCAGCCATGTTAGTGTCCTGATGAGGCCTCTGACACCCCTGGTGCTGCCACAATATTTTCAAACTTATATAATCCCAGCCCCCCTGAGGCAAACAGACTGTGGCCCCACTCCACAAGATCCCATTGCTCTGGGGACTGATCCTTGTCATGACCACATGGCATGAATGGACTTGGACAAGCTGTGAGATCCAGCTTCCTCCCTGGCTTCTGGTGGCTGGTGGGATGGGGATCCCAGGACACTTTGAAAAAGAGCGAGAGATCACCCTGGCCAACTCCCACCAGAGCCCGGAGCAAGGGCTCAGTGTCCCCTGGCATTTGCTCCCTCCCAGGGCATGGATTTGTGCTGCTTCCACCTGTGTCCACCCTGGGCACGGCACGTGCTGCCCACACCCCCCTCTGCCCTGAGGACTCCAGGTCCAAGACAGCCAGGGTCTCCCAGAGGGGAGAGTTGAGGATGAGGATGAGTTGCTCACAACCACACCAAAGTTCCCACTTCGCCTCCAGGCCCCCAGCACGGCCCTTCTCTCCCACGCACCTCTCCAAACACCCCTGCTCCAAGCAGCCCTGCTCTGAGCAGCAGCTGGAGCATCCCTCTGGAGAGGGGTCAGGCACCCCGGACCCCGAGCGATTGAGCTTTGTTCTGTACCTACTGCTGAGCAGGGCTGATTTAACCCCATCCTTGCTGACTGTTCTGCTCTCTCCAAGGCACTGAAATGTTTGTTTCCCTTTGTGCCCCCAGGCCAGCGCGGCCCCACAGATCCCTGGGAGCGGACACCACCCATCACCTCGGGTCCTGACAAAGGTAAGTGGTGACACAAGAGACAGAGCAGGGCTTCACTGAGCTCCCAACAAGCTTTTTTTCCAATAGAATAACCTCAGAACATCCCAAAAGAGAGAAAATGTCCCAGCCTGGGACAGCTGCCCCTCAAAGCACTTGCTGGCCAAGGACTTGTCTGGCCACAAAACACAAGGAGAACGGCAAGTTCTCTGAGCTTGGAACGACCTTCTGTAGTGACAGGGAGTTGGAACAAGAGGATCTTTAAGGTCCCTTCCAACCCAAACCATTCTATGATTCTTTATGAAGGATGTCTTGAGAAGGAATAGTTAAATAAAAAAATCATAAAAGCATCAACAACCATTTCATACCACCAGCTTTTAAAGCAATGATATAGCACATTGAAAAATTCCTGTGGAATTACATTTTTAATTTGTTAAATGCTTTTTAAACTCATCAGCAGAAGGCATTCATCACCAGTAAGTTTGCTTCTGGAAAACAAAGAATTTTAATTTATGGGGGAAAACAGAAAGTGAAAGCTGGGGAGAAAACACAGAAAAGCAAAGTAAAAATAATCTTGAGCAGTAAAAAAGGACCCCTGAAAATATAAAAGCTTTAAGGTAATCAAACCATTAGCATAAATCTTCCCTTTGAGAAACAACTTCATTTTACCTTTGAATTAACTGATAAAATACACCAGCCAGCTCTATTCTGACACCCTGATATCTGCAGCCATCCTAGATCTGGAGTCAAGCTCTAAGATTTAGGTTTTAACCGGTTTTGGAGTTTTTCTCACTTTCTGGTTTTGGGGCTGAAAGGACACTGAATCTCTCTGGATAATCACAGGAGAAACTTCACTTTTCTAAAGGTAAATGCTGCAGAAAAACGTATTATTTTATGAAAAAGCAGATTCCCACCTAATTAGCCAGTTCCAAGAGCTGATTTTAAAGGAAAACCCCAAATGTCATGAGGCTCTTGATAAACGTGTAGAAGGTATGACTGGATGGCAGTCCCGAGGTGGATCAACATCTTGATCTTCAGTCTCCCGAGTAACCTCTGCCTGATCCAAAACAGAAGCCCAGGAGCACATGGAGCTCCTCCAGGGAACCTTGGGAGCTGCAAGCCCTTCTGAAATACCTGCCAAAAAAATGCAGTCTCTGTCAAAAAGTTCAGGTAGTTTTTATAGAGATTCCCCCACTCTTTTTCTGGTATTTCCCTCTCTGAAACTTTAAAGACCAGAGCCCAGGTTTCCAGTGGAGGTTTTTCTGGAGCATCAGGGCATGCCTGGACCACAGCTGGCCCTGCCAGGACGCTGCCTCTTACAAATGCCTTTGCCAGACATTTTAGTATCACAAGTCCAACCATTTTCATCACTTCAAGCCTTTCTCTGTTCAATTCCAAGAAAAATCAATGAAAGACATTGATTCTCTGCTTGCTGTAGCTCCATCAAGAGCTCTTTAATATGGTGATAAACCTTGGCTATCACCAGAGCCGCTGCTTTGTCTAAAGTTAAGAGCTGCCTCGGCAGGCACTCCTGCACTCTCCTCCATATCCTGGTTAGTTTTCCCTTTTTAGGGAGTTTATCATTGTTTCTTGCAGGAACCCAAGTGACAGTGGAGATTCACCACGAGGATACCAGCCCCCAACTCATCAAGAGACTCTCCCTGGGAAAAGGTACAGCCCCAGCTTTAAATCCCGGCAGAGGCTCAGCCCATCCTCCCCTCCCTTGGCCGGAGCCGGGGAGCCCGGGCAGGGCTGAGAGAATCCCACTAACCCTGCCGGGCTTGTTGCAGGTTCCCAGAGGCTGAGAGGACACGACAACAAAGGTGAGGCTCTGCTCTTTCACAGTGTGTCTCCAAGCTCTCCCTCCCCTGGGAGGCTGCTCCCAGGAGGA
This sequence comes from Melanocharis versteri, assembly GCA_013397845.1. NCBI lineage: Eukaryota > Metazoa > Chordata > Aves > Passeriformes > Melanocharitidae > Melanocharis > Melanocharis versteri. Next base: position 187,009 of record VZTG01010141.1, on the reverse strand, counting down.
GAAACGCTCCTTCCCCCCATGGAGTGGCTGCTGAAGGGCACATGCTGCTGGGCCCTGCCCATGACTGGGGCTGGAGGAGCAAAATCCTTCTGCTCCTGGAGTGTGGGTGTCTCCTCCTCCTCTGGCCCTGGGATAAGGCGGGTGGTGACACTCCAGTGTCCCTCGGCAATCCCCCAGCTGCCGCAGAGCTCCTACTGGGGTTATCATCTAACAGCTCTGGAGCTCAGCACTCCGTTCTTCCACGCCTGGGGAGGTTTGGCAGTGGTGGGCTGGGGCTTGATGTCCCCAACCCTCGGGCTGGAATAGGAGACGCCTGACTGCTGGGGAATGTGGGCTCTGCGGGGTGGCATGGAGGGGATGCAGGGCACACTCCACAGGGTGCTGACATCCGTATCCAAATGGAAGGGAATGGGCCTCAGCTCCAGCTTTTTCCACCCAGTCCTGCTCCCCATTTGTTTTTTTTCTGCGGGCAACAACCTCCTCCCTCCCTCTCCCTTCTCTGCTTTGCAGGTTTCCAGAGGACTGAGGCCCCGCGGCCACCAGGAGCAAAGGACCTCCATGGTAACTATCCATCAGCACGAGCAGTGTGCAGCTTCCCAAGCCCCTGCTCATTGGGATGGCAGAGGGGCGCGGCTTTGGGAATGTCGCACGTGCCCAAGCCCTTCCCAAGGTTCCCTATGAGGGAAGGCAAACAGGCACAAGGCACAGGACTGTCTGAGCTACTGGGGATCCCACTGCTGCACAGAGCCTCTGCAGACAGAACTTGGCAAAGATGAAACCTGATAACCACATTTTAAAAAGACCATCCCCTTATCAAAAAGGCAAAAAAGTAATTTTCAGATCTGCAGAGTGGGAACCTTTAAATGTGTAAATCCGCTTTCTCTCTCTTTATGTCAGTGTAACACCTCTTTTCAGGGAAAACACAGATAAACAACCCAGCCTGTTAAGAAATAGGTCTGCATCCCACCTGGCAGGCAGCACTGGGACATGAGATGGGAGATGCCCCAAACCCGCTCCCTGGGCAGAGGTTTTCAAAAGCAGGGCTCGTACTAACAACACACCTTTGCAAGCCAGGAATAGATCTTCTGGCCACCCCCAGAGCAAGCTGGAGCCGGGGCCAGAGCCCATTTTGGGGAGGTGGAGCAGGAGCAGAGGATGGGTTTAAATTTCAGAGGCACTGCTGGCTCCTCAGCCTCTCCTGCATGCCACTTCCAGCACCTAACGAGCAGGAGAGGGGTGTCCCACTTGCCCAGCAAGGGTCAGGAATAAAGGGGGAAGTGGCCAGCTGTGCCCCTACACAGCCCAAGGCAATCCAGGCAAACAGCAGCTCCACAACACCATCCATTGACCTCTCCCAGCACTCAGGAGTCACACAACAGTGTTTTCACTTCAGGTTCTCTTTTAAATCCTTTTTGCCTGGAGAAATAACAATCCTACAGAAACAGCTAGAGGAATCTCTCAGTCTTGAGTAGCTCTGACAGCACAGGACAGGGAGATGGCTGTCTCAGTTCTCCTCTCTCCAGCCAGCAGAGCAGGGAGGGCTCAGGTCCAGGGGATATGTCCATCCATTCCCCATGGCTCACTGATGGGAGACAGCAGTGCCAGCTCATTCCAAGATTGTTAAAAAAAATCAGTTATCTGGTTAATTAGGGCAAGTTATTAACCCTTTGTTCACACAAAACAGAACCAGGAGCTCAGAGCCTGCAAAGATGCAGACAAAGGGTAGGCACAGCGGGTTCAGTCTGACTGCTCCCAGTATTACATTCCTCATGTGCCTGAATTCCTGTAGAATTGTGGCCCTTTACCATGCAAAACTCCTAGAGAAACCCAGCTCTTTAGTGCTGGGGTTTTTTTAAGACGTCATGTGTTTTCTAAGGCTTGCACAGTACAGATTTTCCCTGATACTTCTGCATTGTTCTCCTGCCCCTCCATATAATATCCCAGGATTTTCCATGCTGTTATGCAGTGCCAAAGTTGCAGGGGCAGCTCGCGCTCCAGCACTGCACAAATCCAGCAGACTAGACAGGATGGCTCCTGCTTTCCATGCAGCTGGCAGAGACCTCCTGTGGGTGCCCTCGTGTCCTCTGCTCCCTAAGCACCCGCTGATGGATGTCTCCATGGGCCAGACAGGAGCTCTGTCCCCTTGTTCCACCATACTGCCAGGGAAAAAAACCCTCCCTTCCAACAACAATGACAACTCATTTCTTCCCAGCATATCCATGGGACAAAACCTCTTTGAAATCCATGCCAGTAGATCTGCAGCAATTTAAGAAGCTGGATGCCTACGCGTTAGAAGTAAGTCTTGCTTTTGCCTTTGTCCTCCTCCCAGCTCCCCTGCGGGGATGTGTCATGAACCTGGTTCCCAGCACCAACACCAGCTTAGGCTGAGTTATGGGGCAATGGCATCAGAATCGCCCAAACAAGCAAAACATCTTTTCCCTTTAAGCATTAGCAAAGAGATCCCACTCTGGGAATTAAAACCAAAAATACATGGACCTACAGCACTGTAGCTCTATTCTTAAGGAAGCTGGAGGCAGAGCAGTCTCTGGCAGGCGGGGTCTCACTGGCTTCAGAAGAACAAGAGATGGGGAGGACAGGACATCTACCACAGGGATTTCTTCACCATGACCTTACAATGCTTCCCCCCCACATACAGGTGAACGTCAAGAACAGCGTGGAGGAACTGGTGAAAGCCCTGCTGAAACAAGCCCGGACTGACCTGGAAAAGGTCCGAGCCATATGGATATGGATATGCCATCACATAGGTAGGCTGAGCTCTCCAACTGAAGATAAGGCTGTTGCTGTCACCCTTGTCCCACTGCCATGGCAGTTTACTCTGTATTTGTGGGTTAGTTCCATGTGGGGAGTGGAATGAAGGCTTTGTGGAGGTTTTTATCCAGAAATGCATCCAGAGGGTCTCTCACCACCTCTGTTTCCCAGTCCCTCTCCTCACACTGCCAGGCCCCACAAGGTCTGTGTGTACATGATTAACCTAATTCGAGTAACTCCATTCAAGGTGTGACCAGACAAGTCTCTACCATCCAGGAGCCTAAAGCCAGGCTGCCCAACACCAGGGGGCTGCTTGTCACCTTCAGAGCCACCCAACACCACCAGAGCCCAGTTTTGAGGGGGTGGACAGGGAGCATGAGGTGATCCAGATTTCAGAAGCAACCTGGTCAGGTGGAAGGTCTCCCTGCCCATGGCAGGGGGGTTGGAATGAGATGATCTTTAAGGTCCCTTCCCACTCAAACCATTCTAAGTTTGATCTCCATCCCTGTGCCAAGTCCCCACAGCCCAATACAGCCCCTCCAGCACAGTCTGATCCTGGTGCCTTTGCTCTGGAAGGGTCCCAGTGGCACCCAGGTACCACCAAGAGGCATCCAGCTGCCTTGACCAGCTCCATGCCCCACACTGGCACCTGTGTGATTGCAGCTCCTGCCTGTACCTGCACCTTTTCAACCCTCCCGAGAGCTGCAGGCACTCAGGTTCCCCTGCCCCTTCCTACTCAGTCCCAAGGGCAGAGTTACACAATAACCAGGAGATGGGAAGAGGAGGAGGAGGCAGCATTTGTAGCCTTTCCTATCTGGCACATCAAAGGAGGCTTCTTGCCACCCCAGCACCTTGATGGGGGGAAACTGGATATGCAACATGATGGCATTTTGCGTAACATAAGCAAAAATGTTTCTTTCCCATTAAGTCATGGGGGCAGAGAAGCAGAGCTGTCCTTTCTACACATCCTGATAGGGCACTGCTGCAATGCAGGCCAAGTGATAGAGAGGAAAAGAGCACTTTGGGCAGCATTGTCCTCATCTCACACCCACTGAGATCAGCAACTACAGGGTCAGCATGGTTAGGTCAGTCCCAAACGGCTTTAGTCTTGCCCTGAAATCTGGAGAGTGCTGGTTTCACTGCATGTCCTGAAGCCCAGGCTTTGACTCACCCAGCACAGGATATTGTCTTTCCACTGTTAACCCATTTGTGCCCACACTACCTGGGCCAGGTCTGGTCAGAGTCAGTCCACACTCCTCAAAATTCAGGGGATGTCTGTCCCTGACAGCTATGCTGGGATCTCCTCACAAGATCTTTTACACCACCTTGGCCCTGGTTCTCATTCCGTCCTGTGAGACTGACCCCTATTTACACATATGGAAAATAGAGTTGGGAATTTAAATCTGCTGGGCAAAATGCAATGTATCTATCCTGGAATTGCACTGATGACATAAACTCCTTCCTTGGATGGATTTTAAGTGAGAACACTGCTCTCTGGGCATCTTCTCCCACCCTATTCAATTCCTGCCTGTGGTGGGCTGCTATCCCCATGCAGCACCAGCACTAAAGGAACTAAATATTTTAGCTGTCATTTGTGGCACAAAGAGAAAGCCTCACGGAGTCAGCACGCCTCGAAGTGCCCTATAGCTTTGCTGGTGGTCAGTGGACAGCCAGGGTGGAGCAGCCAGCCTTTCTCAGTGGCTGGAGCCAACACTGAGGAGGCATCAGCCAAGGCCCTCGGATAAAAGACAAGCAGTGGCAGCATTTCATCAAAGCACACACACAGCCTGCTGCCGCTTTTCTTCCTCTGCCCCAGCACTGAGGCGAGGGGGAACCAGCTGATGCAGCATTCCTGAGAGCTTTGTCAGAAAAATACATCTGTACTTTAAGAAAGAGGTTGTGGACAGGGCCAAGGTTGGTGGCACTGAATTAACCTTCCCAAACCAGTTCCACAAGCTCTGTCTGAAGGAGTCCTGCTGTGCTGCTGTTGTGCACTCATTCCAACAAATCAAGACTTCCTGAGCTTCCAGGTATTGATATGACGAGACTGGACAGGGCTTGGAGCAACCTGGTCTAATGGAAGGTGTCCCTGCCCCTGGCAGGAGATTGGAATGAGATCAGCTTTAATGCCCCTTCCAACCCAAACCATTCTACAATTCTGTGACTCACTTGCAACAAACCACTTCAAGTGTGTCCCAACAAGCTGCTTTTCAAGTATTTTTAATATAAATTGCTTGTAAAGAGTGCAAAAATTTCAGCAGTTTCTTTTGAGGTAACACCAATCCGACTCCTTCAAATGCAGCATGCTCTGGTTTATAGTGGGAACTCTTGAGACTGTAGATCCTCCACTTGAGGGCAATTCCTGAGGACACCCATTTTGTCCAAAAAATCAAAGATTTCCTCCCACTTGGATTCAACTGGTGAACCCCAGCCCAAGCTTAGAGCAAAGGGTGATGAGGGACAGAGCTGTCCCTCTGCCCCAGCAGTGTCCAGGCCACCCTCCCCAGCACAGCCACAGCTCGTTCCCCTCTGCTCACGGAGATGAAAAGCAACCCAAGCATTGCTCCTGCTGCCCATCGATCCCGTTGCCTCAGGCTTTCGGATGAACTCTTGTCTGTGTTCTTTCCCCCAGAATACGACATCGTGGGCTACCACAACAGAAGCCAGCTGTCGAGCAAGCCCAGAGATGTGCTTCAGATGGGCAAGAGCGTTTGTGAGGGCTATGCCGAGCTCTTCGAACATATGTGCAGGTAAATTAAGTCCAGAAACATTCAATGCCAGGGAGAGTTAACATTCCTTGTCATCTCCGTGCCTATCCTGTCTGCCTTTGCATTAACTGATGTGACTTTAGGCAGGACGTGGAACTTTAGCTTTCAAACCATGCTGTGGAAAAACAGCAAGTCCTAGAAAGGTCAATTTTTCTCCCTCCTCCACTCCCTCCACCCCCCTCCCCAGCATAATTTACTTGGTGCCATCTGCTGAGCTTCGCATTGCATTAACATAATGGCAGATGAAAACACGGAGATAATTTGATTAGAAGAAGTAGGATTTTCCTTGGAGTATCTGGATGTGAAGGTTAAAAGCATCGCAAGACTTGAACAAGGAGTGCTGTCTCCAACATGCTCCCTTGCAAGACATAGGCGGAGTCCCAGGAGGAACTTTCCCCAAACTCTCTGGAGATGCCCTGTCCCCTCCAGGAACACCCCAGGGACATTGCCTTGCACTTACCACACTGTTTTCTGTGGTCAGTCTCAAGGTGCAGCACTGTTGAAGTCCATACTGCAAGTCCCATTTTGTAGCTACGATGGCATTTAATGACTAAAATCCTTTCTTCTGCCAACAAAATCTTGTGGACTTCACTGGGGATTAGTCACCTAAACTTCCCCCACAGAGCAGGGCTTTACAGTCACAAAGCCATAAGAAGAGGCAGCCCCACCCATGGTGGAGAGCACAGGGATGCAGCCCCAATCCCTTCTTCCTGTTTCTCCAACCCAGTAAGGAAAGGAGATGGCTGTTGCACAAGGCAAAATCCAAAATCCACAGCAAGGAAAGCAATGAAGGTGCTTGGAGGTTTGGGGATCAGCCTTAGGCAGAAGGGTTGCCCAAAAGGAGAAAACCGGACCTGACGACTCAGGGACAGGAGATTGGAAGGGACTTCCTAAAGTAATCCTAAGAGAGTGGGCTTGCAAAGTGGCCCTCCCAGGGAGCAGCTTCCATTCCCTTGGAAAAATCACAGACCGGTTATTAATAGCACGTATAAGTAACAATTGGCTTTCCACACCATCCAAAAGGATTTGAGAAGGTTTTCACCACGGAACAGACAAAATCTACAGGGAAAAGGAGAGATTTAAAAAAAACCCAGCATACTGTGCCAGATGCTGAAGTGGTAAATGCTTCCAGACAACAACATATCCCACAATATACATTTGGTCCATTCCAACCCAAACCATTCCATGATATTGGATCTTGTTTTCTAAAGAGTAAAGAAATAGGATGGTGAAGTATGCATTTATACCTGCATCCTATGGAACAGTTATTTGCAGTTAGAAGGGGAGAATTTGCATCTGTTCATTAAAAAGCATATGCTTAGTTCATTAAAAGCATTAATCTTTCCAAGGATATCTCTGACTATTTAAAGGCTCTGTTGATTTACTCGCAATTCCTCAGTTCCAGGCTGATTAGTCACTATGTGATTCAGGAAACCTCCCAGTCATCGAGATGATTATATTGTCAAATATTAGCAAAATGTTTAGCTCCTGTCCTGAAAAACTGTACTTAAAGACAACACCCGTTTCTTACACAGAGATCTCCTCATCCTTTCTTCCCGTGCTCTGTTCTGCTCTTATGCTGAGTCTAAGCAGAAAGGCAGGAGGCAAAGAGCACTCATCATATAGAAAGGCTATTCAGAGCCAGGTTTTTGGGGGGAAAAGGTGTTTTAACATGCCCTTTTTTCCTAGCTCCTGTGAGGGAGCTTGAACAAACAAATCAATTTGCCAGTCACCAGGAGTCCCCCCAAAGGCCCTGCTGCAGGCAACGGCTGACATTGATTCCTACTTGTCCCAGTGCCAGAGGGAACAATTCCTGTTGCAGACACAACACTGTCACCTCCGACCACAGCTTTGGCAGCCAGACTTCTTCCCATTAGCTGAGATTCCTGTCACAGAAGAAAGGTGGGCACAGATAGTGGGAAGCTGGCCATAAGGCATCACTTTCCAAACATCAGGCGTGATAGCGATGAATGCAAACACGGGTTCCTGACCAATATTTCAGCAGCACTTATCAAGAACTGGCTTCTCAGCTGACAAGCAGACTTGAGGAGGTAGCATGGCTGAGTGAAGCAGTGCAAATTCATGAATCCAATTTAGGGCAAACCCCGCAGCCTGGAATTAGGGAGACACTTGCTCACCAGGGTTTGTGATGAAGGCACAACAATTATTTTCCCAGGAGAGGTTTCAGCAGCTTTGGGAGCACAGCTGGCCTCACTGCCTAAAGGGGATCTGACCAGTTAGCCAGCTGTTCCTTCTTCCTAACCAGTCTGTAAATATTCCAGATTTTACATCCTCTTGCTTCTTCCGTTTCCTGCAGGCAGTAGCTTTCCTTCTTTTTAGGCACACAGGTGTACATCTACCTACCACAAGCATAAACTCTTCTGTCTCCTTCAGGAGAAGCCAGATTTGCTCCTTTTTTAGATGAAATTATCAAAGTCAACCTAAAATCAAAGGGAAGAAGATGCCATTGAATCCCAGTGACACCTGTAGTAAGAGCCAGGCTATTTCCTACTGGTTTTGAGACAGAAAAGCAACTTTGTGCTTAATCTCCTTGCTGCACCAAGCAAATCTTGCCAACTGTTTCTTAATTCAGTTCTTCCAGTCCATTTTGTATCTAGGTCATCTTCAACCTCACACTGCCACTTCAACCAGTTCTGGAGATCTTCCCAATCTTCTCCCTGCCTACTTAATTTATCTGTATAAAGTCATTGACACAAGAAGAGGGACATGAGCACCCTTTTCACCAACACATAATTGCTCCTTTACAGGATGTTTTAGCTTGCATTTTTATCTGTCCATGACTAGAGAGACCAGTTTAAATGCTCTGGTCTTTATTTTGGGAACTTCGAACACATTCAAGCACAAACTCTTCTTGCTGCTTTGCCAACATTCACTGTAATTGAGAGCACCGTGAGAGCAGAACTTGTCCCTTAATGTTCCCTCTGAATATCCCAGCTAACAAGAATGTCTAGAGAAGCCTGGAAGGATTAGACACCAATCCCCATGAAATTAGTGGGAATTTGGTACTTAGCTCCTTTAAACTCCTAGGATCAAATCTTCCCTAAAGCTCCCACGCCAGCTCCTAGTCTCAGTTACATCATGCAAATCCAAGCTCTCACCAGTCTTGTCAGTGGAGTTGTTCCAGATTTACTGCCCAGCTCCATGTCTCACAGGTGCCTGCAGGCCAGCAAGAGTTGTCCAGACCACCTGCAGCACCAAGTTTCTCCATGGCATTCCTTGCAGCCTGGCCTGTTTGTTCTGGATACTCGTGGAACAGGCAGTGCCCGCTATCACTGCTCCATCCTCTCCTTTGCTGAAGTGCCCACCTCCTCTGGAAAGCAGCATCCTCTCCCCGGAAAAAGCAGCCCTCCCTCCAAGCTCCACTGCACTGCCAATTGCCAGCCAGTATCTGTTATCAGGCCTCAACTTCTTAACAACCATGCTAATTATCTTCCCCATAAATATCACTTTTCTCCTGAACTAAACCCACATTATGCAGACAATCTCGCTCTGGAAGCCTGCACACTTTATTACTTAAGGTAGTTGTTCCATTTAACACACTTCTCAATGAAGAAGAAAAATGTCAATGCTGTCCTACACAAAAGACAACGCTCTAAGTGAAGCAATTTCAGATTAATGATGAAATAAGATGCCAATGTTAGAATCCATCAGCAGAGAGCTTATTAACACAGTGCTTATTTAAATCTTATTTACACATCCATGCAGGTATTCATCATGTTTTTAGAAAGAGACTATTTAATCACTTCTACCCTGGGCAAGCACAAGCTCATTCTTTCAGGAAACTAAATCAGCATCCACAATCCCGTGAGGTCTGAGATACCTTAGCTAGTGTCAAACACCAGGCCCACCGTCACAGGGAGAGAACAGCCTGCGCTTTTAATTTATAATTACATGGGCTAATTGTGGACAGCAGCAAAGGGATTCCACTGAGTAACAAGACAGAGAGCAATTAAGCACACTTTATCTTGTCATCCTCTAACAGTGCTGAATTGATGGTGCATCAGGCAAAAAGACGGGGAATATACAAAAATTGGGAGAGAAAAGGCCCTTCCTCCAGCAGGATGCTCTCTGAGTCCCTATGCAAAGACTACAAAAACAAACAGCCCCACCCAACGCCTCAAGCATCATCACCTTTTCTCCTTCCCCAGAAGTACCTGACAGGTTTAAAACAGAACTCTCCTGCTGCAGCTTATCATTTCCTTTCAGTCTTGCAGGGATTCAGTGCAAGAAGCTCTCGGGACATGCCAAGGGACACGGGTACAAGATAGGGCAGACCTTTACAGGAGACTCTGACCATGCCTGGAACGCTGTCTACCTTGAGGGAAGGTGGCATTTACTGGACAGCACCTGGGGGAGTGGTTCTGTCAATGATTCCTTCACCAAGTTCACCCACAGGTAAAGAATCCCCCTCTATCTCAGTACATAAACCCTCCACAAGGGCAGAAGGAAAGCTGATGGGATTGGCAAACCAAACAAACACGTTTGGTGCCACAGGAAAACCCAAAGCCATGAGCAAGGTACCCAGGCTGCCTGTACTCTACATGGAGCATAGCCTATTCCGAAGTAGTAGCCCTGAGCAGCAAGTCACAAACGGCTAAAAAACGACTGGGTTTGCTTATCACATCTTCAGTTTTGGCAATAGTCCATGGCACTCGATTCACAGCTTTTGTGAATTGATTGCAGTCAACACCCAGTGCCTCCCTTTTTTTCCAGGAGCCCATGGGTGCAAGGGAATAGTGCAAATACCCAAGGTTTATCCCAAAGCTCAGCATTTGCCCTGGAAACAGAAGACCAAAGCTCAGGTTTCTTCTCTGCCTGGTGAATTTCAAACCCATAGATCTCAGTTTATCAGCAGCTCAAACCACTCCAACATCCTCCTGCTGAAACCACCACCACTGTGCAGGGGAAGAATTCACTATTCGTAATTACTCATTTTCCCTAATTTCTCCCTTCTCCCAGGTACAATGAGTTTTACTTTCTGACTCACCCGGCCCTGTTCATTAACAATCACTTCCCAGATAACAGTAACTGGCAGCTTCTTAAGCCCACGCTGACGCTGAAGGAGTTTGAGAAAAACATGCTGCACAACAGCAACTTCTACATGCTGGGGCTGCTGGCCGCACACCCGGAGACTCCCATCATCCAAACAGGTAATGGAGAAGCCATGGAGCATCTTCCCTCATGCATCCCACATCCAACACACACCACTGTGCACCTCTTCAGGCAATACTGAGCAACCTGAGTGAGTCCAGCAGCTCTTTTAACATAAAACCACTCAGGTGCCACGACTGAACAACAAGGCCCACATTTAAGACTCCCTCCCTTGGATTTTCCAAGAGCTGCAGGAATTTAACTGGATGGCTAATTTGCGAATGCTAAGAACAGAGCTAAAACTTACGGACATCAACATTTTAGGAATTAATGAAGACTTCAAGCTGTTTGGGAACAGGCTCACAGGGAGGTAGATTATTCTCATATCTACATACTGGAGAGATCCTGCACTTTGAAGGTCCTGGGAGCAGCTACTGGGTTGGCAATCGAGTCTAATCACCTCTAATTCAGCCCTTCACAATCACAGAATTACAGAATTCCATAATGGTTTGGGTTGGAAGGGACTGATGCCTAAGGAAGGCTGCCTGGAACAGAGGCTAGACAGAGTTAAAAGAATAAAGTAGATATTTATTGGAATGCCTTTAAAGGACACATCTTGGGAGCACAAGAGTCTGGCCGAGACTACGGCCAAGATGGGCGCCCGGCCACGCGTTCTCACCCTTTTTATAAGTTTTGGCCCATTTACATATTTGGGCCAACTGTCCAACCACAGTTTCAGTCCACGTAGTCCCATCCTTCCAGACTGTCCCCTCTCAATTTGTGGTTGCTTACATTCTTGGAGCCTGAAGCTGCAAATGTCCTTGGTCCTTCAGGCTGGAAAACTATTTGTTTTGTCTAGCCAGGCTACAAGAGTTTGTTAGCACTATACATGAAGCCTAGAGTTACACACTAACGTAGTACAAAATTTGAAAAATATGAAAACTAAATTTCAAGGTATCAGGACCTTAAAGCTCATCTCATGCCAGCCTCCCACCATGGGCCAGGACACCTTCTACTAGACTGGTAGAAGGTTGCCCCAAACCCCATCCAATCTGGCCTGATGGTACTTTCAGTTATATTTCACACAGGCTTTCACATTCTATCAGGCCACAGCTCCATGTCAGGGTGTATCAGAACAGGATAAATGCACATCTCCCAGGCAAAGGCCACTCTCATTCTTTATGAGGGACACCAGTCTAAGAAGACAGCTGACAAGCTATGACCTGCCAGTTGCAGCTCTTGGTTTTAGTACTAGAGAAACAGCAATTTACTGGGCCAGATTAGCCTTCCCAGAACAAGGGGCACATGCAAAAACTGTACTGATACTCCTACGCAGCCTGTTTTCTTTTGTATTTCCTAGTAAATGGAAAAGCCTCTGTATCCGTGGACTGCCGTGCAGGCACGTTATTCATGTTTAAGCTGAAGGGAACAGATGAACACGGTTTGATGACTCTGGAAAAACGTGGAATGAAGCTGGATATCTACCCACAGAAGATAGGGAGCCACAAACTGGAGATATTTGCCAAGCCCTCCAAGGCTGAGGCTTCGGATGATGTCTACGAGTGCGTGGTGGAGTACGTGGTGGAGTGCGAGTCTGTGGACAAGGCCATGCGCTTCCCCAAGGACCTGCTCCAGCCCGTCGGGCCGAGCTGGTTCTCAGAGCGCCAGGGCTTCCTGCGGCCGTCGCACCGCGAGCCCGTCCTGCACACCAACGACGGGCGCTGCTCCCTCACCTTCACCCTGGGCAAGGACATCAGCGTCCTGACCTCGCTGCACACCGACGGCAGCAGCCTCACGGAGGACATGGGCAGGCGGCACGTGCTGCAGATCCACCGCGGGAACCAGATCGAGATCAAGGTCCATCTCCCGCACGCAGGGAACTTCGTTCTCAAAATCTACTCCAAGAAGAAGTCGGACCCTGGTAATTATGACTACATCTTCAACTACCTCATCAGGTGCCTGAACACGGAGGTGAAGTGGCCAGCCTTCCCCCAGAGCTACATCAAGTGGCTGCAAGACTACGAGATCCTGGAGCCGCTCTCGGGCCTGCTGCCAGCCAACCGCAACGTCCAGTTCAAGCTGAAAATGCACGGCATCGCCAAGGTGCTGGTCCAGGCTGAGAACACCCACCCCCTCACCCAGAACAAGGGTTGCTGGGAGGGAACCTGCAACACCTCGGGGTGCAGAGAGGTGTTTGTGATGGTGCACGAGAACGCCAACCACAGCTTCTACTCGCATGTCCTCAGATACGAAGTTGAGACCCAGTGACACCCACTCCTTGTTCTTTCACTCACCTGCATGAACCAACCTCCCCAACATGCCCCAAAAACAACACAGCTTTAGGAGATCACTCATTCTCTCAACCAAATCTGTTCTTCCAACAAATGCAGGACAACACTTGCAGGCTTTTGCAAGACCACGGGCTCAAAGATGGTCAAGGAAGTAGAAAATCCTGTTAAAAAAAGGAGCAGCAGTGAAAGACATGAGATAAACCCCTCATCTACATTGGAGTAACACTGTCCAGACAAATATTTAGAAGAAAACAACTGACTGTCTGCAGGGCATTCAGTGCCAGCAGGGACTGCTGGTTTCCAAGTTACGGACCATAAGAAAAGTCTTATGAGGGCTACTCCAAGAAGAATTCACCTAGTTATGGGGCAGGATGAAGGAAGTGCACCCTGGTTTTGAGCAGCAACATTGGACACAAGGAACTTCAGGATATTTAAGGCAAGTTTCTGTATAACTTTAGTCAAGCTGCAAAATACATCCGAGGAGAGAGAAGAGTTAGGAAGAAGATACAACATGAAATTTCCTTGTGCACTTCACTGTCTTACAGATTTCAATAATACTGGAAAATACTTCTTACACTGACTCTTAAATACAATAAACAAAATCATTTTTACCTTTTTATATTAGAGTATTGTAGACACTTTTTCTGTTGTAATTATATCTGAAGCATATGGGTGTTTCCATAACCAAAATTACAGTAAATATGAGAATAAAGTTCTCATAAATCACTCCTTACTCCAACCTGTCTACGCAATACTGCGGCTATAAACTGATGGGGTTACGTGGGACAGCAGGCTGAGTGACATTATTATCATGTAACAAAACATTTGGTGCTGTACTCTTGGAAAATGCCTCTATGCACAAGGCAAAGGGGGGGTTCTACTGAATCCCACCACAAACGCCCATCCTGAGATGGAGCAACATTTTCATAACCAATTCAGATGCCTGTGAGCATTAGCATGACCCAAGAGATATTATGTTTGAGCTTGAATTGAAAATAAACCTGTTATGTTTTTGCACTCTGTTTCATTGACAAAACAATATGAATTCTCTTCCCAAAGCTGCTGTATTTTCCACAAAAAAGAGGTGGGTTATTCCTACATTCCCTCCTCAGTGACTGGGTGGCAGGAATTACTCACAGGGCTGCCCACCTGCAGCAGGCTCAGTCCTGTGTTACTCCTTTGACCCCAGCAGCCAGGGTTGAGTTCCCATTTAAGCAGGTTAAGTACCTGCAGCCGAATTCCCGGATCAGCACTCTCTGTGAGGATGCAGGCTGCTGCAGACAGGAGCTGCAAGCATAAACAGAACATGTAAGCTAACAGGGCTTACTTCAGGGTAAGCTGGGAGCACAGCAAAGCTTTGGGATCTTTTTGTACTTGGAGACAAGAGGCTCCATATGTGACATAAAAGTAGGTTATAAGTCCTCCCCCAAACAGCTCAGTGTCTTTGCCCTCAAAAACTGGTGGCAGCAGCTCCTCCCCGCAGGAACACTAACAAGCCGTGGAGCCCAGCAGGCACTCGCTCCCTGGGCATCAACACAGACTGAGCAGCACAGATGCAAGGCAGACTCGGAGATCTTTTGTTTGCCTAAGGACCTTGAAGGCTAAAGCAAGTATTGTCTGTCAGCACAGACAGCCCTGGTTTATTTTGGTGCCTGGCAGAAGGGTTCTTTTTTCTCAGATCCCACTTTTCAGATCAAGGAGGACACACTGCAGTAGCCTTCATTTCACAGGTCAAGCTGATCCAGTCAAATACGTCACTTCTTACAATGGCAGGATAAGGAAACATTCCAGAGAGCTTAGTGACTAAAGAAAACAACTTCTTCCACCAAACAGGGTCAAGGATACCAAAGTACAGACACCCTTCATGGAGCCACACATTTGATGTTCACTCACATGTAGCCAAACAGGCACAAGCACACAAACACACTTTGGTAAAGCCTCTCCACAGGTGACACCACTATGAACGCGGTCCCTGCTCCTTGTCTCAAAGACTCACGTCCACAAGCTCTCTCTCTAAGCCCACATGCTCTATTTCTGTCTCAAGCTGGTAAGGAGGACAAAAACTTAGCCCAAGAGAGTAGAGAGGACAGTTTATGTACTACTGCCCCCTACTTAGCACGACCTCGGGGAGTATTCCCTGTTCCTGCAACGCAACTCTGCAAAACCCCAGCACCTGCAATTCCACACATCTACAGAGTCCCAGATTCTTTAATCCCTCAAAGTAAACAAGCACTGTCACACTCACAGCAGAACATCTGTAACACACTAAAGACAGATGGAGCCTGCACAGCTTCCCACTCTGCAGACGTACAAAAGGAAGTGCTGCAAATAAAGTTTCACACTTTTGTCTAAAACAGAAAACAAACATTGGCTCTGCCCTGCAAACGTGCAAGAAATTTTTTAGTGCTATCGAAGGCATAAGTTCAAAGACACAAAACCTCTCTCCAGCTTCATTAATTATAAAGCTTCCAGGGCCAGGTGATTATTCCAAGGGAGGTTTGACACTGCAAAGGCAGAGAATGCCTGAGAAACCCTGCAGTCCCAGATAAAAGCACCTCAGAAATCTGCACTTGCTGTGACATCTCCCTCCAGGATAAACAAAGCTCCTTCTCCTCCCCCTCATAAAAAATGCACATTCTTCAGCGCAGCAAAGGCTCCAACACCAGGAGAACAGCTCTGGAACAGACTTCTCAGTTATCTCAGGGCATCAGCAAAGAGAGAAGGTGGGAAAGACAGAGCACACACACACCAACACAGGGAAGTAACTCAGCAGTTCCCCTGCTGCAGATGTTACTTTAGGTCACATTAGTTCAAATTTTCAGTCTACTCCCTGAATGAAGCTGCTTATTACAGGTATTAGAAATTTATAAAACTGTAGGATTATAGCTGCTAATTAAACAAATGGATCATCTTCAGGCTTGCTCTTCCCTTTTGCCAACATGAACTGCCAAATATCTCTGAAGGGATATGGAAGAGAACATCAGAAACAAGGCAAAATGTCTCCTGAACTTCTGAAAACACCAACTGCATGATGCAACACTCAGTAACTAACTTCACAAATCTTCAGGAAATATAATACTATCTGCAAGGTATCATTGCAAAAATGAAATTGATGGCCTCACTGAAGGCTGTGAGGGATCCCTAAGGGTTCTGGCATATCACACACTCGGTGCATCTACAGGTTCATCTGCAAAGAGGAAACAGTTTGGTGTATTCTGCTGTTCAGATTTTATCAAAACGCCTCACAACCAACAAGTCCTTACTTGAGATGTGGACAGACAGGGTGGATGTTCCAAAAACACTTACCCATGGACAGCTCTGCCATGGGTAGGCTCCCGAGGATCTGAGGCCAGTGCTGACTTTGTGCCAAACATGACCACAGGACAGCCCCAGCTGGGGGCAGTTCAGCACCTCATTACAAAGGCTGCACAATGAGAATCCAGAATGGATTTGAAGGTTTTATCCTCATGCAAAGAACTCCACAAGAAAGCCAAAATACAAGGACTTGTGGATTGGAACATTTCTAAACTCTGGGATGCAGAGATGCATGCCCAAGTGCAGCCCCGGCCTGCAGCCAGGCATCCCCTTGGCTGAACTCACCTGTCTGACACAATGGTGGGGCTCTGTGTACATGTGGTGCTTTTGAATTCCTGTTCCTTGACACCATTAAGCTGCTCTAACACAAGGTGAAGCAGGAAAGGAACAGGAAACTTATGGACATGGAATGTCCTCATCCCAAGGTTTGCCTGTACAAAGGCCATGAAGACTCAGCCACAGGAGAACTGCAGAGAGCCCAAAAGGAAACAAGCCCATAGGAAGTAGTCCTGTTCACTCACTGACAACTTACTTCCCTCGAGGAAAGACTGAATATTTTCCCCAAAAGAAGTCACAGATGTATTTTGATGCAGCAGTTCCACTGGACTGCCCAGATTCAAACCAGGCTGGCACCAGCTCACACGGCAGCTGCAATGACGTGTGGGTGAACCTCACCTGTTTGTGAGTTCTCCTCCTCCAGTGTCATTTCCCACACCCATTTCTCTTTTCCAAGAGCCATGACCACATCCAGAATTCAGCCACTCATCCCTCAGCTATTCTGCAGTACTTCAAGCACCTTGTACAGCAAGATAAAGACACCAGACACTACACAAACTGTAAAGGGCAGAAGCTGCAAGAACAAGGAAATATTAAATTCCACTAAGCGCAAATTAACTGGAAAAAATGCAAATAGCCTAAAGGAAAGAGGAATTATATTCCTTGTTCCTTGAAGAACATAGCTATGCTGTGATGGAAAAGGTGTTGACCCAAGTTCCTGATGAGAAGGGAAGATAAGCCACAAGAGTAATTTTGTGTATTTGTATGAACAAGAGGTGTTTGCCATTCTGATTTATTTCGGTGCTTTTACACGTATAAAATATACTTAAAATAC
The DNA here is from genome assembly GCA_013397845.1 of Melanocharis versteri. NCBI lineage: Eukaryota > Metazoa > Chordata > Aves > Passeriformes > Melanocharitidae > Melanocharis > Melanocharis versteri. The sequence goes on along the minus strand of VZTG01010141.1, from coordinate 169,643 downwards.
TTTACATAAAAACTAGCAAATGGTTTGCTTTTAAAAAACACCATAATGTTTGTGAGTGAGCACATAGCTCTGATGCAGGTCTCTGACCTACGGCAAGCTGACTGAAATGTTTGTGGTGTAACACTCCTCATCAGAGCAAGCATGTAGAGAGGAGTTCCTTTCCCTCAGCTCCCATCCTGCTGATTCAGCTCCAAGTGGGACACACAGCCTCTCACTCAAGCTCCAATGCCAACTGGATATAGGCACCTTCCCAGTCACAGTTTGGAACCACATAAGGAAACCAGCAGTCCAATTCCACAAGAAACATTATTCCTGGTGTTCAAATCGTCTCACAATCTTTGCACTCTCTTTTTTCAGTTCCTCAATGTGAGCATTTAGGCACTCCAGGATGTGCTGGGACCTCACTTCTTCATCTTCCAGGTATCGTGCAGCTATGGATCCGACAGAAGCTGTAGGCAAGGGGCACTAAAGGGAAACAAAGGGATTATCAGATATTCCTTCATTCCAAGTTTTGGCCAGAAGCCCCACTGATCTGCAAACCACACAACTGAACATGCTCCCAGAGAACATGCTCCCCATTTCCATCTCAGTGGGCAGACTGAGGACTCATGTCTCACACTTGTATCACAGGTCATGTCCCTCCCAACAGCCTCCAGCCAGCAATGATTGCTGCACCAAGCCAACACTGCCAAAAAATCACTACTAAAAAATCAGGGCTAGAGAAGGTCACTACAGAATACCAAGGGATTTGTCCTGGGTGTTACTGCAATTCAAGGTCAACATCCTGCTCCTTGTCTCCATAAAAATCTCAGCGAGCGGGAGTACCTCAGAGTTTGGGTCCAGAGAAGGGAAAGCACTGCCAGACTGGTAATTATTTTACCAGATATTCCACACTGGGAATATCTCTGCTTTCTTTCATATACCTCCTCTTCTTCCCCGAAGTAATGGGCTCGTGGTACAATCCCACAGGCAAGTACAGGCCACATTCCCATTGCAGCTCATGGAACAGCACTTCAGTCTAGCCAGCAATGGTCAACAAACTACTCCAGATTCTTTCCTTTACAGTCAAGAACTATTCCTGCTCCTCACATCACTTACCCACAAGTTATTAACTTACAAAAACAACACTGTAAACCAGGCTTAATGTACAAGTTGATGAAGAGAAGCCTCGTGCACAGGGGCTGGCACGTGAAATATTAAGGTTACTAAGGGGCTGCTTTCCATTACAGACAAGTTGTCCCAGTGTCTTGGCAAGAGAAAATAACCGGTTATTTCCAAATCCTGGAGTCTCATGGTTTTTAGGTCTTATCAACAGCCAGGAACAAAGGGAAATAGAAAAGGCTACAGACAACAAGTAAATCTCTCCCACTCCACTACTGCCTACTGACAAGCATTCTCCTCTCTCAGTGCTAAAGGAATTGATTTAAAGACACTGAAGCCTGACCATGAATAGGGAGTCCCAGTCAACACCAGGAGAAATACCTACATTTCCTTAGAAACCTTATTTCTACCTCTCAGAGTAAAAAGCAGCCATTCTCTTCTATTAAACATCAAGCCCCAGAGCTTCTCAGACCCTTAAGTGGAACTGTTCACACTTTAGGCCCAATCCTGCAACCTGAAGAGTTTCCATTTAGAATATTGCAGTTCCCTAACTTCCCAACACTGTTTTCTGGGTATGTGCACAAGCTACTTTAGTCTTGAAACAATCAAGACCTATTCTTGGTAGTAAATTTCCAGATCTACAAACCTGACAAGCCTCCATTTATCTGTGCATCAGCCTTAGAGCCTCTTCTCTGGACTTGCACAAAAAGATAGCTAATAGTTTAATAGTTGTCACTGTTACCAACACACCAACAGACAACTGCTCTGAACACTGCCGGGGCAACACATCCAGAGCAAGGACCAGTGCTCAGCATTCTCCCCTCCCTAAACATGACAGGAAGAAGCGATTCAGTGCAAATTTTCTCTATCTTGGTCAAGTGCTTCAGCAACTGAGCTGAGGTAGGACAGAGAAAGTGCTAACACTGCTCCCTATGAAAAAAGTACAATCAGCAACTGGGAAAAAGAGCAGGCTCCCCTTGTGCAGTGAAGCAGGGATTTCAGGCTTTGTCATCAGCAAGCATAAGCAGCTTTAAGTTCAGTGTGCTGACTGCTGCAGCCCCATTGAAAGGGGTAAAACTCACCCTGTACTTTACAGATGTGCAGCAACCAGTCACCCAGAGACTGTGAAATACTGACACACTCAGCACTCCACATCCACTCCGAGCCTCTACTACAGACCCAAGCCAGGAGCTGAAGCAGAATTCTGAGGGGACACGAGCAGGTCCTGGTACACACTGAGGTACGGCACCAGCACGGAGAAAACCATGAGCTCCTGGAATCAGCTTAGCAAGCATACAAACACAAAGCTCTTCTCCAAGGAGCTCTGAAGAGCCACCATATGGATCCCCGTGGCCAAGTCTCAACCCTCCAGCAGTGGCCTTCCCTCCCTGTTTAATATTTGACTTACTTACAGGATCACACAGAACATGCAGTTAGGTCATGCATTCAAAAGCCTGACTCCTTTTGCCAGATGAGAACCCAGCTCTATTTTCAGCTGTTGAGCAGCAACTAGGTCCTGTACAACTGCTTACCAAAAACACAGATTCTCTGTGATGATTTGAGGCAGGCTGCTTAGATGCTTCCTCTGCAAAATCTTTGTTTTCATCCACCACATGGAGCATAGGCTCCGCTCCCGGCCAGGCATGTGACTCCTTGCAGTTCTTGCTGCAGCTCTGGGAGGGTGGCTCATCCGTCTCGGGGGTCACAGTTCCTGTTTCAGCAGTCCCACACCTCTGGGAGTCCCTGTGATGATGCTGAGCAGTCCTGCCAGGCTGGAGATGTGTCCTCCCTGTGTGTTCATCCTGCTCGTGCTGTGCTTCCTGAGCTGTCCTGGAAGGCAGGTTTGAGCACAGAACTGAGTTTGTCTCTTAGCAGCTGAACTCCAGCAAAAACCCACACAGAGGCAACAATTAACATAGATGTTACTAACAGCCTTGGCAATCCAAACTTGTTTCCATAGCACTTCCAGATGCACATCCAGTCCCTGTGGAATTCTCTCTTCCACTACTGTAGATACCAAAAACCACAGCCTGCACATCCCAGCACAGCAACAGAAAGGAGCGCAGCCGCCTGGGCCACATCTAATCCTGTCACCAAAAACAGCACAGACTACTGCTCCAGAGAGAGGCAAAGGCAGACAAAAGACAAACACTGCAGGCTTTGCAGAACACAAACCAGCTGGGACTCAAAGCTACTGCACTGCTTAAGGCAAGAAGGCAGATTCCCAAATAGTCCTTGTGTTCTCCCAGACGCACGATGCACTGGAGAGAGACACAGCATGCCATTAAACCCCACACATCCCCACACCTTCTGCTCTCCTTCACCCTGAGGAAGCAGCATCTCTGGGGTCACTCACCTGTGCTGTACATCCCTGGGCTCTTTGCCTTGCTCCTGCTGAGCAGTGCCCTCGGGTTCATCCAGGCACAGCTGTGCAGTGACGCCCAGTTTCGCCCTGGTCTCTGCGAGGTCCTTCCGCAGCTGCTGGTTCTCAGACAGTAATTTCTGGAGCTCAACAGCATAGTCCTCCCTGAGTGCTCTCAGGGTGCCATCATCCCCCTAACAAAGAAGAGGGGGACAAAGAAGGGCAGAAGTCAGAAGTTCTGGTTTGCAAGACACCACAGTCACATCCAGAGCAAAGGCCAGCAAGAGATTCCTTAAGGCATATCCCCTAATCTCATTTTGACTGGCAAAACCTTCAAGACTTTCCTAGGAGCAAATTAATTATATATATATATATATGCCTTATTGGGCCTGCATCCAGACCCAATGTGCTGATCTGCCTGGGAAGGTCAGTCTCTCTCACCACTGGATTCATTTTAAAACAGGAAAACATGGACCTAGGATAGTTCAGATGTACCTGCCTCTGGCCTTTTTGGAACTCTGAACAACTTGCTTCTTCCCATCATCTTCTTTTTACTAGGCCAGGTGGGTATAATTTCCACTGCCTCTACTCCTGTGACTTGCTTTTTGCCAGTTCTATTAAACTGAGATGCTTAATTCATTCCCATCACCTCTGTTTCTAAGGTCTTTCCAAATGTGCATTAGGACTGCCAGGCCAAGATCCAGCTCCTGTGCCTTGGGGCTGTGGGGCTTTTTTTAAAGACAGATTTCTTGCTTTGCTACCACAGTTTTGGGAATCCACACAGGCAAAAGCCACCAGGCACTTTTCAAGCAGAAAGTAATGGGCCTTAGGTTATTCCAGTTTCAAATCAGCCCTCCAGAAAGCTCTGTTTTTATTAATCCATCTCACCAGCCACGAGCTTCTGTTCAGCACTCTCCCAGGAACGTGGCACATTTGACAATCACTCCAAACTAATACTAAGAGCTGAGTATTTCTTTCCCACAGATCTAACAGGATAAAAGCTCTGATATACTCTCGTGAGGTTGTCAGCTGTCTGAATACAGCCCTTGCCCCCTGGGAAGCATCCATTCTGCTTGAGACAGAACTCAAACCAGCCACTTCTTCCTTCACAAAATGAGCCAACTCATTATTTCTGCCAAGGCTGTACCTCTTCCATGCAGGCTCCTCTTCTCCCCTCTGCATCAAGAGTTTTGGAGGTTTTGTTCAGCTGCAGGGGCCCACCACAGGGCCCTTTCCAAGAACACTGCCCCAACACATCCAGCCCACACTCCCAGTCTGCATCCCACCCATGGAGTGCAAGGGAGAGCCCTGTGGAATGGCTCCTCACCAGGAGAGAACACGTTCCTACCCCAAGTATTTCAAGGGCCAGAGCACTTACAGCTCTAGGACAGGTCAAAAGAACATCACAGGCTGAGAATCAAAGGTTTGAGGTAAACTGGCTTAAAATGGAAGTGTAATGAAATGTACTAAAAAACATGGGCCAGACCCCATGGAGAAGACATGCAAATGATGGCTGCTTCTACAGCTCTCTTCACCACTCTCTGACTGAACAAATGCTGCACCTTATTTCCTCTCAAATTGCCCCTTTTGCTTGGGTTTGAAGTTCACTGAGCTCTATCCCCCATTTTGAGAGGCCTGGGCAAAGACTTTGACTATTCCCAGGTAGGAACACAAGGCTAGCCCCTTCCCAGCTCCTGGTCCTCAATGCATACCTTCAGCTTACCACACTCTGTTTTTTCCAGAATCTCTGAGAGATGACGGTTTTCCAGCCTCAAGGTTTCCAGCTGGACCAGAATTACCTGAAGAGACAGAGGCAAACAACAAGCTCAGAAAAAGAACACAATGCATGCCCACAACACCCTCCAAGCATTTTCCACCCTCAAACTCAAGTACTAAGCAAGGTTTGGGCTGTTAGTTGTACAGGGACCCTACAGGGAAGGCTACAAAAATAACCACACAGCTTTCAAAGATGTCATCCATCTTGGCCTAGTTAGCATGAGTGATCCCAAAGAACTCTGTGGGACTGAAGGCTGCTGGTTTGAAAAGAAGCAGCAAGACAGATTCCGTGAACACCATCATTAGATGATTTCTTCAGAAGATCTCAGTTTTTGTACAGAGGCTAAAGAAAGAAGGAAACCACTAATGTAGCTAAAAAGCAGGATGGTGTTCCAAGCCTTCAGATCCCTTAAACAGACAGCATAAGAGTCTTGTGCCTTTTTTACCCTGTGCTCCACTGCTTTCCTCTCTGCTCTTTCAATCTCTGCTCTGAGCCTCTGCTCCAGGTCTGAGGTGGAGCCGCTCGCCGACGCAATGGTGATGTCCCGCTGCCGCAGCTCCTGTGTCAGCCTGGAGATCTCCCTTTTCATCCCTTCTAGCTCACTGCTGTGCATTTGTTCAGCCTGAGAGAGCTGCTCTTTCAGCTGGAGGAAGACATCCACACACCGCCACATGAGCTTTTAAAACATGTTTCAGCAAAAAAAGCAAAAGTATTGCATATGGTAATGAGAAATCTCAGTCCTGGAAAACAAAAAGTTCTATGTAACAAACCCTCTGCCCATGCTTGTCCTTCCTGATTGAAAGCCACCTCATCCCAATCCTTCTCCACATCATACACCACCAACTGGAAAGAAGTTTATGCCATGAAGTACTTGGGAAGACCCATAATTTATCAAACCAACAGCCTCTTCAGCTCATTATTCAACCTCTGTAGCCAAAACCAGAGAGCCAAAGGTACACCACGACTAGGGAAGCATAGTAACTCTTGGAAAATATAACCCTGCAATTTGCCACTCTGCCTTCCTGAGGTATTTAAAGATGGTAACTCTAAATAGCTCAAGCCAGATTCTTCTTCCAGGAATTAATTTGCCCTAAGTCTTTTGAATCGATATTAGAGTTGAATCAATGTTAGCTTGTGGCAACTAAAGCTTCTCATGGCAAACTTCCACCAGTCAGCTATGCACAGGGTAAAAATACATCTCTTTGTTTCCATAACTCTGTGTGATGACCACTAGTCCCTGCATTATGAGAGAATAATCATTCCCTATTTACTTTCCACGTGACAGGCATGATTTTATTTTTAGTCCATTCAATCTCATTTATCTCTTTTCCAGCTTGGTAAGTCCTATTCCATTCAGCTGTTCCTTGTATAAAAACCACTCCATCCTTTTGGTCATCTTTTTCCATACCTTATCTTGGTTTATTCAGTGCTTTTTGAGGTGGCAGACCTGTACAACACAATATACTAGTAGGAACACTGTATATTTATTCAGTGGCACGACAGAACAGCAGCAGCATAATTCCTTCCCCAGGATTCCATTCCATTAGTCAGAAATATTAACCACCCAAGCACCCAGGATTTTTCTGAGAATTACAAGCATTTTAGAAAATTGAACCAGATGATCTCTGCCTACCCATGTAAATACTGTACACACGGTGATTTATTTCCATGTCACCTCAATGCCTCCCAAGTATATAAAACAGAAACAGCCTTCATAAATCTCTCCCTCCTCCCCAGCAGCCAGTGGGAGATTCATTTACTGTGTGGCTGTTTAGATGTGTAACCAAGCACACATCTCTGGCAAGATCTGCACCTCTGTATGTTCAGAATAAAGGATGAAAGATTTCCACACAAGTGAGGTTTTTCACTCAGGTTCAATGAGGCTTCCACTCTACCAGGCTCCAGTGAAAGCTCTCACACGAGCTGAGGCAGACCATTATGAAGTGTCAAGCTAGTGGAGGGCTCGGCCCCCTTGGGTGCTCAGAGCTCTGGGGTGAGCCTCTCGTGGCAGGTGAGCTGCTCCATTCCTCCCAGCCCCTGCCCTCATGTCCAGCTATCAAACCTGAAACACGCTTCCTGATTCACATAGGGACCAGGACACATTTGAAGTCCTGTCTCAAGTGTGACAGGACATATTACAGCAAACTCACTCCTCTGCTTTTCATCCTGTTGGGAGCCTGTATTAGGCTTAAACTCAGAATTCCAGACCTCAATTTCTTCGCGTACTTGCCCCTCCAGCACTAATTCAAGTATCTCCACAGTGTACAGAAGTACTGGGGGAGGCCCAGGAGATGTTCACAAAGCCAGGTTCAGACACCTGCGAACATGGGTCCTCCCTACCCTTCCTCTGCCAGGGGTGCTCCTTACCTCCAGCAGATCCCTGCCTGCACAGCAGCCCTGCCCTGGTCCCACTGCTGAGGCACGTGGCACACAGGGATCAGCTCACTCCACCAGTGCCATCCCACTCCCCGGGAACAAACCCTCATTACCTTTTTAATCTCTGCCCTTGACTCAGTTTGGTCTTCTTCCAGGGACTGCAGCTCTTTGATATTCTCACCCAGCTCCTCGCTCAGCTGCACACACCTGGCATTTGAAGACACCAGGCTGGGTGCCAAATTCAAAAGTATAGATTAGAATAACCCAAGGAGGAGGAAATGGTCAGAAAAACTTCGATCTTCCAGTCAGTCCTTGATGTCCATTACAACTGCAACTGAACTCAGCCTACAAGTTCCTTACCAATCCTTTGGGTTTGTTTTCCAAAATCATTTCAGAAGAGATCAGGAAGCTGATCTAACAGATAACATTCCTGCTTGTTTCTTTACAAACTAAGATTACAAAATTTCTATGTAAACAAAAGTCTGAAAACCACAAACTTGGAGAGGAATCATAGAATCACAAAATGCTTTGGGTTGGGAGGGATCCTAAAGCTCAACTCATTCCACCCCCTGCCATGGGCAGGGACACCTTCAACTAGACCAGGTTGCTCCAACCCCCATCCAGCCTGGTCTTGAACACCTCTAGAGATGGGGAGTCCACAATCTCTCTGGACAGATTTGTTTATAATTCTCACTTCACAGGAAGGTCTGGATCTGGCTCTCACCAGCTGCCTAACAAAGACTCCTTAGCTTATTAGGAGTGAAGGTGCTCAGCCTAAGCAAGCTGGAACACTGAGAACACCCACCGTGTGCAGTGAAAGACAGCCAACCAATTAGCAAAGCAGTCACTATTACACTGCAAAATGAATAGCACTTGATTTCTTTAGCCCTTTGATATTTAAAACAAGCCTACAAAAATCACTGGTTAACTTGATGAACACAATTAGGTATTGTATTATTATTCAAGACTAATTGCACTTCCAGAGGGAGCAAGCAGTGGGCTACCTGTTCTCAAGACGAGTCACCTCTGACTGCAAGTGCAGTTCCTTCTTCTGGGCAACATCCAGCTGCAGCAGCACCTGCTCCAGCTCCAGCCCTGGAGAGGACAGCAGCTTCCCTTGCAAGCGCTCCTCCAAGGCCCTACACAGAAACAGCAGCTTTAATCTCAGCACAGAAACATCATGTCTGAATTCACTGGTACAGGGTGCATAACTACTGTTTACTTGGAATTCTCCAAAAAATACACAGAACCTAAAAGCAGGTGACCGCTGTGTGCCGTGAGAGTAAGCAAACACAGCAGCTGGATGAGAGCCCCTGCTTGAGTTCAGGCTGATTGAAAAAGACTACATTGTATTTTGATGTTGGCCTCGCTGCCAGAGACTGGTAGGTGACCAACACCCAAACCTTCTGACACAGCCACCAGAACCCAACAGCCTCTGCACATTGCCAGGGCAGAAGGGGAAGGCCAAGATGATTTTGTCACAGACGTAGTTACCTCACCAAGCCCCAGTCAGTGAGAACTTTCACCTAGGTTATTAAGCACATTAGCAAACCCTGAAAGGCCTCCAGCACTTGGCTGAAAATGCCTGGGAGAAACACTCTCAAAAGCCCTGCACTGCCTCCAGAAACCAAGCTGAGGAAAGTGGATTCCTTCCATGCTCTCCATTGATTATCTGCTAATTTCAAGAGCAATGCAAATTGAAAAATGCTGCAAGGCAGCACAGCGCTTGTGAGAAACTGCAGTGCGCTATTCTAAATACAACCAACACAGATTCAGCTGCATGAAAATGCTGGTACTGTCCTCAGTGAGAGAATCTGGAACATAGATCTGGATTGAAGAGCCAAAGTACCAGCAAGGCACAGATGCTACCTGATGAGGAATTCTTTTGTGTGAAGAGTTTCAGTCATCCTGGCCAGCTCTTTCTGTAACTGTTCCTGGTGCAGCTTGGAGCTGTCAATGAAGTCTTCTTGAGACTGCAAGGTGGCTCTCAGTTCCATCTTCTCATCCTGCAGCACCTGCACAGGAGGCAGAAGGAATGACTGCTGCAAGATGGACCAAACCGGTTTGTTGCAATGTGATGAGAGGTTGATCAGATTTTCTAGGACCCTTGGAAATACTGCAGAGAAGCACACGGCTACAAAGACAACTTCGACGCCAATCAGGAACTTTACAAAGGCTCTAGAAAGAGACAAAAACTCCAGGATGGAAAACCTTCTCACCACTTCTCACCAGCACTGCTTTAGACCCCATTTCCTAAGAGTTCCTCCACTGACCTCTAACATTTTCTTGGACTGCCTTAATTCTTCCTGAACTCTCTGCTGATCTTCCAGAATCATGCGATTGTCCTCACTCAGGTCATCCACCCTCATGCTGAGCCTCTCCACCTCCAGCTCATTGGCACAGATGGTGTCATTGGCCCTCTCCAGCCTGCTGGTTAAGTGCTGGATTTCCGAGCGGCTCGCCAGCTCCACCGAGTCCAGGATCTGCTTCCGATTGGCCAGCTGGGTCTGCCAACAGCAATCATCTGCATTAAAGCTAAATTGCAAAAACACAAAAGTTGTACCAAAGCTAAATTCAACACAACTACTGATTTCTTGGTGTAATGAGCCACATGCTCAGAGTAAACAACAATACCTTCCAGGGAATTAGGGAGAGTATTGTTCCACGGTTACATGATGGATAAAACTTCCAAAGGCAAACAGAATAAGTAAAAAACAAAATTAAAAAAGAAGGGGCCCTTTGATTCCAAATGCAGCTCAAAGAGAATCTGGAAAATGAGAATCTCAAATCACTCAAGCTGCCTGAGTATGATTTGTCTAAGAACAAAGCCTCCTGCTATTTTTTGCTCATGAGCCCAAGGCTAGACCAGGACTAATGGCTGCAGGTAAGAAGGTTTGTAAGCCAAACACGGTGGAGATTACCCAACCATTAATTCCACACCAGGACAGAAAGCAGCTCTGGGTGCACAATTGCAAAACCACAACCATGAAACAGCCCCAAAACAAACCAGGTGTAACAGCCAATTTGCTTTGCTCTCTGCAGTAAATATCTGGTTCCAGCAGCCTGGGGGAATGCTCACTTTGAATTTTTCAGTGTTTTAATGGCAGACAAAAAGTTACAAGGAACGTACAAGTAGCAGACAATACCTGCTCTATTATTTATAGGCACAATACTTTATTTCATAGCATTTCTTTCCACACAGCTAGCTGGTGAAATTTAACAAGCCAGCTCTCACATAAGCTTCTAGGAACATTCACTTCATGTATTCCTTTTCTGTATACAATCTTTGAATTTTTAAAGGCTGAAACGAAATATTTGAGCAGTCCTATACTCCCAGTTTCAAAGAGCAGCAATGCCTGCCAGCTTCAGAATCACCACATGCCTTGATTTACACAAACTGTAAGAACTGCTCATTTGCAAGGCTATGGTATAGTTTTGATTACAGCCTTTCATTATTATTTGAATAGTCATGACAAAAAAGGTAATCAAGAGGGCCAAGAGTTTAAAGCACAGCCTTTTTTCGCCCAAGAAGCCAGAGTACCAGGCTGCCTGAATATTTATTTCTGCATTAAGAAAACATTTAAGTTGTCTCTTATTCCCAGCCACACAACATCCAGGCCAGCAGAGAATTCCAGCTTTTTAGGAAAGGCTGACTTTAAAGGCTGCAGGTGTTCCAGAAGGTGGTCTGTACTGGGGAAGAATTCCAGGCTTCCCTAAGCTGCTCTGCAAGAGATGAGGGGAAGCCAGATTAAAGGAGAGAGAGGGGAAGTATTCCATGGTCAAGGATCTCAGCTTGACCTTGTGCTAGAAAGACAACTAAGCACATAAAATGCACAGAAACATCCAAGGCAAAAAATTTAGCACTTCCATGCGGTGCTTTTCAAAGCAATTGGGTATCCATGCAGTCTGTTTACAGTACCTGTAAACCTAAGGCACCTATGCCACTTCAGGAAAACCTCCCCCAACCTCCTGGTTTTCTGCTGCACAGTAAGACAAGTTCTTCTGTGCCCCAGTGTCCCAGCCTGCACTCCAAGGACACATCTGTTCCCAAACAATTGAGCTATCAACGACACACAGACAGCAGAGCAGCAAGACCTTCTGCTCAAGGACTCTCTCTGCAGTTGTAGATCTCCTGGTGTCAGCCTCTCACTAAGCCCCTGTCAGAGCCAGCTTCAATGCTGTCATCACAGTCTCCCTCCTCGCAGGAGCTTCCACTCAAAAGCAACTCAGGAGCCCATTAAGCGCAAAGTCCCCAGCAAGAGCTTCTTATCAGTGTCTGCTGTGATTGTGTCTGTGTGACTTCACAACTGTGCTCTAGGTCAATTCATCTCACTCTGCTGCAGCACCACTAATTCACTGAGCCATCAGCTTTGCAGAACAGCAGCCCCACTACTCCTTGCCTTTGAGAGACCCAGAAAAAAAGGGTGGGGGACTGAAAACTGCTGTTGCTTCTGTGTTTTGTGGAAGTCTCTGTTTTAGGGGAAGACTGTTTTCCAACAGTAACCTCTCAGCTGGACCCACAAGGTACGTATTTAGCTGCTGGCAGGTACACAGCTTTCAATTAGACAACATGATGTAACAGATATTTTAAACTGTCATATGTTGTGGTCTCTGCCTCCCAGGGAAATCTGCATCCTACTGTCTTCCCTGCTAACCAGAGGGACGGCTGCACAAGGTTTATCTAATCTCTGATGACAGACTCCAGATCCTTTTTCCACACAAGCAAACCTTATTCCACCAGAACATTAAAAGTCACTTCAATGGCAATCTGAACTGGATGGGAGCCTGAGAGATTTCATTAGCCTCTCCCTCCCCCCACCAAAGAAAGCAGAAACTTTCAGCACATGTTAATTGTACCTGCACGAGCTCGGAGTGCTCTGCCAGAGCCTTGCGCTGCGCCTCCAGCGATGCCACCTGCTGCTGGTACTGCAGGCGCTGCTTCTCCCAGTCAAGTGATTTTTGACGGAACTCCTGAAAGGACAGCAGGGGTGGCTTGGAGCAGTACATCCCCCTCCAGTTCACATCCACGTTTGCCTTCTCTCTCCACCATATCCTCACACCTTTCCCCCAGCAGGGAAACCATTAGCCAGTCACCTGATGCAGCAGCTCAGCAGTGCAGAGCCCTCACACACGTGCTCACTGCATTCTTTCCCCTCCCAAGGTAAAGCTGCTCACAAATGCTAAGTGCCAACACATTCATGTCTGGTTTCATGGGTTTGCTGTCAGGGGTTTAACAATTCAGACTGGCTTTAGCTTCCAAAATTTGCTGCTATTGAAATCACCAAGATGACAAGAATTAAATACAGAATTTGACTGCTAATCTCTGCCCCAGAAATTGGGCACTACATCAGTCGGGTGTGTGTTGTTACCACATCTTTCAGGAGGAGAAAATTGAGTGGGGTTGAGCTCAGCAGAGCAGAAAGATTAGAAGATGAGACAGGGTTGAGAAGTTTGACATGTAGCTCCCTCCTCCTCAAAGAAGTGAGAATACAACCTCCCCACACTGGAATCTATTCCATTCACATAATTAGTTAATCTTCCAGCATCTTCTTCCTTTTATTTAGTCTAAGGGTAAAAACAGCATTAAGGTTTATGCTGTGCAGTCAGAGGCCCCAACGCATGAAACTGCCTTTATTACACACACAGCTGAGAAGAGCTGCACCTGGAGACAGGATAGGCAGTGCTCCTTAAGCAGGACTCATAGCCCACTTCCTAGTGGACTGTTCAGCCACCGGTGAAGCCCAGCAAGTCAGTTAATATACACAAGCTGGTCAGCACTCGCTTTTTCACCACATACCTCCAGCTTCCTGGTCAGTCGGCTCAATTCAAACTTGTCCTCCTCTTGTCCCTTGTTAGCTTCTCCTCTGCTTCTTGTTTTTCTCTTCTGCAGCTTCTCATAGCTCCTCCTCAGCCGGGACAACTGCAGGATACAGTGAAAGAGAGAGCTTTGCTCAAGGCCCCAAGGCAAGAATTACAGAGCCCTTTGAAAGAAGACACACAAAGTGGTTCACACAAACAATGCCCTCATCAAGGCCACGCAGCTCCCAAGTGAAGGCTTCCATTTGGATAATGAGTCTTTTATACCAACAGCACTGCAAAACACGAATTGTATGAGAGTAGCAAGATGCCACTGAAGTCGAGACATCAGCAGCTTTAATTAAAGCTCTGTCTTACCACAATTAGAGCATGACTGAAATATTGATAAGATGGAGCTTTACATGCAGCTGTCAATGCAGCAAGAGCACAGCATCCCCCTCTCCACAGGTGGCTCCCAGCCCCAGGAAGAGCCGGCAGTGCCTATGGCCAATCTGTTCACCCACAGGAGCACACCCACCACACCACACATGGGTAATTCTTGTGTGATTAAAATACACTTGTGCAGCTCAGGTGGGAACTGGAACTCTCCTGCTTAGTGGGAGAAGGAAGGTTTGAGAATTGCCATTATCCATAATATCAACACCACTTCATCTGTCATTTTCTGCTTAGATACACTGTGTATTTCACAATGAGTGGAGAATGCCAACAGAAAATATCACTCCTACGCCTGCTGCTAGGATGCTGAAGTCGTATCAGAAGCAGGAATGAGGAAAAAACTCTTGACATTTAAATGACCCTCCGTGCAAATAATCACTTGGAACTTGCAGAGAATTTTTCATATTATGAGCTCCCCCCCCACTCAACTATTAAATAAAAGGTTTCCAAATAGCCACATGAATTTGAGAAGCCATCACTACCATTTTACTGATGGATAAAGCTAAGCCCATGGATGAACAGAAAGACCATGAGAAGAAAAAATATCTGATTCAAGACCTGATGCATTCAGTACTTCGGTGTGTTCGGTGGCAACAGACAGATGTTCAGGCTTAGACTTAATACCAACATCTTTTGCCAAACATATCAGGAGACAAGAGGTTTATTCTTTCAACAGTCTCAGTAAGTTAGACACTGTACCTGTAATTGCACTGGAAATGGTGGTAAACAGGGACAGAAATAATTTCCCCAAACAGTACTAAGAACAGAACACTGAGGAATATTGGAGCTCAATGTCATCAGCATTAATACTATGTAGGTAAAATACCCACAAACTGCAATTTAGGCCACAACACACAGGCTGTATTTCAGCCTTAGCAATTTAGGCTGATCTGTCTGACAATATACCTCAGCTTTGCTTTGCAGCTTATCCACAATTCCAGTGAGAACACCCAGCAAATGAAGACTGTTAGTCATATGGAATAGTGAGGTGTTTCTAAATGAGAAAAGATGCCTTCTGTCATCAGAGCAGAGACTACCAAATTAATTTCTCTTATGGCTTACAGTGAGCAGGAACTAGGCCCAGCCCTCCAGAGAAAACAGGTCAGTGCTCTATGAGCTGCTCAGGCCAGTTCACTCCCTGCTACTGGCAAGTGGAGACAGGCAAAGAGTTCAGGCATAAACCCGGAATGCTGTTATATCACCTGCAGGACAGGTACCATCTTGCACTGAGCAAAAGGCTTTGAGATGAAAGCTCTGATATTATTGTCAAACATCATTTTCTACATACACTTGGTTTTTATAAAAGGTATTAATACTAATATTCCTTAAGAGTACAAAATCCCTACTAAACTCATCAGTGTTAACAGAGGCAAAAAGATGAGACCACATACCACTGTTATTTCCTGATCTCACACAAGTCAAGCCAGTTACATCTTCACCTTTTTTGAATTTCAGAAATGCTGAAAGAGCAAACTGCTGCTGCCTGTACCCATGGCAGCTTCAGAATCAGCACTGTGGTGACTGGGATGGGCAAACACAGGACATTCTTGCAGTAAACTTCTGCAGATGTCCAACATATGAAAACATTTCTACTCCAACAGTTCTCTGTCTGTCACCAAGTTCCTCCAAATCACAAAAAACAGGCCAAGTGAGCCATAAAAATGTCACTTTATCTATGCTCAATGCTCTTTTTGGTAAGCACACAAACACTAACAGAGTAGGGAGTTTTAAAACCACAGCACTGAAATAAAAACAATGACGCAAAGTATTTGACCCGTCATCAACTGGGAACTGAAAACCAAACTTCTCTTTTTGCAATTCACCTCCTCCTGGAATTTCTTCAGCTGTTGTTCATACTCTCTAACCATGTCCTGCTTGGATTTTTCCACATCTTCGACCTGGCGACGCAACATGCCAACCTGAACAAAGAGATAAAAAGCAAACAAATACAACAGAAGTAAGTTTTATTGTCAGTAGGTACACGGACATTTCAGTGGGGTCCCTCATTATTAAACAGATGGAGGCTGTGCCTAAATCTTTGGCAGGCTGGGGCCACAACTGTTTCTGTTCCGGCCTCTTGTTTTGAGCCAGTTTCTGGATTTCACTTCTGGGGACAAAGCTGACATACTTTATTTGTGCCAAAAGCGTATTTCTATCCAGTATTTTCATCAAATTCTTCACAAATATGCATTATGATTTCAAGCTATCTACAAGAGAAAAGTTGGCCATGTCATCATCTTACTATGCTCAGGCAAAGGAGAGATTCCTCATAGCAAGGAAAAAGAAAGAAATGGGGTTTTAAAGCTCACAGAAAAGACTTCCCTGACACTGATTCAGCTTTTCCTGTGACTCATTTTTTTCCCTCTTCTTACCTCCCATCTTTTTCCCATCCACAACTCGAGTGGTCACAAGCCAACAAATTAAAATTAAAAGAAAACCCACAGAAAATTTGTATGACTAAACCAAAAGCATGAATATACTCCAGCAGTGACTTCAAACACACTTTACAGTTCACTTTGAAATTCAAGTTTGCTTTTGGTGGTAAAAAATATTTCAAGTGTCTTGAGAAAACATAATTGATAACATCAACAATAACCTATATGATAAAAAACACCATTCTTGCAAAAGAAAATCCTGTGGCTCAACTGCATCTTACGGTCCACATCTTGCACAAAAACTTCACTTACTGATAATTTTCCACCAATACAGAATTTTTTTGCACTTCCCTCAGGCCTTTAATTAAAGACCACAAAACCAGAGCTCTGTAAAACAGCCCGTGGAATGCTTCCCAGCAATATCTTGGTGCAGTTTATATAGTAGGAAATGTTTTTTTTCTACCAACGACTATAGGTTGCTGGGCTGTCCATTACTGCTGTAGCCAGAACCAGTGTCTCTGGGTTCTCTCTAATAACTCTAGCAGTTCAATATGAGGACTTCCATCAACCCTAGGGGAGCAGATCACTTGACTTGGATTGAATTATGAACCAGACACCTTGTTCCAACAGGTCCTTTAAAAATTCTATTCCTGATTTCCCGATTCTAACACACTACTGACTCCAACCAAAAAATAGTATGAAACAAAGGTACCTCCTTTTGTTTTTCCTGCAGAGCTGCCTTGGCAGAGGAAAGTTCCTGCTCCCGAGCACTCAGACAAGCTTCCAAAGCCTGTGTCTGCCCTTCCCACTCAGATTTCTTGTGAGCCACCATGATGTCAATCTGCTTCATCAGCTCCTGCAGCTCGGCCTCACAGGAGGTCAAGAACCCACCGCTGGAAGGGAGAGAGCCTGGAGTTACAAAGCAGCTCCCACCCAACACATGCCGTGTCCCAAACCAACAAAGGCAGCGGAACACCCTGACTGGCACCAAGGCACCAACTCTGCACACACAGTGGTTTGAACCCCCTTCAAATCAGCTTGCACAGAAATAGAATCACAGAATCATTAAGGTCAGAAAAGACCTCCAAATCATCAAGTCCAACCTTTTACCCAATACCATCCATGCGCACTAAACCACATCATTTCACACTTAGGCATTCATCCCTTTGCCTTGGGTACTATGTATTACGTAAGTAAACCAAAGCGTGTCTGATTCATATTTTGTATTGCCTTAATTGCTCTCCAGGCAGTGGCATTTTATAGCAGGTTTCAGTCACCAGAGGAATCTTGCAGCCAAGCTATGAGCTCCCAAAACCAGAAGTTTATCACAAATGCAGACAAACCCTGAAGCAGAGGGGGCTGGATGACAACATGATAATGAAGAATCAAACCCTCACAATCCATCGGGGAGCACAAGCTCCCTAGCGACGCCCAGATTTCTAATTTGGTGCAGTAATTATTGAAGCCAATTCAAGTAACTCCTCTAAAACTTCCCAAGCTGCCAAGACAGGGACAATATTAAGGTTTGCCAGACACAGCCCCAGAGGGTGGCGAACTCCATAATGATCTCTACCCCTTTAATTTGCCTGTCAAACG
Source organism: Melanocharis versteri (assembly GCA_013397845.1). NCBI lineage: Eukaryota > Metazoa > Chordata > Aves > Passeriformes > Melanocharitidae > Melanocharis > Melanocharis versteri. Next base: position 151,804 of record VZTG01010141.1, on the reverse strand, counting down.
GGAAGAACTGAAAAGAAATGGAAATCAATAGGTTAAGGGATGGAAATTTCTCTGTTCCCCCAGGGCATATGCACACTTCACGACTTGGCAGTCTTTCTATAGGAAAATAAATACTTCTTAAAGGAGCCAAAATCAGTCACATTTGAAGTTCACCCTGTCCTGTGAGTTAACCAAAAATTAGCAGCTATTATGCAGAGCAGGAACATTTCCTTCACAGCATCTGCTAATATGTAGCAAATTCTAAACTTGATTTCTGCAACCAGCATTCTGAAGAAGATACAGTATCAAATAAATTTGAGTCACATTCTCAAGGATGACTAGGAAAATGGCATCAGTGACTTTTGCTTCACGGTTGTTTAACACATAAAACATTTTGTTCTGTTATTGTCACCACAGTCTTTCTCGGGGATTGAAAAGTCTAGAGACCCTCACCTCAGACAGAGCATTAAGGATTCCTCAGAGCTGAGTGGGACTCTGCAGTTTCAACATGAGCAGGAAATAATCAGATGTTTTCAGTGAAATCAGATAACGAAGTCACATCTCATTAACCTTGCAAGGCTGTTACAAAATAAATATTTATTCACAACTCTATTTACTACTGCTCCTGATGTTGGACAGTAAGAAGAGTTTACAACAACAACTGAAAAAAAAGGAGGCGAGATTTTCAGGAAGACGTAGAACTAAATTTCTGACAATTAAGACAATAATACCTGAGCAGGGATTAGTGCAGAGCCAGCTCACACAGTGACTTTGCTTCTGCAGCAGCTGAAGGCCACTGCACACTGATACCAGACGATTTATTCTGAGTAAGAAGCAAGGTTAATACTTAAATCATTTGGAATGACTGCTGTGTACAGTTGCATACGTACCTCCCCTGCCCATTTCTTTGCATTCCTTCCAGCAAAGCCTCCATCGCTGAATCCTGGTGGCTTCAGTACTAGGGAAGTACAGGAAAGCAGTGGTCACCCATGGCAATGCACAAACCAGGCTGCTTCTCCATCCAACTGCAGGACAAGCAGAAGCTCACAAAGCAAAGAAGTTAAAAAACATACAAGGAGCATGTAATTACAGGTGAGAAAAACAATGGCGCCTTCACAAACTTACAAGCCAAGTAGAGGAAAACAGATTTTTCTACCAGAAAAATATACCCAATGCTATCATCCAGCACTACCAAATTGCACTGACACAATCATGTGATCTAATAAATTCAGAGAGGAGCAATGAGAATCTGCACTTGAGCAATTCTGCACTTGTGTGAACTCAGTACAGAGGGACTGGTAGATCTCCTGAGAGCACCAGACTGTGGAGGAACAGGAACATTTGGGCTTCAAAGGGGCCAGCCCAAGACCCACCTCTGACAGGGAAGTTTGTCACTTCCAAGAGAAAACACAAGCAAGTAGCAGTAAGAATTCATCCATAAATTACATCTTTTCCAGGCCTCTATTACAGACTAGGTTAAAGAGAGCATGCAGTTTACTACCACACTCAGAACCCACTAGTTGTTCATATGGTTGTGGGAATTTTAAGAAAACACAAACTCCTTGAAAATTCCTCTTAAATTATGCCTTAAATTATGAAAATAAGTTGAACAGCTTTATAGTAGCAATACATTGTTTTAGTTAAAAATTATACCTTTTAAGTCACAAACACATGCATACCCATAGAAATTTCACATCTTGGTGAAAGCGAGAAGGGTCTACATTAAAGCCAAAAATGGGGAATAAAAAGTTACCATGAAACCACAGCCAGGAAGCCAGAACTTATTTCAATGTCTCCTTCATGAAACTACAGCTAACACAAAAATGGTTAAACTCATCCAGAGCTACTAACACAAACTTGTGCTTCCAAAATCTACATACTTTCCAAGTACTGAAGATGGATCCTTCCAACGTCTTTCCTCAAAGATTAATACGACATCATTAAGCAATCAGCAAAAGGGGAGCAGGTCACAGCAAGGGAGACTTTCACAAATGCAGGCTTAGCTTTGCTCTCTTTCCCAAAGAATCTTCTATCCTGCTCCTACAGCACTTTAAAACACAATTCAGGGATTAAAACCTGTCCTTGGGAGCTGTGTTTTAAACCACAAGCATATAAAAAACACATATAAAGAAATCCTATCCCTATTCTGACAGTGTTTTGTCTGTCTTTGGTCCTGTTTGTGCTTAACAAAACTCAATCAGTATGCAGAACAACTTCGTGGTTCTGCTGAGGGCAGGCTGCTGCAGAGAGCAGATCCCCTGAGCTGCTGACAGCATTCCAAGAGTTCTCCAGGTGGCAACAGCAGTCATTAGACAGTAGCAGCTCTCCTCTTTCATTCTAATCACACCTTCACAGAATCAATTTTCAGTGGGCAGAGAGATGAGGAGACAGACAGCATAGAATTCCAGAATAGTTTGGGTTGGAAGGGATCTCAAAGCCATCTCATGCCAAACCCCTGCCATGGGCAGGGCCACCTTCCACTACTCCAGGTTTCTCCAAGCCCTGTCCAACCTGGCCTTGAACACTTCCATGGAAGGGACAGCCTCCTCTGTGCCTCTGCCTTACCAACCTCACAGCCTGCCAGCTTTGCTTACTTTGCCAGCATACTCAGATTTTGGGGAAAAGCCTTAAAATCAGACACCTCTAGCCAGTTTTATACTAGATAAAGTTTGCTGACTTAGTATTAAATTTTGGCCTCTCACACTTGCAAGTTGCAATGTGCAAGTTACAGGCACCTGAGTAAAGACCCACAAGAGGAAATAATCTCCTTCATTAACTACAGCTGAAGCAAGGAGAGCTGGCTGGTCACTTCGGAAAGTGAAGAAAATTAAAGTATTTGAAAAAAAAAAAAGCCCAAAACAACACATACAAAAATAAACAAGGCTTAGCATCTCAGCTCAAGGCAGGACTGTAGTAGAGTCAAGTGGAGAGAATTTTACAATATGCAGGAGGACTTAAGAATAGTGCCCATGAGAAAAGACTGGGATTACTTCGCATTTAAAAACATAGAAGGATGCAATCTTAGAGCGTTGCTGGAAGCATGCTTACAATGAACACAAAAGAAGCAATAACCTCCCAGAAGCAATATCACAGACGAGCTCCACTTGCCAGCGGCAGGAATGGCACCTGCGGCAGGAGCCCGGAGCGAACCACTCCTGGCCAGGGCAAGAATCCCAGAATCACTGAGATTGGAAAAGTCCTCTGAGACCATCAAGTTCAACCTGTGACCGATCCCCACTTTACAACCCAGCCCAGAGCACTGAGTGCCGCGTCCAGTCTTTCCTTGAACACCTCCAGGGATGGGGACCCCACCACCACCGCCCTGGGCAGTCTCTTCCAATATCTAATGACCCTTTCTGCGAAGGAATTCCTCCGAATGTCCAACCCAAATCTGCCCTGGTGCAGCTTAAGCCTATGAAGCGGCCGGGGCCAGCGTGCCCGGGCAGTGCTCCCCGCTACAGGCACCGGAGCTGCCCTCCGGCAGGCATTCCCTGCTCCCGCTGCGCTGCAGCTCCTCCCCAGCCGGAGCCTCCCCGCTGGCCGAGCCCTTACAGTGTTTACCCCGCACCCGCCGCGGGAGTTTCGCTGCCCGGGCCCTTCCAGCGCCGCGCCCCGGGGAGCAGCCCCAGCCCCCGGGCCGAGCTCCGCTCCGGACTGCCCGACACCCCAGCTCTGGCTGGCTGGCCGACCCCACCTCTTTCCTTATTTCTTTCTTTCTTTTCTTTCCTTCCTTGCTTCCTGCCTACCCCTCTTCCTTCCCCCCCTCCCGCCTTCCCGCCGTTCCCACCCCGGCGGCGGGCACGGCCTGGCCCGCGGCGGCAGCGCTGCGCATGCGCTGGGGCGGCGCCTGCGCAGCGCTGGCCCCGGAGATGGGCAGGGTAGGGCAGGCTGGGGGACGCGGGGGCGGCGCGGACACCGCGGGGACAGCGCGGACACCGCGGGGACACCGCCGGGACACTGCGGGACACGGGGCGGTCACCGAGCCGTGCTGGCCGGGAGAGGCAGGGGTCGCATCGCGCCGGGGCTGGCATGCGCTCAGGCCCGTGCTCGTCGCCGCTCACGTCGCGGCTCCGGCCGCCGGCGAGTGCCAGGCCTGGCTTGGTTTTGAATGAGTGTCAGTTCTCCCCTGCCCCCCAGGATCGAGCTGCCTGCTGCTGCTGCCCCGCAGGGTCACACCGGGGCGAGGGCCTGAGGTGACCCTTCAAGGAGGGCAGAGTAAATGAAACACTCCGGAGTATTACAGTAGCTGGGGGTGAAAGATAGGTCTCGTTTTGCTTCTGTTTCACCAGTTTCCTGGACTTCAGGTTCGGGCAGAATTCTGGGTACCTTGAAGTCCTTTGTTGTGACTCTCCCAGACATATGAAGGTGTGGGTGAGGCACGGCACTGGTCAGGGGCTGTAAGCCAGCAGGCAGCAAAGGGTTCTGGGCAGCTCTAAGTGCTCAAACTCCCTCAAATTAGACTTCTAAAAGTCAGTCAGTAGATATAAACACGCGTAAATATCACTAATAATAACCAGCTGGTTTTATATATTCGTCTCTGATGCATATCAATCTGCAATTCACTTTCATAGAGTTCTTTTCAGATGAAGTTGTTCTCCTGTAGTTATAACCCCTCTTTGAGTGGATTAGGGAAATCAAGGTTTTCTTTGAAAGTTTAAACATCATATGGACTGCATCAAAACTGGAGCAAGCCTGTAGTCCAGACTCCAGCTCCTTAGCTGGGGATGTTGTTAAAACAGCATCTGCTTTGTGTCACAGATTTAGCTGCTCTCGCCTGCTGCGACAATGGACAGCGAGGTGCAGAGGGATGGCAGGATCCTGGATCTGATCGATGATGCATGGAGGGAAGATAAATTGCCCTACGAGGATGTGGCCATCCCTCTGGTAGGTGAATTGCTACTTATCAATCTGAGTTAAGGCTGCTGTGTTCATCACAGCCCCTTCCAAGAAAAGGCACAGAGTGTTGTTCATAGTGCGGCTAATTTGTACAAAAGGCTCTTGGATCTGACTCCTTCCTTGCCCTATATGCCCGTCATTCCTGTGTGCATGAGGACAGGGATGTTTCTGTCCCTTGTCCTCTGACCAGTTGCTGAATCTTCTCAGAACTGGAGTGCCTTTCCCATTGCACTGTCCTGGGTTTGGCATCAGGGAGAAGTAGAATCATCCTTTCTCTCTGCTTCCCTTTCTTGTTCCCGGTGTTTGAGGTACTTTCCCGGTTGGTTTGGAGAGCAGAGGATCAGTCTCACACTGACAGTTGCAGTCTTGGTTACACTTTATTTCCACTTCCTGCAATGCTATTAAAAGAAGCTGAGAAGTTTTCATACGTGTTTCAAAGCAGTCTTTTCCAGATACAGTGTTCCTGTCGGCAGTTCCACGATGGCAGGTGCAGCAGGACTCTTGCCTGCAGTGCTATGTCCAAGGCGTGGCACCTCTCCTTTCATCCAGGGTACAGCTGCGAGGCTGGAGGGGGGCAGCGGGGAAAAAGCCACTGCTGATCCCACAGAGCCCAGAGCTGAAGCTTCAGATCTCCCACACTGACACCTTTCCTTAGCTATTTTGAAACTTCCAGGGAAGTGGGAGGTAGCTGAGGATTTTCCCTTTCCTTGTTCTCTCTGGTACAGATTTACCCCAGCTGGCAGAGATAAAGCAGCCATGGGGGATTGTGGGGTGCTGGTTTCTTTCAGCACAGAGACATTTCCAAACTTGTGACATGGCTCAAGCTTTAGCCCTGCCACCACTGGCTTTTCAGAGAGGGTGAGGAGCAGCTGCACAACTCAAAATCCATATGTACAGCATATGTTTTCCTGCCAAGAGTTGGGCTTGAGGGAAGCGTCTTGTAGAAGCATGATTCTCAGCTAAAAGAGCCCTAAAAGAGCTTGGGATAACCTTTATTAGGAAAGCTGAGTATCATAAGCAGGTTCCTTGTTGACAATTGCGTTCACCCTCGGTCCAAACATTACTTTTTCTTCCCTTAGAGACATCCTGTGATGGCTTACAGTCACATACAGATGACAGCCCCAGAGAAGGAAGCCTCACCAACTAACAATAGAAAGAAAGGCCTGGCTGTGGATATAAAGATCCCCAGAGATGGGATTGGCTCTGATCATGATGCCTTTTCCTGGTTTTAGGAAATGAAAGCCAGACACGGTTAAGGGCTTAGAGGGGGTTGTTTACCTCGGTAATTTTAATAGAATCCTATCGATGCATCACTTTGCCAAGGTGGAACACGTCACAATGCTCCCCCACCGTAAATCACGTATGCAATTTATAGACCTTACACATTAACATATCTAATAAGGGTACCCAATAAGGGGGCTTGGGTGGATGGTGCAGTATTTTTCCCCATCTATGGAGTCCTCCCCCCCACCTTCGCCTGGGTGGGCTAATCTCTAGTTTACAGAATATGTTCTAGAAGGGGACCTTGGTTCTCCAAGATAGTAGAATGTTTGATCTCCTGGTCTTTACGTCTTTTGGGGTGTTTGGTCTCCTGGCCCTACAAACACTAGAACTATGCTAAGTTATCAGACTTAAAGAATTACAAGTATGCATGCTAATACTTGTGGATACATAGAACTGTGTAAAAGGTATATAAAAGAAAAAGCAAAAATCATCTGGGCATCAATCACAGTGAAAAACCAGCATGAATTCACAGGGGACTCACTCGGGGACATTGCAAAGGAGCAACCAGAATGGCTGTGAAAGTGGTATTTGAGCCTGTCCTGAGAATCTGCTCCAGCACTCCCTTGACACATTTCTGGAAACTCAAATGGGCTCGAATCATTCGCTGTTTCCAAAGCTGAAACATTTTATTTAGCTCATGCTGGGATTTCCAGAGGTCTAGAACTCAGAATTCCTGCCCAAATGGTATCTGGCAGAATAGCACACACTCAGTGTGACAACACCAATACAGCAAGACAGAGAACAAATAATAGAAGGAAGGAAAATGAAATCTCAGTTAAACTCTCCTTCCCCTTACTGTGCCATGAGCAGCTCTGCGGCACACATGGCGGAGGTTCTGGGTTCTGCTGTTGATCCAGCACAGCTACACCTGAGTCTAACATACAGACAGGAGGGACTTTTCACCTGCCATAGGAAAGTAACATCTTACAGAACCAGTTGTCTGCAGTATTTGTATTCTTGGCAACAGCAGAAGCAGTACATTGCAAACAAACACTGGAATAAATGTGTTGTACTGTTATTTACTTACTTTGCATTTGCTGTATATTCTCCCTCACTGCGTGTGCAGTCTGAGTGTATAGCAAGGCCCCAGGGTCCTGGAAAACAATTTACCCTTCAGATTAAGCACCATATTCAAATGAAAAGAATACTGTTCATGACAGGGCTCAGCAATATTTTTAAGTGGATCAGTATGTATGATATTTATTGTTCAGATGCACCCTCTGGTCTCGTTTGTGGGTTTTTGTATCTATCCATACAAATCATAACAACCTGCTGCTTTCAGGAAGTGTATTACGTGTGGAATGCATTGTACCTGTGTTTTGTTCTCAGAATGAGCTCCCTGAACCAGAGCAAGACAACGGTGGCACCACTGAGTCTGTGAAAGAGCAAGAAATGAAGTGGACAGATTTGGCTCTTCAGTATCTCCATGAAAACGTTCCACCCACGGGAAATTAGTGAATCAATGGGATTTCATACAGTGGATGCATGAATGCAACATAAAAATATTTTTCAGCTGACCATTGCTGTCATCAGCTGCACTAAGGAGGAAACAACATTTCTGAAACTTTCAGATTCCAACAGTGGTTCTGCTCACAATGAAGAGTTTAAAATGCTTCTCTCTTGAGTGTGAAATAGTAGAAGCTCTGACATCTCAGAGCCAAGTGCAAAATGTTTCATGCTTATAAGATTATTTAATGTTTTCTGTTAAATTGTTCTTAAGTTGGTGCGAGTTCTGATCTTAAATGTTTTCTACACATGATTAAAAAGTTTTTACTCTCTCAAATTGCAATTGATTTCAAAGCTCACAGCAGGATTATTGTGTAGAGTTCAGTGTACAAAACCCAAACAGCTGTGAGTTGTTGCCATCTTTAACAAGTGTGTGGCTGAGGCAGGATGTGTGGGGCAGGTGTGAAAGGTTGGTCAGCAGAATCAAGAACGGGGAGTAACCTGTAAGCACTTGAATTCCTGCTCTCAGGATCTGATGGCAGTGGTGGACAGCATTTCCAATGCTGACATCCTGGGAATGTTTGCCAATGTATACAGTGAACAGACAGTGTAATTTATGCTGAAATGGTGGTTACTCAAAATCATGATCTTCCGAGGGATGGTTGAGAGTTCCGAGGAAGAACCTGCCAATTCCAGTGTAGGGCCTCTTGAAGTGAGAGCCACTCAGATGAGCAACCTCAGATGGGAAATGAAAATCCAAAAAAAGTGATGGGGAAAAGAAATGAGTAGGGCTTAGCTTCACGCAACAAATTGTTACCTCTTTTTGTATTGAGATGAAAGGCAAGGCCCTCTTGATTTACCTTATTTTATCTCTGATTCTCAGATGTCTTTTGCAACAGGTAAAAGCCTTCTGTTCTTCATGTTTCACTGTTGGACCAATTCCATCTCACCATTGGCAGAACTTCTTGCTAAGAAGAAAATATTTTGACAGAGTTTAGGATTACTGGTAGAGGTGAGAAAGGAGCTGGAAGGAAAACAATGTTTAAATTATATTCTTTTGCCAGTGCAGCAGAAAAAGCACTGTCCTGGAGCATCCAGATCCACAGAAGTTATTTGGTGTCTTTTCTCAGTGTTTATCCTCTTCAGAATAACAAGCCCCAACTTTTGCCTGGGTGATTATCAAATGGGATTGCAGCATGGCACGTGTTCAGTGAGACTCTGATTGCTGAGCCGCTTGAGGCTGAAGAGCTCAAGGTGCTTGTGTAAGAATTGTTCTAGGTACATGCTCTGCCTCAAGTGTGATCCATGCCTGCACCAGAGGAGCAGCACACACTTGTCTGAACAAGAAGGAGCTGCAAACAGCAGGAAGAGTTAAGGATTAACCTGAGAATTAGCAAAGTCAAAAAGCTTAATAAGTACAGCATGGACCAAAGAACCAGCTAGGTAGCTGGGAGCTGTAATAGTTCAGCTCCTCATTGGATCATCACCAGGGGAAAAAACGTAGAGCCTGGGCTTAATGAGGTATTTCTAATCCACCCCACGTTCCCTTTCCCTGGCCTATGTTAGAAGAATTTGCTAAGAAAACGCCAGGCAAAGCTACCACCCAACTTCTATCCAGCAGCCATCCCTGCTCCCTCCCTTCTCATCCCTTTAAAAATTCCCCACCACCCTCATTTTCCCAATTTTTCCACTATACCTTCCAGCTCCAATTTCAGACTTCCTTTCCTGCCCCTGACAGTTGTCTTTCCTTGGCCATCTTCTTCCTCCCATCCAGCAAGGAAAGAAAAAGCCTTCCTTACTTGAATTAGAGCTGAATTCATGACGTTCCAGCAGGTCTGTGACAAAATGTGGGAATTCCAGTTGTATGAGGATTATCCAAGACAGCAGCTGCTGGAGAGCCAGACACCTTGAAGGGGTACTTTCCCTTTGTCACAACACAGTGCTGTGCACCACCTCTCCTGCCTGAGGTGGTGACAGGATCTCTAGAAGGGACTCTGGGCCATGGCACTCGGGAGAGCAGGAGGGACATGGGAGATTAGGGATCATCATGAACTCTCCAAAGGCAGGGCCCTGTGAAATGAAGCGCTGGCCCCACCCAGATGCTTATCAGACTTGCAGTGACACCTACAATCTTCCTGACATTCTTTGCAAAAGACAAATAGACAGGCAATAATTTCCTTAGTTTCAACACGTGTAGTCAAATTGCTGCTTACAGTGTGATACCAACCCATTTGTGTCTTTGATTAGTCATCCCCCAGGGCAAACTATATTTAAATTAAGGAAACCTGCTAGAATAGAAGGTGCCCCACCTTCTTAAGAAGAAACTTCAGTTGTATAACTAAAGACTGGTCTTCACTCCTTGGCTGGTAACTTCCTCCTTTCACCACACCTACTGTTACTGGCAGAAAAAAAAGCAAGCACACTGCTGTCAGAGCCAGCAGACACATGCCAGAGAAATTGTGGGATCCTTCAAATCTCTTACCCGTTGAAGTTCCACGTGGAAGTCCATATGCTGAGGCTGTGCATTGTGTTCATCTACCTTTTGTATGGGGTGAAAACAGGTAAGAGCTCAACCGTTTGTTTTGAATGTTTTTGTCAAATATAATACATTTTCTGTGCTTTACAGCAACATAGATGTACCTGCCCTCCGCATTACAGTTACTGTGCAGGGTTTCTCACTAGCATTATTTATTTTGGCAAAGCAAATTATACTGGTTTCATGAAAGTAGTCAGTTCTAAAAGTTCCAAATGGAAAACCAGAAGTATTTTTTATTATCTTTTCCTCCCTTTGCAAATATTTCTCTTATATAAGTACTACCATCGACACTGAAAATGTCATTCGAAATCTTCAGAGAATAATGATTTCTTCTCAGGGGTGTCATGTATGACAGAGGCGAAAGATGAATTATCATTTATGAACAGTAAGCTCCATTTGATAGCCTCACAGCCCTACAAGAACCAACCTGGGTAAAAATAAACAAATGTACTGCCTTGTGTTAGCATACACATGGGAACAAGGCAAGTTACAGCTCTCTGCTTTGTAGGGAAAACAAACAGCGTTAAAAAAATCAGTGTTCTTATAAATACAAACTTGTGTTTCATCAGGTCCTCTGGAGTAATCTCAGGGTCGCCTTTTGCTTGGTTTGTTTAATACTCTGTAGGAAATGCAGTCACAAGAAGTGGGAAAAGAGAATGGTGTGAAAAGGCACCGATGAAATGCAGTGAGCTATTGAGGACCAGTTGAGAGTGGAGGGCACACCCTCTCTCTGGAAAAGTGATGGAAATTTGCATGAATGCTCCCAAGATTCGTGGTGTGGTAGTGAAGTGTGCTTTAAGAGAGAAAGTTATTGTTCATGGTTAAGACCAGTCTCATGACACACACTGTACAAAGCCCAGGCAAGGTGGCAGGGGCTGGAGGGCAGGAGCTCCTGCAGACAGAGAAGCGATGACATGCTCACCTGAGCTCCATGCAGGTGCTCACTGGGTGAGCACTTCTGTGTCCCGAGGACCACAGCTGGGACAGCCACACATCCGGCCAAGTGACCTCTGACCCACTGAGGTGAAGAATCTGTTGGAACTGACCTTTGCAAGAGGACAGGCCGGTAAAAACCTCAGCTGCTGCTTTATTCATGCAGACAGCTCAGTACCACAGCCCCAAAACGCCACCATGGCAAAGCCTGCCTGTCCATAGGATCAACATCAAAGAAAAAGCCTCCAAACACCATCTCCTAGAAAGAAATGGGAGAGACCAGGGGAATGCAGGCCTTAAGAGCACTGACTGCAGTAAATACCAGGAGTCTGCCTGGGACTGTTCCCATGACTGCAACACTCCCACCAGGGAGTATATAACTTCAGAATATATATATATAATATATATATAAAACTTCAGAACCAAGTTATTCTGAAGATGCTCCTGCTGCTGCAATAGCACCTTGGAGGCTGATCTCAGGCTTCAGACCAAACATGTCCAGTTCCCAGGCAGGTACATGGATTTATGCTCTCTGCTACAGGTTCTGGGAGATCAGAGCACCCGACCCAGCAAACCAGTGTTTGCCTCCTATTTCACATATCAGAAAATGGAGCAGAAGGAGAATGGGGATTGCCAGAGGCTGTCGAGCAAGCTAAGGCAGGGCTAGAAATGAGTTACTGGGATGCTGGGTTAATAGCCATATTCATTCCCCTTTACTGGAGGGAAGCAGTCTGTTGGACATGGTTTAAGTACTGTGCCAGGGGATAAGTTTCTACATCACTCATTTGCTTGCAGAGTAAATCTCAATAAGCCACTTGCCTCAATCATCCTAGAGTTTCAAAGACACTTCCAGCCATTTGGGTAGGAGTCACTGTGCTTAGCAGAAGGAAGAGCAAAGCCAGGATAACTGGCCATCCTCATGTGTCAGTTTTTGAACACATGGTGGATGAGGCTGGGATTGGCACCAGCTTGCCAAAAGAGAAGCTGGCAGGTTTCCTCCCCTTATTAGCACTGATTTGATTTTGTTAATTAAAACAGAACCAACCTAACAGACCTGGTGCAGATATAACAAGGCTCTTTATACAGTCCCTGTGTTAGGTATCAGCAAATGCTGACCAGCTCTTTGAAAGCACTTGTGTACCAGAAGGTTTGGGCTGCTCTGATGGCAAAGACAGTGCTCCTCTGGGCAAGCCTCAGCACAGTGCAGGAGATACAGAAACAAATTAAGCAATCAGTGCAATCTTGCACCATATAGAAGTAATTCTTGCCTGGCATTTCTGCCTGTATTGCTACAGCTTCAGTGGCAGTAAAGATAATTAACAACACTATATAGTGCTAGTGTACAATAACTAAAACAATGCCTAGTTATTAGTAAAACACACAGTTGTATTTTTTTATGCTGCAGTAGCACCTAGAGGACAGTCACTGAGTCTCACTGTATGAGCTGGTGTGCATGAGCAAAAAATGTTAATTTTTCTCTGCTAGTTACTTCAGGATCTCCACAAGAGCAGTGTCACAGAACTCTTGCTGCTGTTTCCCTGGAGCATCTTGGCACTGTCAGAATGAGCTGAGAGCAGGCTGGCCAGGAGGCAGCCACCCAGGTCACCTTTCCTCTTGGGAGCAGGGCCCAGAGTCACACTGCTCCTAGGAGCTCTGAGTGAAGCATTACAGAGGCAGGACACCCTCCATTCAAAGGCCCCTGTTTTCACTGGGCCTGGCTGAGGGCTCATTTCCCACCACTCCTGTCACACCATTCATATGTTACCACTGGCTTTATACAGGAAAGACTCCATGGATATCAGATGTTAAAATTTATTTCTGAATTTATGGTAGCAATTTAAAATATTCAGTTGGATTTAACTGCAACATCCTTTTAGCCTATTAACTTTTATATCTGGAGCTCCTGGGGCTTCTACAAAATAATTAGCAGAACCGTGGCAACTGAGCAGATTGTTTTATGTGCTGGGCACATAGCATTTATATCACTCTCATGCTCCTGATTTCCTGAGGAGGAGAAAAGGGAAAGTTGCTCATAGAAACTGTGAGAAGTGTGAGAGTTTCATCATTCAGAAATTAAAATGCACAGAGCATTGGAGATTTGCTAGAGCATAATTACCTTACAGCTGCAGGTTTTCTAAACCCTGCTAGCTAATGCACAGTCCTTTAAGCAACAAAGATCAGGAAGATTCCTCCAGGAACTGTAGCCTGAACAATTACTGCAGCCCAGGACATATGTGTGAGAGAGACACTCTCCCCCTCAAGGTTCTTCAACAAGATTTACGAGGATTTGAGGGAAAGGACTGTGAGCCAGGAAGAGGCTACTAAACCTGGGAGGGCCTTCATAAGCAGTGTCTGTCTGGAGACAGTTATTCCATTCCCTGACAGTGTCCTGTTTGAGACAGTATTGGGCTCTGAAGGCTCAGCTGGTGTTCTGCTGGAAAAGCACAGAACAAAGACAGGCTTTCCAACGGCACAGGCCATCCCATCGAGCAGCACTTACATCAAACCAGTTACACTTCAGTTGTTTATAAAGCACAACTACCATCTCACACAGTCAAGGGTGCCTCGTTTTGCAGTCTGGAATACCAGGCTGCATCTGCACACACAAGTGAAGCATTGAGCTGCCCCTCACCATGGCAAGACTCTCTGCAGCTTGGCAGCTCCAGGCTGGAGGTACAAACCAACCCTGAGGACACCTGTTTAGCCTAGAACCTGTCCAGAGCACCTGGGTGTGCTCACAAACCAATACAGCAACCATCCCGCTTGTTGGTCTCTAATACCTTCCTCACACCAGTGAGGTTTTTGGAGAGAGTCCCTGCCAACTCCCAGCTGCCACAGGAAGCAGGGCTGTGGTGTTTCAGGGAATGCTGCTCCAAAAAGATGTGATTGCTCTCTTTGTTCCAACACGGCAAGAAAACCTAAGTTCCAAGGTAACTTCAGTCATGAGCATGATAGAGAGGAGAGGAAGAGAGGAGACAGGAGCAGCCCCTGTGCTCAGACAACTCACAACACATTTTCCTGCCCTGTGCAGGGCTTGCAGGTACAACAGGATAAAGAAAACCCCTTGGTGCCAAACTCCAATTGCCACTCTGCTCCTTTCAGATCCTCAGGAGACATGTCCTGCATTCACAGCCCTTGGCTTTGGGAATGCTTTGATAGGGACAGAGCTGAAAGTGAAGCTGCTGCTCTACACCCGGCAGAACCCAACCTGTGCCGAGAAACTCAACTCAACAGCCTCCAAGTACCTCGATGTGACCAAGAAAACGACCTTCATCATCCATGGGTACCGACTCACAGGCTCTGCCCCGGTCTGGATCCCTGACCTGGTGCATCTCCTGCTTTCTGTAGAGGACATGAACGTCATCGTTGTGGACTGGAACCAGGGGGCAACGACTCTCATCTACAGTTATGCTTCCAGGAAGTGCAAAAGAGTTGCTGAGATTCTGAAGAAACTTATAGATGAAATGTTGGTAAGTTGGACGCTCACACTATGATACAGTCATTAAGGCACAGTATGTAAAGGGCACGAAGGAAGTGCTTAAACCAGCAGGATGTCTGAGAATAGAAACTCCTAAAAAAGGAATACATTAATTTTTGGAAGTGCATGTATACTGTAATGCCAAGTCCTACCCTTGGACTTGGTACAATGGTATTTTGGTGCAATATTCAGTTTACACTCTAAGTCTCTACACTTCTGGGTACAAAACTCTCCAGACATGTTTTCCCCTACACAGAAACTCTACTTCCATTTTCTGTATTCCAAAGGCAGCTTAAGGGGATCAGCTACAGTTCACAGCTCCTCTAAGCTGTTGCACAGACAATGATGATGCTTGATCATTAGGATCATAGTGTCTACAAATTCCGTGCAGGAACCACATATGGGGCAACTGGAATTTTACTTCTGGGGTCCATCAGTGGATCCTGTCCACACTTGTAGTCATTGCCCCAGGAAAATACAACCATTGCCTGAACTGTTCTCATCACAGCTCTCTGAGGTACAGGCTTCAAACAGGAATGCTGGTTGCTCTGTGGGACTGTCAAGGGGGGAATATTTACACAGAGTGGAACACTCTGGGAGATTTTACATTCCTCTTCCTAATATTTTTTTATCTTCCAAAAACACATGACCATGAGTACTTTTAAATCTCAGATTGATGGAGCGTCCCTTGACTCCATGCACATGATAGGAGTGAGCCTGGGAGCACACATCTCCGGCTTTGTGGGACAGATGTTTGATGGCACGCTGGGAAGAATCACAGGTAAGCCTTCCCCCAGCACTCCTCTTGCCTCAAGGAAGGACAGCCCGGAGTGAGGCGGTGCCACGCCCATGGCTTTGTGCTGCAGGCCTTGACCCCGCGGGTCCCTTGTACCGGGGGGCGGCGCCGAGCGAGAGGCTGGACCCCACGGACGCACAGTTCGTCGATGTCATTCACTCCGACACCGACGGTACGTGACATTCCACCTCCTTTCTTGACACGGAAACGCAGAGACTGACCGGGAGCACGGGGAAGGGGGGCTCTTGGTGGGCAGCAGTGCTGGGGGTCCTCGCTCCGTGTGCCCAGAGCACAGCAGACTCCCTCACCGAGCCTCTGGGGCGCTGTGTTGCCCACGCTGTCCCCAGTACTCCCTGAGGAGGCTGCTGGTCTATTTGCATTTCAAAACATGCTGCTGACACAGCGGTTATAAGCTGGCCCATGACTTTCAAGGACTTAGGAACCAGTGGAGGAGGTCCTGCAGCACAGTCCTGCCAGAGCAGGACACACCAACATCCCACCATGGGGTCAGGCTGCATCTGAGCACACAGCATTTCCACAGCTGGTCCCACAGCTCAATGCCTTGCACAGCAGATCAGTTATCCCCAGCCCATGGTTCCCTGCATGATGCTTCCAGTCTCCATCCCACCTCCTAAGAGCTAAACTTTCCTCTAGGGCAAATCTGGACTCTTCCTCTGGCCTGTCCTTTTGCAGACCCACCAGCCAGGCCAGCAGTGCGATGTCAAGCCCCCCATGCTGCTCCTGTTGCCACCCTACCCCTAACACTTGGCTTTCCCACCTAATTGCTGCCTCTCTTCTCCCACCCCTTCCAGGAAGTCAGATTTCAGCAGCACAGCAATAGGCAGGTTTCACATCCCTTTTCCTCTCCTGCACACAAGCCCTCACATTTTGTACTGTTGCAAGCACAGACTTATTTTAGGTACTTGATACCATTGTTAAAATTACCCAGCTGGGTCACAACTGTTTGGCCTGCTGCCCAAACAGATGTATGACATTAGTACTCCTGTACAAGAAGGCATCCTAGGGCTAAGTAACTACTAATTTTTCCAATTAGGTTACTATATTTCCTTCTTGTGCATTTTACAATTTAATATTCCCTCCCTGAGCCCTGGTATTCCCTTTTGTTAGGACTGGGTTACGGAGAAGCACTGGGCCATGTCGACTTCTATCCCAATGGCGGGACCGACCAACCGGGCTGTCCACTGACAATATTTTCTGGTAATTAATCCTGCCCTGAATTGCATGAACCCCGAAAAAATGTTTCCAATCAGAAAAAAGAGGAGAAAGCCAGAGATTCATCATCACTGGTTAGAAAATACATGAAATCCATATTCTGGGAAAGCCATGGCAGCAACCTCTTCTCAGCACTGGTGTGACAGGGGTTTAGCTGATGTGCACCGGGCAGACATGAGAGTCAGGGTGACCTCTCTGTGCCTCTGTGACAGTGCAGGTGGGACTAATCCTCTATGAAAAAAGTCATCACGTAGATGCGTGCCTTCGTTTTGTGACTATGTCCAGAAAATCTGTGAGATTTTTTGTTTCTAAATACTTGTAACACACAAAATCCCAAGGACTAGCAGTGGCAAGGACCTGTTCAGAAAATGGGTTCAAGATGAATGTGTAGCAGGCAGTTATCCCAAAGCCAAGGCACCTTCCTTGGCAGTGACAGACAGTGCAGTCTGGAAGGCACAGCCCTAGTCTTGAACAAAAGAAAGCTTTTTTCCTTTCAGCCTGGCAGCAGAACTGGTTTGATGAAAGCTGGCTGAAGAAGATACCTCACATAAGGAAATGCAGTATTGTGAACTCAACCCTTATCAGACCCAAGAGAATCTACATAGGAGACCAGCCTGAGCCAAAAATCCCTAGGAAATGAGGAAATGAGTAAAACTCATTTTACTGCATATGCAACAACTCATTTTATTAGTTATGTCTTTCTAATAGTCTTTTACACCAAAATTGAAGGTCACATGCAAATCTAAAAGCAATATCCAGCTGTCAGGCCTGAGCTCAGAGAGAAGAGGAGAACACCAGAGACAGAACTTGATCCATAGTTGGATCCTCTGGAACAGCAGCAACCACACAAACAAATGTTTTTAAAACCAAAAAGACAAGAAGAAAAGCAAAGCAGACACAGGCAGAGCTGAGCGTTCTCAAAGGGAGAGGCTGCTGCCCACTTACTGTTCTGCCACAGCCCAGTGCTCCCCAGTGCAATTTCCTGGGTTCAGACTGGTCAGTGACTGTCCACTGGTGTGTCCTGTGGACATTAATCCTGTTTCCCTGAAGCATGAGGATTGCTAATGAAATATTTCTTCCCTGTACATGATTAAGGATTGCGGTATTTTAAATGTGACCACCAGAGGTCTGTTTTCCTGTTCCTGTCCTCCCTGACACAGAGCTGCAACATCACCACATACCCGTGCAACTCGTACAGGAATTACAGGAATGGCAAATGCACCAGCTGCGAACCCTTCTGGCCCATGCCATGCCCCATCCTAGGTAAGGATCCAGGGAATGTCAATCCATCCTGAACACTGAGCTGCCTGTCATCACTGTAACTTGGAGGGTGATGTTTTGCTGAAGGACTAACACAACACAGTGCTTTGCAAAAGCACCTAAGTTATTTCCACTGAGGTCTTTGAGGTCTCTCAGGCCAGCTCCTTGTAATATCACATCATGTTACGATCTAGAACAGAAGTCCACAGGTAAAGGATCCAGAACTAGAAAAGCCAAAACTAGACTTGGGATCTTTACACTAAAGTCAGAGAAACAGTGAAATAAAGTCTCTCAGTTGCAGAGTTTGAAGGCCTGTTCTTGCTAAAATAAGATTTCCAAGTAAATTCCCAGCACCGCAAACCCCTCTGTGCTCTAAAAGCAATGGCAAATGGGTGAACAAAGGGAATTCTGGACTTGTCTGCCCTACCCTGGGTGTGACAGCCCAACCTCAGGCTGGCAGCTGTGAAATGTTGATGCTAAAACACCTGACACTTCCAGAAAGGAACTGGCAAAGCCAAGGGGATGATTTTCATTCTGCACTGCAAAATGAAATCTTTCTTGACCATGGATAGCAGATGTGGAAAAAGATCAGCTTGAAGAAAGTGCTGAACAATAACCAGGCATATTCAGTCCTAAGCCTCTGGAGTACAGGTGGATGTGTGTCACAGTGCTACTTGGCAGCTGGCACACAATGCACTATTTCTTAAATACTTGCTTATTTTCAGCCCTTTAATGGTTCATCTACCTGTGCAGTAACTCCGTTTCATTTTCAAACTCTCACTTGCAGGTTATTATGCCCATGAGTGGAAAAGCTATTTAACACAACAGAGCCATCCAGTGACAAGTATGTTTTTCGATACAGCGGACAAAGAGCCATTTTGCAGTAAGTGACTGAGATTTCTGAGATTATTTTTCTTTGTGCATTGCCTCCTTCAGCAGCAGCCAAGCAGAGATGGTTATTTGCTGGTGGTGTTATAGCCAGCATTTTAGAAACTCCAGTGGCTGCTTGATGGAATTCTGTCCATCTGTGGTTTGCCATGACGTTCCTTATCTGCCAACCTGTCCAGTGCTGGGAAAGCCAACTTGCTTACATGTCTAGGAAATTGGTTGTGAACTTTCAAATTAAGTATAAAAGTTCCCAAATCATGTTTCAAAGCAACACACCATTCTTTTGTGAAAGTAAGAGGTGTGTGTGAATGATAAGAGAGAAAGACAGGCTGTGCAGGTAAAAAATCTACCCTGGAGAAAAGTGAGAGGCACAGAGAAAGGAGGAGAATCTGTGGAAAAAAAGGTTTCACCAAGATTTCTCCTCATCCCTGTGATTACCAACATACCAGGGCATGGGCAGGGATTATGGCCTGAGCTCCAGTGCTGGTCAGCAAACGAATTCAGACTCACAGATCACAGAACAGACAATTCTGCTCCATGACAGAGATGACAAATGATAGACACGAAGAACAGAAATGGAGGGGTTCAGAGGGGGACAGAAGAAAGAAAAGACAGTCTGGAAGTGAAGGGGGAAGGCAGACAGTGAGAGGCAGTGTGCTGGGAATCATACAGAGAGGCCATCTTGCATGGATAACCCTTGCTGTAGTGCTCTCCTGACACCTCCTAGTGTTTCTGGTTGAAATCTCTGCAAACGGAGATGGAGAGCAGGGAGGATAAAGGGATTTTTGAGATAAACTGTAGGGGTTGTGTCCATCCTCTACCCGCAGCTCTGTTCCCAGACGGTGCACAGCCTGGACAGCAGAGTGAGCCCACAGGGTCTAACCTCACTCACTCTCTCTCACCTCAGTCTATCACTACTTGGTGGATATTATCACATGGAACAAAGACACCAGGAGAGGCACCTTCAGCATCATGCTAGCTGATGAAGCTGGGACGAAGGCAGAATCAAAAGTTAATCCGTAAGTTGTACTCGTCTGAGCATTTCTAAGTGTTAGTGCATCCCTTGGTACAACTGCATCTGGGAGGAGGTGACATCCTCCCTCAATTTCTCTGCTGATACTTGCTAGTGCACATGACTATGGGATTTCCTGGCCCTATGGAACTTCCATAGCCTTGCCCAGCACACAGCCCTGACAGCCCAGCCTTTTGGTTTGGGCCCTTCTCTGTCATCTTAAAGACTGAAGTGGACAATCTCAGCCAGCAGCACAGCTGCCCTAGGCTTCAACTAAAGCAGAAGGAAAAACATCTCCTCCTTTCCTTCCTCTTCCAGGGAGTGTTCTGTTCTAGTTCCCAGTGCCCAAGACAGCTGGGGATTTACCAGGGCCTGAATATGTCACATCCAAAATCAATTCATTCCACTCAGAGAGACAAATTAATGACTGGTGTTTATGTGACATGCAAATTCCTGATTGATCTTCACTACACTTCAGCCAAACAAACCTGCACAACTAGTTTTCCCAAGTTTCTCTAAGTGCATATTCCCTCAGGCATATCTGCTTGAGATCATATTCCCTCTGGTATCTGCTTGCACTGGAGCAAGCAGCATTGCTCCCACACCAAGGCCAGTGCAGATTTCACGCATATCTCAAGGTGACTTAGTGTTCAGGCCTGCACAGACAGCCAGGTACAAATATCACCTGGGTCTAGTCCACTTGGGATCAAAGCAGAATCACAGTGAAAATTCTGGTTTGGGACCAAATGGCATGCAACCTCTGTGTCCCCACTTCCACTCCAAAAAACTGAGGGCAGAAGTGGCTGAGCAGGTTGACACCTGCAGACCTGAATCCATACCCATTTTCTGTAAATCAGAAACTAATCATAAGTTCAGGCCTCCTCCCCCAGCCCTGTTTCTAATATTACAGTGACTACATTAAACCCAGTGCTATTCCCTTGGTGACTCTCTGACTCTCTGGTCTGCTTTACTTTTAGAGAAGCTGCCACCTTCCAGCAGTACAACCAAATCACTTTGCTCATTGGGTTTGACCAGGACGTTGAAAATGTGGAAAGAATTTCCTTGACATTTTCCACGGGATCTGTCATTGGCCCAAAATTCAAACTCAGGATTCTCCAAATGAGGTTCCGCTCACTGACAAACCCAGAAAGGTGAGCAGATGTTTACAAACAAACCGTTTCTGTTGGTGCAGACTGGACAGAAGTAAAGGAATCTCACAGATTCCTGACCTGGCTGAGCTTGTGCAGAAGAATTAGATTTATTTTACATTTAGTAATTCTCATACACGTATCTTGGGAATAAATTCCTCTTTAATGAAATCCCACAGCTGAATACTTACCTGAACACAGAGGCTGTCTTATTGCACTGGGAACATGTCACATGTGATGTGACTCTGACGTGGCCTGACACCTTAACCTTTGGTCAGGAAAATGACCTTTGAGAAGCTGCCCAGGCCTGAACTCTAGGATGAAGGGAAATGCAGCTCTCTGGGAAGAACAGATGTTCAGCCCCAAATACACGTTTTATATCCCAGTCAATTTCTATGGCTAGTGAAGCAGGGAGAATAATTTACTCCTGGAATTCCAGCAAGTGGGAGCTGCTGGCTGCTTTGCCCCAAAGCCCTGACTGGTACCCACAATATCAGGAGGTACCTCCCAGGCCATTGCTGATGAGATTTCTACCACTTCGTTAACCTCTGTCTGCTCTGCTGTCCTACCCTTAAGGTTCCCACCTCTGGAGGCTGGGAGCTCTGCCTGAGCTCAGCAAGCACAGAATCTCTTATGCTGACCTTGTGTGCAAGGACACTATGTGGACACCACACCATGCTTTAAATTTGGGTTAAAACAAGGGTGAAAGATCACAAGGTCGGGAGGGTGAAGCAAAAAGACATACAGAGGCGCAGAACATGTTTCTTTGCATTTCATGAGGTCTGCTCCCCTTATCCTAGCCTTGGAACAAGGAAAAGATTGTGAACATCTACTAAACAAAGTCCTGCAGCTCTCCCTTGCTGCCGCTCCCACACCTCCTGTCCCACACCTCCACAGTCACTTCCAGTCCCAGATACACATTTAGTCTTTTAAAAAGTAGACAGAAATGCCCTAATATTTAATCAGAGGATGCCTTCTCTCCCCGAGGAGGGGCTGCCAGGGGCCATAAGCACAGTTCAGGACTTCCAACACATCAACTAATCAGTCATTGCCCCAGGAAGGGACATCCTGCCCTCTCCCCTTCCCTGTTCCAGGGCTAATGCTCATATTTCCCCAGTGAAAGCCCAAGTATTTCCTCAGTTTTTTTGTCTGAACTAGCTCCACATCAATGTTTGGACCCAGGTCAGAGCAGTGGCAGAATTCCTCATGCCAGGAGCAGGGAAGGGGCAGGAACAGGCAGGTGAGGTGAAAGGACCAGCCTGTTTGGTGGACACAGGTGTGGACTGGCTTAAAGGGAACCACAGACTCTATAGCCAGTGCCTGTTCGTTTGCTGCATTTTTTTGTGTTCCTTTTTTCCACAAGCCAAAGATAATGTAGAACAGAATGGCAAAATGCTCAAGATATCCCTGGCTTAAAGCCAACCTCTCCTTCAGGTGGACTTGGAGCCAGTTCTCTTAAGAAGATGACTTATTTTATGTAGGCCTCCAGCACGTGGGGAGATGACAGAAAAAAGGCGCAATTTTTTCACTTCTGGCCGTGTTTTCACACAGACCCCAGCTGTGCCGATACGACCTGGTCCTGAGTGAGAACACCCAGAAAACCTTCAAGCCCATCCCATGCTGAAGCAGGAGCCGAGTCCCGAGGATACTGTGCCTGGACGGGGCAGAGACATTTCAGCGCCGTGTGGGGACTCACCTGGTGTGCCCCGGGCGCCTTCAGTGGGGACCGAGCAGCGGCACCCGCTCTCCACGCACAGTGTACAAACGGGCTGGGGGAGTGACAATAAAACCATGGCGGCACACGGCTTTAAAGCGTGGCTTTAAAAGAGGAGCTTAAAGCGCGGGTTTAAAACGGGGGTTTGAAGCGTGTGTCCGCGGCTAAGCCGGCCTGGAGCCCTCAGGAGCAGAAAACCCCACCGAAGCGCCACAGCCCCCCGCCCGCCATCACTGCCTTCNGAGCGCGGGGCAGACGCGCAGGTGGGTGGGTGGGTTGGGGGGGCCGGGGCTGCTCGTCCGTCCCTCGGGGCTGCCCGTCCGACCCCCGGAGCTGCCCGTGTGTCCCTCTCTTCCCCCGGGGCTGCCCGTGTGTCTCTCCCCCCGCAGGGCGCTGCGGTTCCCGGCGGACCTGGAGGAGCTGCGGGATCTGGCCGAGGCGCTGCGGGACTACGAGCGGCAGCACCGGGGCGCGGCGCTGGCCCTGTTCTGCGGCGCGTACCTGTATAAGCAGAGCTTCGCCATCCCCGGCTCCAGCCTTCTGGTACGGGGAGGGCGGCGCGGGGCGAGGGGCCGGGGACTCACGGATCGGGCAGGAGGAGCCGGAGGAACCCGGCCGGGCCCGCACCTGGGCAGCAGTAACCCTCAGTGCTAGTACGGGTCGGGGCTGACCTGCTGGAGAGCAGCTCTGCTGGGAAGGATCGGGGAGTGTTGGTGGATAATGTGCCGTGAGGGCCAGGAAGGTCAGTGGGATCCTGGAGTGCACCGGGACGGGCGCTGCCAGCAGGTCAGGGAGTGATCGTGCCCCTCTGCGCAGCCCTGGTGAGGCACAGCTGGAGTGCCAGGTCCAGATCTGGGCTCCTCAGGACAAGTGAGACAAGGAGGAGAGGGTCCACCGGAGGCCACAAAGAGGTGCAGCTGCAGCATCTCTCTGATGAGGAGAGACTGGGAGCTGGGCCTGGTTAATCTAGAGAAGACTGAGAGGGGATCTCATTAATGCATATAAATATTTCCAAGGGGTGTCAGAGGATGGTGCCAGGCTCTGTTCAGTGGTGCCCAGCAACAGGACAAGGAGCAATGGCCATAAAGTANCGCCCCTCGTGAGGCCCCGCCCCGCGCCTGCGCAGCCGGCTCGGGGCGCTGAGGGCGGCAGGGCCGGGCCGGGCGGGCTGGCTTCGCTCTNGAGGAGCCGGAGGAACCCGGCCGGGCCCGCACCTGGGCAGCAGTAACCCTCAGTGCTAGTACGGGTCGGGGCTGACCTGCTGGAGAGCAGCTCTGCTGGGAAGGATCGGGGAGTGTTGGTGGATAATGTGCCGTGAGGGCCAGGAAGGTCAGTGGGATCCTGGAGTGCACCGGGACGGGCGCTGCCAGCAGGTCAGGGAGTGATCGTGCCCCTCTGCGCAGCCCTGGTGAGGCACAGCTGGAGTGCCAGGTCCAGATCTGGGCTCCTCAGGACAAGTGAGACAAGGAGGAGAGGGTCCACCGGAGGCCACAAAGAGGTGCAGCTGCAGCATCTCTCTGATGAGGAGAGACTGGGAGCTGGGCCTGGTTAATCTAGAGAAGACTGAGAGGGGATCTCATTAATGCATATAAATATTTCCAAGGGGTGTCAGAGGATGGTGCCAGGCTCTGTTCAGTGGTGCCCAGCAACAGGACAAGGAGCAATGGCCATAAAGTAAAATACAAGAAGTTTCACCACAATATGAAGAAGAGCTTCTTTCCATGGAGGGTGGCAGAGCACTGTGAACAGCTGCCCAGGGAGGGCACAGGGTCTCCTTCTCTGGAGACATCTCAAATCCACCTGTTCCTGTGTCACAGGAGGTTTGGACTGGATAATCTCCAGAAGTCCTTTCCAACCCCAACAATTCTGTGGTTCTGTGACACAGTGTGTCCTCCAGGCCTCACTCCACGTTGTCCCCACAGAATGTCCTGGCTGGAGCGCTCTTCGGGCCATGGAAGGGGCTGGTGCTGTGCTCAGTGCTCACATCTGTGGGAGCCACACTCTGCTACCTGCTCTCTGCAGCCTTTGGCAAGCAGCTCATTGTCCATTTCTTCCCTGAGAAGGTGGCTCTGCTGCAAGGGAAGGTAAGAACTGGTGGTTCTGCTGACACCCGGGATGGCCCTGGGCCAGGCTGCTCTTGGGGTGACAGTGGAAATGAGTGTGTGCAGGGGATGCATCAGGCCTGCTGAGGGCATAGTCTAGGGGCAGGGTGCTCTCTTTGAGCAAGCCTGTTGGCAAAGGGGCTGTCAGGAAAATTCTGGATCCTAAGGAAAGGCAGATATGAAATAAGGGAGTGTTTGGGAAGCCCCTGTGCTCCAGAACTGCCTCCATCCATCCCAGGCTGTGTTGTATGCTGGAGGTGGTTCTGCTCTTGGTTCCTGATCTCTTGTTCATGCGAGATCCTATTTCCACCCCTTCTTTGAAGAGGGCTGGCTCACCATTAGGCTCCCATTCATACATAATATTGCTGCTTTCCATCACTTCTAAACTGATGTTACACTGTGGCATGTTAGAAGAAAACTTAAATTCATTGCAGTATCATGGCCATTTGAATGTTACTGCTGTGTGAGGAGTAGGAATAATGTGGAACATTTCTTTTGGCAGATAGAAGAGAACAGGAGCTGCTTATTTTTCTTCCTGTTGTTCCTGAGGCTGTTCCCCATGACACCAAACTGGTTTCTGAACCTCTCGGCTCCCATCTTAAACATTCCCATGTCCCAGTTCTTCCTCTCCGTCCTCATTGGTAAGGCCTGGGGACAGAGCCTGAGGGGACAGTGTGACACTGCTGTACTTGGTATCACCGAGCCAGGGAGGACAGAGCTGGGACTCTGACCCTTGGTCTGTTTCCTCTGTGCTGCCCTTGAGCATTCTGTAAACAGGTGTCCCCAGTGCTGCAAATTTTGCTTTATACCTGGTTCTTTCTGTTACAAGCACAGACCCCTGTGTCTGTGTAATGGCTGTAAATTAAAACACTGAATTCCACCTCAACATGAGGAAGAATTTTCCATGGAGGGTGGAAGAGCACTGGAACAGCTGCCCAGGGAGGGCACAGAGTCTCCTTCTCTGGAGACATTCCAAATTCCCGCTGATGTTTCCTGTGTCACCTGCTCTGGGTAACCCTGCCTTAGCAGGGGGGGTTGGACTGGATGATCTCCAGAGGTCCTTCCAACCCTAACAATTCTGTGATTTCTGTGTGTCTGGCTTGGACATATTTGAGCTAATTTTCCCTAGGGGGGTACTAACAGCTTTTTTCTGCTCTGATTCCTTCAGGCCTTACACCATATAATTTCATCTGTGTGCAGACAGGGGCCATTCTGTCCCAGATCACCTCTCTGGATGCCATCTTCTCCTGGGACACACTGCTCAAGCTGCTGGCCATGGCTGTGGCAGCGCTGATTCCAGGGACCCTCATCAAGAGATACAGCAAGAAACACCTGAAGCTGGATGGGGACAAGGAAGCTCAGACACTCAATGGCAAAAAGAGCTTGTGATGGCTCAGGTGCCCCAGTTTTGGGGAAGAAGCTGCAGGACTCTGTTCCCAGGGGTTATATTCTGCATGCTCTGTGCCACCAAGGACAGTGGCAATTTTTAATCATCCTTCTCATCTCAGAGGAGGTGTCAGTTCTTATTTTTAATGAATGTTTACCTGTGCCTGTACCTGCACGGAGAGAGAGATACAGGAGCTTTGTGAATACTCAGTTAATTTGCCTGTTTCATTTAAATCAGTCTCCTGTGTGCCTGAAGCTGTGGGGAATAAAAGGTGGAGTATTGGCATCCTGTGAGGAAGGCAAACCAGAACCCAGCTGTGGAACACTGGCCAAGCACAGCCCTGGGGGCAGTAGACAGGCCCTGCTCCCTCCAACTCCAGACAGATTTAGCATTTTTGGCCTAAAATTATGAGCCATGTGCTCCTGTGCTCCGGTGCAGCTGTACAAGCACCAAGTTGAGAAAATAATGGTGTTTCAGGGTGCGGCTGTAGAATATTCTTCTTTGATTCCCATGTTAAACCAGCACACCCTGCAGCAAAATGTTTAGGATTTGAGCTGCCTGAATCAGTCATGTCAGAACACTTGAGATTACTTCTCTGGTCTGCCGGTGGCTGCTACTCCCTGATTGGCAGAGATTTGTCCTTGAAAAGCACCTTGAAACCCACACATTTGCTCCTGTATAACTAGGAGGATTCCAAATAAAGAGGTGGGTTCTGTCCCAGTTGCTGGAGAACATAGAATCCCAGATGGTTTGGGTTGGAAGGGATCCTAAAGCCCATCCTGTTTCACTCCCTGTCATGGGCAGGGACACCTTCCACTATCCTAGGTTGCTCCAAGCCCCATCCCTCCTGGCCCTGGACACTTCCAGGGATCCAGGGGCAGCCACAGCTTCTCTGAACAACTTATGCCAGGGCCTCACCACCCTCTTCCCCACAGGATGATATCCTGCTCCTGGGGTTTTGGTATTTGCTCTCCATGAGGAGATCCACTTGGAAGATAAAGTAACCTTCCTGGTATGGAAGGGGGCAGATGGGACACCCCAGAGCAAGGGCTTCATGACATCATCCCAAAGTCCATGAGAACCCATTCCCAGATCACCAGACCAGCCTGCAGCATTGAAGTACACTGGCTTTTTATTCCATGCATTGTTTGCTTTGATAGTCATTCTTGTTTCCATCACTGTACACTGGTCAATACAAAAAAAATCAAGTTTGTCTCAGGAATCCACAGAGCAGGGAAGAGGGGATGAACACTACTGGACAGGGCCAAGATGAAATGGGTACTTAACACGACAGTGGGGAGGGCAACATTCAGCTCTGGGAGAAAATCTAGGCTAGTGTTCAGGAGCTGTCAGCAGCCACGAGAACTGGATCAGGGTACTCGGGATGCTGGAAAGGGAACCCACAGTTTACTCCGGCCCTGGAACGCGGTGTTACTACAAGGAGCGAGCAGGCCCGCTCACACCTCTCAACCCCAGACCCTGCCAGGAGAGAAGGTGCGAGGAACCGCAGCAGAGGCGCCCATACAGCGACGAGGGGACTGTGTCTGTGCAATCCCAGGGAGGTGTCACTAAGGAAAATCCTACATAACCCCCCCAGAACTGACAGCAACAATCCCAGGGACGTGGGGGTGCTGATCCAGCTCTGTCTGCACACAGTGAGGCCATGGGACATGTGTGCAGGGGAGGCTGGGGTGACACCTCCACGGGCGGGGCAAGGGGCTGCCCTAGTGGCATTCCCAGAGTGATATAGCATTGCGGGCAGCGGGTGGGAGCAGCAACGCTGGACTGTAACAGTGCAATGACCCGGGGGTGTGAGAATAGAGCTAAATGTGGCAGCCTGGAAGGGGCAGCTCTGCTTACCCAGGCTGCAGAACAGGCCAGCATGTCCCCAGGCAAGGATGGGGAGGGATCAGCACACACCCAGGACAGCTGGCCCAGAAGGGTCCCAAAATCCCACACACCAAAGCTCTGCAAGCTCAGTGGAGCTTCATCCCATGATGGAGCCTATGCAGAGACCACAGGTACCCAAACGCCTCTGGAATGTTTGTCGGGGACTGGATCACCACAGACTGGAGGCCCTGGGGACAGTGACAGGCCTGAGCTCGAGGTAGCTCTGCTTTGGGGCTGTTTGTAGGACTGCCTAAGGATACCAGTGCTGCCCAAGGGTCTCCCACAGGCTGCCAGGTCTGAGCAGAGTCTCCCCAGGGGCACAGGGCTTGGCATCCTCTGCTAGGGACACCTGATGGCAGTTCTCCACCTCTCTTAACACCACAGTGTGTTATCTGCACACAGTTCTCCACTGCTAAATTCCCACACCTCAGCCTCCAGTCTCCCATGTAACCATCTGCACCACCAAATCCCTCTCACACCACAACAGCAAAGCCACCTCTGGCCCTGCCAGCTCTTCCTGCCACTGGCCGAGAGACAAAGAACATTGGGGAGGAGAAACACTGGGTGGGAAGAGAGAGGAAAGGAGCCAGGAAAGAGCTTCACTCCTCACGGGATTCTGCCTCTGCCCAGAGCAGGGTGAGCAGGTCACTCCCTCTCCAGGAGCCTGTTTGGTCCTGCCCGAGTGATCCACCACATGGACCCACTGCCCGGGGCAACTGCCCTCCTCCCTGATGTCCTTTTGGATGCTCTGGCCAGGGAATCTTGTCACGGTTATTCACTTTGTGATCAATTCAAAAGCCACTCACTCCCTGACCACCCTTCCCACAGTGCCACCAGTTCAGCGGCTGCCGACCACCAGTGACACGAGCAAACTGCAGCTCTGCCCACGAGAAACCTGACTGCAGCCATCCACCCCTCACTGTTCTCTGCCCTGGAGTAACAGCATCCCTGGAAATCATGAGAGGCAGCAACTCCTGACAGACACTGAGCCCAGCTCTGCTCCCACCCCTCCAGTGAGCAGGGAGAAGGTAACGTCACACACAGAGATTACAATTGTGCTAGCGGTGAAGCCAACCTTCTGATCTACAGAAATGATAATAAATAATAAAATAACATCATAACTTAAGATCTGTCTGTAGTCCAGCTACAAAAATTTAAAAATATGGGATAATTTAACTCATACAATACTGCTCTCTGTATAAGTAAGACATTTTCCTTCACTTTGCCACGAGGCTATAAATTACCACAGTTAAGTTCAAACCAATATTTTAACATAAAATGTAAACAAACAAAGCAACAGAAGTACCTGTCCATGGTCCATTCCTGCCGTTCACCTCCGGCTGGCCGTGCCAGCCAGCACACTGGGAAGGGCAGAGGGAGAGCTCTTGCAGGGGGAGATCAACTAAGGAAGGGGGGGAACGTGCTCTATCATTTTGTTCTCTTTCAATATTGTTTTAGAAGAGTAGTGTTTGAAGGGAAGGCACTATGAGTTCTATCAGAAAACAAATTTTTCTCATCTGCCAATGCCTTGGCCTGTCACATACCAGTACTATCCTCACTTGCACCTGCAGAGTTTCAGCTTGGAGGAGAAACAGAGGCCTCAGGGCACACCCAAGACGCAGCCATGCCATGG
Source organism: Melanocharis versteri (assembly GCA_013397845.1). Classification (NCBI taxonomy): domain Eukaryota; kingdom Metazoa; phylum Chordata; class Aves; order Passeriformes; family Melanocharitidae; genus Melanocharis; species Melanocharis versteri. The sequence continues at coordinate 122,189 of VZTG01010141.1, read as the reverse complement.
CCGTGTCAAGATTCCCTGCACAAGGCCTGCCATGAAGGGCAGGCAGCTGCTAATGCTTCCAAGAATGTACAGTGAATAAGGAGACAGAGCAGGGCTGATGCTCTTAGCCAGGCCAGTGATTCCCAGTCTTCCCCCTCAACACACAGCCCTCTGCTGGTTCCCGATGCTGCTGTAGGTGAGAGGCTGCTTCTCCCAGTCCAGTCCAGGCGTCTCCAGTGTCCTCCCCAGAAGTGCTCAGGCTCTGCAGAATGTGCTTTCCACGCTTTGCAAGTCCTTGCTTGGCCAACACTGAGTTGATTGATTTCTTTGACTGACTGAAACAGACAGGAGGTAAGAGGAGGAAGTAAACTGGGAAATGGCACACTGCATCTGAGAGAGGTTTCCCTGCTCAGCTGGAGGTTGACACTCCCAGAGTGAAGCAAGGACGGTGGTAAGAAGTGCTCTGATACCAATTCTCGAGAGGACGAGGTTAGAATACATTTGCAGGATCTCACAACAAAATGCTGATTAAAAAAAGAAACTAAAAATCCTTAAAATAAAACCCACCATTACATTCCTGGGGATGTATCGACTCAGAAGACCCTGGATGTTAGCACCTCGGTACCAGTTTTCTCCAGGAACATGTCCACCTTCTGATTAAAAATGACCCAGCTGGTTATACTGAAAACACTTTGTTCACAGGTGACCCTACAGTCAGGTCTTTTTCTCCTTTTCCTCATTTCATAAGACTGAGTGGTTTAGTTTTCTTGATCTGTTCTCCAATCTTCAGGGCCACGAGGCCTGGTCCCCTGTGCAAGCAGCAAGAGAATCCCCCACGTCTGTACACAAAGCTGTCCAGGCAGGACTCCCAGGATGTTTCTCCATAGTGTGCTTGCTTTCTGAACTTTTTTTTTTTTTTTGCAACGAGTCTGTGTGTCTATAAATACAATCCACTCTTTACAGTAAAAAGTGTTAAAATGTCAAAAAAATAAATATCCATGTTACAGTAACTAGATTATTCAATAAAATACATCCCTGCCATTCTTGATTGAAATGCTCAAAGAGAATTAATTTCATTTGGACATTTTCCAGAGATTCGAGTTATTGCAAATCACTCCTGGGGTGGGAAGGAGAAGCATCTTCTCTTCCTGTAAAGTGTGATGAAGGGGAATGAAGTGGAATCTCGGGGAAATCAAAATGCCAGTACCAGGAAGCTTTGGGGGAGATCTGTATTACCAAGTAGCAGAGCTGCAGGGCTTATTGGTCCTGACCGTGGCATCAGAACACTCCCCTTCAGAAGAGTCACAGTCTGATTCTCCAAACTGTGGTGGGTTCTGCAAGACAAAAGGAAAGGGGAAGACTTGAGCACCATTCCTGTACTGCACATCACCCACACATCCCAGTCTGTCACAGCAGCAAGGCAAAGGTCACCACCTGCAGAGGAGGAGAGTGGCACACACGGGAGAGGGCACAGCACACGACTGCCCCACCAAAGGTCACTTGTCTCCCCTCAGAGAGGGGACAGCACAGAAATAACTGGTCAGAGCACTCCCAAACACAGGGTTATGAGGAGATGGTGCAGCAGGCTCTGCCCTACCCCTCCCGAACACTTGAAAGGCAGAGAAAGAAAGAAAGTCATTCTGGCTTTGTCAGCAAGGCTGCTGATGGATATGTCTGAGGCTGTTTATATCCACTCCATTTCATTATGTATTTTTATCCCACTTAATGCAACTGCAAATCTGATGGCCTCCCAAAATCACACTCATCTTGACCAGCACATTATGTTCAGTTTTGTTTGTGCTACTTTCCCCCACCCATTCTTCTGCCAAGCAGGAAGAAAATTGGGTATTGCAGCAGTTGCTTTGCCGTAGTACACCTACCACAGCACTTTCTAGGCAGTGTTCCAACTTTCTGGCCCTTGGATTCCTTTCCATAACATTTATGTAGTTTTTTTCCACTGAGTGGAAAGGACGAGGGGATAACCAACGCACCTCACAGCTGTGTTCATCTGCACAAAGTTTGCCCAGAGACATCTGAGTCTTGACCCTCCGCACAGCACACTCTTTGTCTGAAAGCCCATCTGACTGTGTGGAGATTTCAATGGGGATCTCTGGAGTCTGGGACAACATGTCCTCCAGCTTCTCAGCCAGCTCATCCTCCAGCTTGGTGGCCAGCTCATCCGGGCTGTTCGAGTGGTCGCTTGTGTTCCCCTCCTCTCCATCCGACACGGAGAAGTTCTCAGAGCTGAAGGTCGAGTAGGACTGGCAGCTACTGATGCAGCGGTGGGGTCTGCAAACAGGGAGAGAAGTTCAGTGTTCACCTTGGATCACACTCACAGGGAACTTCCTGGGTGCTGTGTTCACTGCTCTGCTACACTAGGCCTTGTGGAGTGCCTTCCACGTGCTGGAGCTACAGAATTCTACCCCTCCTGAATGATTTAGTTCAAGACCTGCATCTTTAAATTCATCTTTTTCGGTCCTGTCTGATATGTCCATATTAGCTGATCTGCCCCAGAGAATATTTTTCCTTGATAGTGCATTTTTCTAAAGGAAGGCAAGGCTGTACTGTGGGGTTCAAACTAATTTACCTGGGAACACCTGCATCACCTGGCAGCCATCCCAAAAGCCAGGCAGGATTTAGGAATGTCCACTCAAGAAATAAGCTCACAGTTACTTGACCATGGAAATGGCCTTGTGCCAGGATTTAACAAGAATGGGGCAACACATCAGTTGAGGGAACATGCCAGGAGACCCACAACTGGGCACCACATGGAACAGGCAATTTGTCCTCCTAGTCTTCCAAGTTAGTAAATCAGAGGAAACAACATTGCACAGGAACTGTGTGAGTCGTATAACTCATCCAGCCCAGCATTCTGCCTCCAACCCCAGGCAGGAAGGAATAGTCTGGGAGAAGTATGAGAACAAGGCATGCAGACAGAGCCTGCTTTCTCCTAGCATCTCTTCCTGGTTTGTACCATTCAGCAGATCTGAGCAGAAGCTCAAACCCAGATGACAATGCTAACAGTCACTGATGGATCCATACTCCAGAAATTCTGTACTTAGAGCTCTTCATGGTCTGATTTCCACAGCACACCTTGACAATGAACTCCACATCTGAAAATGTTCTAGATGGAAAAAGCGCTTCCTTTTGTTCATTTTAAAGCCCTGTTTGCTTCACTGGCTGCCCCTAACATGAATGTGTCTATTTTCTCCACATAAATTACAATTTCATGCACCTCCAGTGTTGCCTCTCCTCCTGCTAGAAAAACATTTCACATGGATTTAATCTCTTCTTCTACAGAAACCATCCCTAACCATTCTCGTCACACTTCTCAGTACCTTTCCAAACTTTACCGTGGTCTTTGAGCTGGGGCAATGAAGGGGGTATTAGGATTTAAGCTTCAGGTGTGCTGTGGATGCACACAACAGGAAACAAGCTTTTATTTTCTTCTATGCTCCTTTGAATCAAACCCTTAACCTGTTTGCCTACTGGATCACTCCTGCACTTCAGGCAGCCGCTTTCATAAAGCTACAGCACCAAGTCCATGATGTCTTTCCTGAGCACAGGACTGTAAATCCTGCTGTCCCCCAGGCTTATGTAGGAATACTCCCCCTAAGTCTTATTTTACAGGCAACACCATCAAATTTGATCTGCTGTTGTCACTTAGCTCTATAATCTTATCTGAATTCAGCTACAAAGGTGCTGGGCTGGATTCTTCCCCACTGCAGCAACAATTAATAAACAACATTGGGAAGAGCCCACAAAGGGTTCCCAAATCCACTAAGTCTGATCCTGGTGAAACAGATATAGCAGCTCATTTATAGGGGCAGAATAATGTTATCAAGTATGATCAAGTTGTGCTGCAAACAGCCTGCAGCAGGAAAGCTGGGCCAGAGAGAACATCTCAGGATGGGCTGGAACCGCGAGTGGACATGAGGGATCAGCTGAGGGTGGATGGGACATAGTGAGTGGGATTCTGTTCTTTTGCCAGCACCTTCCCCAGTTTCAGTGCTGGTGTGCAGCTGCTGTGAGAGTTCTTCTCCTCAGTTTTGTCCCACCAAAGAGAGATTAGAGTGAATTCACCTTTTACCTTTGTCTACGAGGAAACTCCACTTCACTGTCGACTTCACCCTCCTCCTCTTCTGACGACTCATCCCCACTCTGGCAGAAAACAAGGACAAAAAGGGTGTCACATTTGGGGAAGTTCAAACATGGCTGACCCTTGGTCCTCCAGGACAAAGTCACCATGCCAAAAGGCTGCAAGAATCTAGACCAGAAAACAGCCTGTGTGTCAGGAACACTGACTCAGACATTGTTTTACCAGGAGGTTGTTTCAGGCAGCCTCAAGGCTGCCATTCCCGAATCTGAAGTGACTGACTGGGAAATACACTGGAGTATTTTAGCAGGCATGGAGTACAGAACATTCTAGATTCTCACTGAAGCAAATCAAGTAATTAGTATCACATGGAAACCCACATAAATTATTGAGTTGATTTGGCGCTCTCGGCTTTACCCTCTTCTACCACAGCCCATCAATAGAGCAGGATGGAGGATGACACAGCCTTTGCCACTGGGTTTCATCAACTAGAAGAACTTGGGATTTGTTTCGTACCTCAGTGAGCACATAGACTTTTATTCTCCTTCTCCCATTAAAATCTACCCCCACACTGTTGTTTTTTCACAGCCTCCTTCCATCCTATCCAACCTGTCAGCCCCTCATTCAGATTCAGCCTTTACCTCATCCCATCCCCTTGTCTTACAAGGTCCTACTCCCTTCATGCCAGGGCCAAACCACACTCTTGGTCTGGTAATTATGCTATTTTCATTGACTTTTCCAGCCAGGCCCAGTTTTCCAGCTCTTTGAGCTCAGACTGGTTCTTACTTCTCTCACCACCCAGATGGAAGCAGGAGGAACAAAGAGCTGTTTCTGTACAACTGTGCCATAATCTCTTTTTTACTCTTGCAAAATATTCACAAAACACAGGAGAACTGCGACTTTCAGTGCAGGGGGACGATTTCTGGCAGGTGCAGCAAAAGGGATGTCCTCAAAACCATGGCAAATGTTGAATCTTTGCTCTGAGACACAGCAGCACCTCAGATTCTCAAAGAAATTCTCACATGATATTACAGAACAATTTAAAGAATGCATTTATCCCTTCCTTTGGAGAAAGGCTTGAAAGCATTTTGAGACTGTTTCAACATCAAAAATTCAGCAGAACAAGTGGCAACTCATACCAAAATTGGTGAAACTGCACGTAACAGAACCAGGCCCTACCAAACCACATCTTCAAACCCCAGTGCTCTGTCATCACCTTTTGGAGGGATCGTGCTTTGCAGGGCAGCCCTGAGGAAGCCAAGTGCTGGGGAGTGCCCAGGGCGGACGCTGCCGTGCCCTGCTCCTCCAGCTTCTCCATGAACTGCGCGCTCTCGTAGAGGGACGCGGATACCGGGGACTGGGGGCGGCTCCCCCCTGGTTCAACAGACGCCATCTGTGCCTGGCCACTGTCCTCACCCCTGCACTGCAGGCAGGGGTCGTAGGGATCCGCCTGGCAGCACTCCCAGCGCTCGGCCGTGCTGTCCTTGCCGTCCAGGCCGCGGCGGCAGTCGGCCTCCATGGCGGTGGAGATGAGGTCGGGGCTGGAGCCGGACATGCGGCGCTGGGCGTGGTTGCTGAGGGGGCTGCGCAGCGCGGCCGCGGGGCCGAAGTACCGCAGGTTGTTGGCGCAGGTGGCGATGTCCTGCCCGTGGGCGTGCAGCCGCGAGTGCTGCCCGTGGGCACCGTGCCCGGGCTGCTGTGGCACTCCGGGGGCGTGGGGAGGGTGGGGAGGGGCAGGCTGGGGGGCATCGTCTTGCGCTGGCTGGTTTTTCAAGATCCCTGCAAACTCATTGTAGCTGCCTTTGCTGTTCCCCCGGCGGTGCCGTGGCTTGCTGCGGTACCGGCTTTTGCCACTCAGGGTTGACATCTTGGGACTTCCTGAGACTGGGGAGCCATTGGATGCTGCTTCCGTGCTGGGTATGCCCTCTGACTTCAGCAGATCTGGCCTGGGAGACAGGGAGAAGAAGTTACATGTCAAGCCACAAACAAAGATGTGACACCGGCCTAGAGCCAGGATGAAGAGGCAGCTGGAGCCAAAAGCACACTCTGCTTCCTAAAATCTACAGGCTGCTCTCCCCTTCAGCTGCTTGACTCCTGCATTTTGGTCCCTGTAATTCTCTCCACTCAATGTCCTTTTCGTTCAGCCCACCCTGCTCTACACTCCCGTCTTGCTGTTTTTTCCAACAGCTGTCACACGCTTTCCTTTTCCACTCTTATTTTGATATTCTCTCCCAAAATAGCTCCCTCCCAGGACCTTGGGGTAGAGCATGGCTCTCACTCTGTGCATGTACAATGGTAGTGATCAAGCTGCTCATCTCAGAGCCATGCGGGGATATTAATTCAGAAGTGATTATTCACTGGTAATCACGACTAACTCCTGGAAATCCCCAAAAAAGTAAAGACTAAGACAACTCCTCTAGAAAAAAATAATCTCTCTATCTAAAAAGTAATGCAGAAAAGAAATAACTGAAAGGACAGCATGAATTCCCATATCTCAAATCCCAAATTAATTCCTCAACAATGAATCCATCCTTCCTGAGGCCTGGCTGATTTCCACAATCCCTTGCCCTGCTTATTCCCATTCAAGTCAAGGACGATCTAACTACTTGGACAGTTAGGAATTCAAAAAAACACAAGAGGTACCTCCTGTCCAAGTACCATCATCTGCTCAAAAATCACATGGACCAACAACTCATTCATTCAACCAACACATCCTGTGATTCTGTGATTCCAGAGAGCTGCCCAGGTGGTAGGGGGATGGCTCCCTTTCACCTTAAGATAATTAAACAATTATGGTTCTGAGGATTGGACCAGGCCCAAGTGTGAAACCCCTTTGTCCCACCCTGCATTTCATCAGGCTCAAAGGGAAGGAACTGCCTGCCCATCCCAGTGGGAATCTACCACTGGCTCTGGCACAGGACTGGGTTGTTACTTCTCACCGTTTGGTCTGGCTGCCTGGTTTATGGGAGACCCCTTTCCTCTTCATCAACTTCTCCACTGTATTGGGGTGGATTATTGGTCTGACTGGGTGGCGTTTGTAAGTCCCAGGGTATTTCTTTTCCACAGCTTGTTCCCTCCTGAAACATCAGGGAAAGAAAAAAAAAGAAAACCACATCAGCTGTCTCTCTCTCCACCTGCCGCTCCCACTGGACAGGAACTGGCTCCACAGGGAATACGCTGCGTGCCCGATTCCCAGCCATGGCTGGGTGCAACACAGCCTGCTCTGCTGGGAAAGGACACAGACACTTCTAAATTCCTTCTGCAGGCATCAGGCAGCAGGGACAGGGCCCTGGCACACAGTCCAGGAGCAGCACCGCCATTCCCTTCAAACACGGGCCAAAGGATGCCAGCACCAAATGGGAAGGTGCCTTTCTCCCAGTCAGTAACCACTGGCAGTGGTCTGCAGGAATTCACTCCAAAGGGATCTCTCCCTGCTCACCAGCAATTCCCTAACGTTTGTAGTTTGTCAGGGGACACTAAACCTACAAGTGCCACTAGCCAGTTTAGAAATGAAGCACTGCTTGTGCTCTGCTGTGTGCAGACTGCCACGTGCACGTCACCATTCCCAGACACGTACTTGATGAGCTCCTTCTCCCGCACCTCCAGCTGCAGCATGATAGCACTGAGCTCCATGTATAGGTTATTGGCTCGCTCCAGCTTCCTCTCGTAGTGCTCGCGGATATCTAATGCATGTCTGGAAGGCAGAATAGGCTTTATTCCAGTCTGACTTTCATGGACCAAGAGAACAGAACAAGGAAAAGTACAGGTGCTTTAGGAAAAGGCCTTTTAAAAGTCAAATTTGCCAGCTGTACTGCACTGAATCCCAGATACAGCTAACAGTGAATGATGATTGATTAAGAGCCTGACACAGCAATAAATCATGGTATGGGGTTTAGAAAGTGTTTAACAGCCTTGAAAGAGTGACAACACTTCTCCCTAGAAGAGCTGCAAATGCTTCACACACACCCAGGAACCCTCTGGCCAAGCCCTGACCATCCTGTTTGCACAGAGAAGGGGCTAAACGAGCCTCTACAGAAACAGGAAAGAAGTCATGTGTCTGCATTTCATTAACAGCAGGGTGTCCCCACAGCTCCAGTACAGCTGAAAGATGTGACCACCCAAAGCTCCCTGGGGACAGGGAACACTGAACAACTACTGCATCAAACTGCCTGGCCGAGGGCCCCTTTGGCTTCTCAGGTTTGATACAAAACTGCTTCTTAGAGTTTTATGTTTCTCTGTCAACTGTATTTTCAAATTTGTATCACAGGAGGAAACACTTTCCCTTCTTTAAATAAACCTACTGCTTTCATTTTTAAGTTGATCTAACGTTCAAAACGCGTTTCAGTGGGCTGTTCATATGAAGTATGTTCCTTTCTCTGGAATAACTAAACCAAAGAAAGTATCAAGGCAGAGAAAGCTCACAGCCAAGCTCAGGATGAATTTCCCACTGAGATGGATGTATCTGCTTCAGTGCTGTTACCACAAACACCAAATCTCAGGCAGAAATATTCCCTGGGAAACATACAAGCCTTTGCCACCTTGTCTGGAGCAAACTGTTGAGACTCCCAAGAGCAGGGACAGTTCCCACTGCTTCTCTACAACTTCCCATCAGCCCAGCAGTGCTCATGGCCTAGGCCATGCCCATGGGAATTTTGGTTTCTGGGTTCACAAGGAATTCAGGCTGCCCAAATTTATACCACCAGGAATACTGGGTCCCGTTTTGGGAACCTCAGTACAAGAGGAGAATAAAAAGAGTCAAGGGCTGGAGCAGGAGGCCCTGTGAGGACAAGCTGAGGGCTCGTTTAGCTGGGAAGGGAAGGGTGGATGGCAAAAGCAAACAGTAAACACAAAAGACTGTGAACAGACCTCAGTTCTTCTCTTCGACGGCGAATTAATTCTTCATCCAGCCGGTGGATACAAGTTCCTTCACTCTTAATTTTCTCAAAATGTTTCTTCACTTCTTCTCTCCATTCAGCCTAGGAAAGCAATTTACTTTTCGCTCTTTACAAATAACTGGGATCTGTAGGTGCACCCCAGAAAAACTCTTGGGCAATGTTCTTTGTGTCTGCAGAAAATTACAGCTTTGGGTTGAGAGTGTATTTTTGTCAGCTGAATTATTTTGGGTAACAACACTGCAGCACATTTAGTGCCAGCATTTTCAAATGGTATTTACAATTTTGTGCTCCAAATAGAGAATTTAAAACACATCTGCATTTTCTAAGAAATATTTTTTTAAATTTCTAGAGTTCTTTTTGTCCTAAGAGAACATTTTCTTTCCTTTTGGCAGTGAAAATAAGTAGAAAGGCTCATGATTTGGAAAGCTCCATGATGATGCCTGTCTGAGGTGATACTCTATTTGCCCCTTGAAGCCCTGATTCCTGCAGCAGAAGTCTCAGCTTGGGAAAGTTTGGGTAAAAGATTTTCAAACACCCATCAGGTTGCTCCGCCCCAATCAAACTGAAATCATGGATCCAGACTTGCTCTACTCAATGCACCCTCCAAATCAGATCCTTGGAGCTAATTCCAGCACTCACAGGCTACAGCCTTTCCCCAGTTACCTGGGATTTGAAGTAGGTTTCCTGAGGAGTAGCCAGCACATCAGCAGAGGCGATGTCCAGGTGCATCAGCGTCTGCCGGAAGGACGGACGGTTCCGGGGCTTGCTCTGCCTGAAACAAAACAGAAACAGCCAGGGGTGAGGTGAGGAATGAGCACTGCCAGCCTCTCCTGCCCTTCTGGGGCAAAGGATGGGCACTGCCAGCCTCTCCTGCCCTTCTGGGGCGAGGGATGGGCACTGCCAGCCTCTCCTGCCCTTCTGAGGCGAGGGATGGGCACTGCCAGCCTCTCCTGCTCTTCTGAAAGGGTTTCACTAGATCTTATTCTCTGAACCAAGCAGCTGACAGGTTAGAGCAAAGGAGCTTTTCTGGTTTTCTCTTTTGCTGAATACAACTTAATCGTGCTAGAGGTGATTTGTGATGACCCATTCTGAAGAAACAAAAGAGGTTCAAAATGTTTAAGACCAGAAAATGCGACTACAGAGTGAAAGATAGGAACAGTTTCAGCTTCAATCCTAACTTGCTTGTCAAGAAGAAACATACTTTGATTTGTTGTCCCATCAATTTCCAAATTTTGTAACAGAAGACTCAATCTAGTAGAAATGAAAACTTACATTTAGGAAGCTTCTAAGCACTAAAGGTGTGTGAGTTGTCACACAGCACATGCCTGAGTACTGCAATGCACTGAACAGCCCTTAAGATCACAGACAAGCACAAAAACATTTGGATTTTTGAGAAAAAGGACCAGTACTTGAGTTTCAGGACTGAATCCACCTTGCACAGTACAAGAGCAGCTTCTTGAGCCTCCTCTCCCCTACCAACCACCTCCTTCCACTAGGTGGGGATACAAGTGTTTGTAGGTAGTCTCTGTTGTACCCAGCTGCACAAGCTGCCACAGCCCGACTGCTACAGCTCAGGGTAAACAGCCTCTGGGAAAGATCCACACATGCTCTGGCCTGTTTTCCCCTCTGTGCCATGGGCAGGATGGCTGGTAAAACCCATCGAGTGGGAAAATGCTGGAAGACCCTTTACACTGTGTCAAGATGTAATTACAAAGACAAAGTATGTGAAACCCAAGACAAATAATTTCAACTCTAATCTGGTGCATGGAGGAAACTGAAAGCATTTTCCATATCTGAACCTGGAAAACCTGTGCTCCAGACAGAAAGCTCGTATTTCTCTTCAGTCCAAAAGCCAGTTGTTTACAAGGGGGTTTCAGACTGAAAAAATCAGTTCCCCTTCACTCTGGAAGTGGCCTCAAGGAATTTTACCCCTACTTTCCTTCCAGCTCCTTTTGTCTTCCCACAGAGCCACCTTTTATCCCCTACTTTGCTACAGAAAAGCAACACCCTCTGCAAAGGCTCCTGAAGATGTCCTGGGGTCCAAGCCTGCTGCCACAACGAAGCAGAATCCAAAATGTTAAAACTTACTGCTCTCAGGACAAATGTGAGAGCATCTAGGAGCCCTCTGCTCTGGGCTCCACATTCCCACCCTGACTTTCACAGGTTTTGCTGGGAGCCAGCCCTAGGTCTGTGCTGTGTGGGGTTCAGGCTCTTACCAGGTTTGCTTCATGAGGATTTTGAAGCCATCTGGGCAGGTGGAAGGGACAGGAAGGTGGAGGCTGTTACTGCCCACTCCCCAAATGATGGCCGAAGAGTCCACGTCCTTGTAGGGAATCTCTCCGGTGAGCAGCTCCCACAAAACCACCCCAAATGACCTGATGAAGAAATAAACCAGGATAAATCGAGTTCACACAGAAGCTGTTAACAGAAACATCTGAAGCTTGAAAAAAACTGTTTGGCAAAATAGAGAAATAGGGATGTCTGGTCTGAAACTGCAAGTAGGTGCAACAGTGGTTTTTAACACACCAGGTAACCCTGCTCCAGGACTGGGCTGAGCACAAAACCACACTGGTTTTCACCCACCCTTTCCTGCTGCTTTGTGAGATTTTAAAGATCCTGAAAGCACATTTTCTGTACAAATTAAGTCCTGTTTGTGTTAAATGAAAAGACTCCAAAGTCTACTCTCAGACAGACTTTGGACTGTTCTTGCTGGTAAGACGAGATAATTGACTACTGCACAGACTGACAAGCGTCTTACAGAGACAACACAACAAAGGTTTTGTGGCTTTTTTACATTTCATCTAATTGGATTTGTTTTCTTTTCCCTAATCAGACGCTCCCTCTGCTGTTACCTGTAGTCCCAGGTAAAAGTTTCAAGGTTTGAGACTCAGCACTACAACTACTGCAACACAGAAATCAGGAAACAACTGCTACTTGCATAACTGTCAGTACCAAAAGCACGAGGTCTCATCTGATATTCCTTTTGTTCTGAAGAAAGCAAGGATAAAGCAAAAACAAATTAATTAAGAGAACTCAGTCTGGGAAAGAACCTCCTACAAGAAATGAAAGATGAAGGTAAGAAAACTCACTTTGCTTCTCTTCCTTAGTGAAGTGACCAGAAGGAACCAAAACCTTAATTTTTAACAGCAAACATTTGTTTTGTATACAATCATCACCCAATAAAACACCAAAGAAACACCAAACCAGTCAATACAGAGGTAAACAAAATGCTGCTGAGAACCACCACCACTGTTACCGCACATCAACAACTGGGCTGTGATACAGATGAGGCACAAACATCTCAATTTCCAAGCCAGACGTGCCACCTTACTCCATGTCCCATCCCTCTGTGGGACACTGACCCTGCCAAGCTGGAGACTCAGCCAGGTGAAAGGTGAGAGGGGTGTTTCTGTTTCTGGCTCGTACTAATACCCAGTGCTTTTATTAAGTACAGAAGAACTTCTAAGGGACAAACTACCAGGTCTGAACAACCACCAGCCAGGAAACAACTTCATGTGAAAAACAGTGCACTTTCAAAGCCCATCAGCTTCAAATCATGTCTGAAAAAAAAACAACAAGCAAGGAGAATTCGAGTATTTTTCTCCTCAAAATCTTTTTTTTGTGGGCTGCAGGAAAGCAGGGATCCAGGAGGTTGGACAAACTACCAGGGAAAGCTCATCTGGTTTCATATTTGTTATGACTAAGAACTGACAAAGGATTTTCAAGACTCCTGATAAGATTATAGATTTATTTTTCTGCATGCTGTTAAAGACGAGAGAGAGCAGACATGTAAGCAGCTCAGGAACTGTTGTCATCTGTTGGCAGCATTCACAAACATCATTTTTTTTCATCTTGAGGCAAGAAAGAGTCTGAGCAATCACCACTGTTGTGAACTCCAGAGGAACTGGCACCAAAGAGCAACATCTCCAAGCCACTGAAGGAAGGAGCAAAAGTTTTATTGGACAGGATGTTCCATGAAATATTCCTGAACATAAACCACTGTAAAGGACAGAAAGCCAAGGGTAGAACTCCAGCACCACTCGTCCTCACAATCCCGTGATTCAAAGGGAGTGGCACTGCAGACAAATGCTGGGTGTGTTCTCTTTCCAGAACAACCCGTGTTCCTCTCAGAGGAGCTGGCTGTGCTGTGGCCTGGACATCCAAAATAAACACTCAGGGCACCATGGGCACAAGAGCAGCTGCACACCACAGGTTACACCACCTTCCCTACAGGAAATCTTGCCCTTCAGGTCAAGCCCAGGTCTGAGCCAGAACTCAGCAGCAGCTCCTGTCTGACTCCACTGCCCCCTGGACCACCCACAGCTTTGTCCAGCAGTTCCCTGCCCTGCCAGGGAAGGGACAGCATCTGAAGCTGAAAAACCACAGGAAGCAAAATCCCTCCTGGCTGTAAAGCAGGGAGAAGGGCATTTGTCCTGGCTGCTGACATTTAATATGCAGAAATAATGAGGCAGAAACAGAGATGCAGTTCCCTTGAGGGCTCTGAAACCTGTGGAGAGGCTTCCCAAAGGAACTCCAAGGCCGAGCCCTCCCAAGCATTTTTAATAGCACAGAGGCTGAACCATTCCTTGTGTTTCTTTGGACACAGAGCATATTTCACATAGATGGAAACAGATTCCAAAATTCTTACAACCTGTACTGGTTTCCTCTCTCTTGGATCCAGGATTGGATTCACTGGACTGTAATCCTGGGGCTGCACATACAACAACCAGCCTGATGTGCAGGAAGCACAAGCAGGTGGGGAGCAGAGCAGGGGCCTCCCCACAGCTCCAGCACGGCCCTGGAGAGGGCCGGAAGCGATGGAAAACCCTGGCTGTGGAGGCTGCTGAGGAGGCCCTAAGCACAGCACTGGGAGAAAGCTCTGGGCTGGATAACGACACAGGGAAGAATTTCTGCGTTTGCTTCCTGCAAGGCACAGACTGTCTGCACTGACCCTCAGCTGCAACCTGCAGCTCAGCACCCAGCCAGCACACCTGTGCCATTTCCCTTTCCATCAGAGCCCACCAAAGCTCGGGGCATCAGGCAGAAGGCAAAAGGAACAGCCCACCACAGAGCAAACCATGCTCAGGCACAGGATGAGGAAAGAACATGGAAAGTGCTGGGAAACCAAGTGACTGAACAGAAGGTGAAGGTACTTGATCACGAACACTACTCACCAGATGTCCACCTTCTCGGAGACGGGCTCGTTCCGTATCACCTCCGGGGCCATCCACGCCACTGTACCCGCAAAGGACATTTTGGTACTTTTATCACTGAGCTCTTTAGATGTACCAAAATCTGAAATCTTTACTGCATCTGTGTGTGTAACCAAAACACTGGAGAAGGGAAAAAGAAGAAGAAATCAGCATTTTGTGATTTTTCTTGTACCACAACAGCCACAGGAGTAAATCCCTTCTTAATCAACACAACCTGTTGATGAGGCCACGCTGCTCACAAGTGCAGTACAAAAGAAAAGATTTTGTATTTTCCCCAATAAAAGCTCTCACTCTCTTTTGAGTGGTTGTGTTTTGTGCCTTAAATGCATTTCCGAATGCTACAAGTCAAAAATCAATCTCAATAAAACTGCAAATTAACAAGTAACTGAGGATTCAGAGGCAAAGCTGTACCTTAAACTGCGTTGTAAATCATCTAAAAGCATTATCTTAATGCACTGTCACAGACTACAGAAGTGATAAACATCTAGAGGATACGACTATAAAGAAGCCAGAACATTTTAGTCAGAAAGCAACAGAGAAATGAGGACAACACATTCCAGAAAACCAGGGAAGTAACAGGAGAATAAGAAGGAAAAAGAAAAAGGCAGGAGGCAACAGAATATCTGACTTTCCAAAAAGACCAGATATAATCAAATCATCAAATATTTCCTGACTGCTATTTATCATGGAAGATACCAGTAAAATTTCCACTCTTTTTAAGTGCCAACAAGTTGCAATAGTTTCACTCTCATTAGTTGTGAGCCAACGTGGGGGTAAAAAAGTAGAGCCTTTTGACCGAACTTTAAACTATTTCTCAAGAAAAGGGAAAAATAGCCCCAACTGGGGGATGTTTAAGCATCTGAGACTCACTCTGATGACCTGAAGAACCACAGCTGGGGGATGTTTAAATTTGGTGGCTTGAGGAACTCAAACTAAGGGATGTTTAAGCATCTGAGACTCACTTTGGTGACTTAAGGTCTCGATGGATGATTTTGTGGAGGTGCAGGTAGTTCATGCCACTGGCAATCCCTGTGGACCAGTCCACCAGCAGCCGTGGGGTGACCTTCCTGCCCGCCCGCAGGACCTCGTAGAGCTGCCCGTGGGCACAGTATTCCATGATGATGCAGTAGCACGGGGCCTGGGTGCAAACTCCCCTGACAAAGAGAACACACAGTGAGGAGCAGCAGACAGTCAGCTGGACAGGAAGGGTGACCACCATTTTGTCCTACACACAGCTTAGCTCCTGGATTGTGAAAACCTTCCCGGAGCACTTGAGTGAACAGCTCTTGCCTGGACAAAGTTCCTGACAAGGGTCACAACCTACTTGAAGGCTATGATGTTGGGATGCTTGAGCTTCCGCAGGTGCTTGATGTCCGTCTCGTTCTGATCCCTCACTTTCTTGATGGCCACCTCCTCGGCCCGGAATTTCCCCAGGAAGACGGCTCCCTGTGCCCCGCTGCCCAGCCACTGCAGCTCCGAGATCTCCTCAAACGGCACCTCCCACGTGTCTGGGCACAGGCAAAAAAACAGGATAACGGAAAAGGTCAAGACCATGGAAACTGTCAGAGCACACCAGGGCAGCACCTGCCACCCCCTGCCCCCCAGGGTGGGTTCTTCCAGAGGGAGTAGGTGACATCTTCTCCTGGCACAGATGAGGAACATACTGCATGTGCTCAGCCCCAACAACCCTTTCAGCCGTCCCAGCCACCTCCAGCCTGTTCATTCCCATCCTTCCAGCTGCTTTTTCAGAGCTCACCACCTTGCTAACCACTTGGGTGAGCCACTCCAGCTTGGTAGGCAGCAATTTACCATACCAGAGACCCTGGCTGGCAATTCTGGGAGGAGACCCGCTACCCCGACACCGAACAAAGTGCATGACTCCATTAAAAAGCATAGATTAGAAGAAACTTTTAACATTCACAAGTGATATAAAAAATATTGAGTGTCTTTTTCATTCCCTGAAGTAAACAAAATTAGGAAATAAAAGTCAGAGGTGGCAGGTTGTAAAACACAGAGCAGCAACCACCAAGATAGCCAACACAAAGCACATCAATCACCAGCAGCAGGCACAGAAACAGGTCCTTCCCACACCAACATTGTGTATATTGATGCCAATCAGGCAAAACAACCTTAAGCAGCTCCTCCTTTTTGGTACCCACACACATTTGTAGGAATAATGCTGGAGTGGTCCAGGGGCACTGTATAAACCGCTTCAAGAGAGCTGCACCCATCAGAACAGAAACCCCTGTTCCCTTTCAGTCACCTTGAAATTACCTTAAATCTCACAAACAGCAGGATAAAAGGCAGACAATTGTTTATTTACTGTAATTCAATAACAATCTAAGTTTGGAGAATAAATTATTTAGCAGTAAACCCAACAAGTAACCCAGTGATTTCTGAAATAAAAGGAAGTCACACCTGTACAGATCTGTTTCAGATGACTACAAAGGTGTGTCCTTGTCTCATCCAGACTCTGCGCCATTGAGATATTCCCAGGGCTGCAGCTGAGATTATGCCAATGTGTCCATTCTAGATACTGTAATCACTGAAGGAAAACTTGTATATCCCAGCTGTCTGTGGGCTGATCCCAGTTCAAAGCTTTCCCTGGGATCATTCCTGCGACAGGCAGGCAGTGGCTGCTGTCTCCTGCCGAGCAAGCGCTCTCCAGGAACAGCCATGGAAAGGCAGCATCCCCCCAACAGAGCCAGACCCCAGCGCTCCTTCTGCTCACTGAACTAGAAACAAAAACATTGCTCATCCACAGCAGAAATTCCCTCAGCCTTGGCAGGGCAGAGTTCAACCCCCAGCACATGTTCCTTCCCAGACACAAGGTTATTTTCTATACTCATGGATCCACTCGCAGCTCGGAACATAAACTGGCATTTAAGTCTTCGGGCATTTAAACACTAGAAGATTTTAAATAAAGAAAATAATTAGATAATTAATAAAATCAATTCATTCATTTGTAATTAAATCAAGAAGATCTGTATTTCTATTTAATTCACAAATGCATCACTTCTGAAAGGAGGGGGCAAATACAGGTGATTTTTGTGCATGTTGATGAACAGTATTTTTATACAGGCAACATAGAAACTATTCTGTTGTACTGAAGTAGCTGTTTCTTTCACAGAATTATGGAATGGACTGGGGTGGGAAGGGTCTTAAAGCTCATCCAGTCCCACCCTCTGCCACAGGCAGGGACACCTTCCACTATCCCAGGTTGCTCCAAGCCTCATCCAACCCGGCCTTGGACACTTCCAGGGATGGGGCAGCCACAGCTTCTCTGGGAAACCTGTGCCAGAGCCTCAACTCCCCTACATGGAAGAATTTCTCCCCAGTATCCCACCTATCCCTGCCCTCTGGCAGTGGGAAGCCATTCCCCCTTGCCCAAAGTCTCTTTCCATCCTTACCTCTGGGAAGTCTGTCTTTCCTGTACAGGGCACAGAACACTGACATTCATTTCCATGAAGCATCTACAGTTTGTGAGCAGTAATGGATAACTGTGTCACCTTGGAACCCTAGTTTGCTCTTAATATTCCCTCTCAGGTAATATTACCTTCCTCTAATATTCCCTCTGCAATGGCAAAGGCTGAGAGAAGATGTAAACAAAGTATGCAAAAGTTCATGTGGTTCCTTCTGCAAAGTCATCTCATATTTATTTGGGAACACAGATCCTCTCCCATATCCCATTTGCATCCTGATTGTCAGGAGCACAATTCAGGAAAGAGGTTTCAGTGTAGTGACAGTGAAATATCCCATATCTTTG
The DNA here is from genome assembly GCA_013397845.1 of Melanocharis versteri. Taxonomy (NCBI): domain Eukaryota; kingdom Metazoa; phylum Chordata; class Aves; order Passeriformes; family Melanocharitidae; genus Melanocharis; species Melanocharis versteri. The sequence goes on along the minus strand of VZTG01010141.1, from coordinate 104,240 downwards.
GGAATATCAAGAAGAACAAAGAGCCAAACCATAGGTAACATACAGTGCAGTAGTCAGACTCTTCTGGGCCTAAAGAAGCCAGTGGGATACTTCTCCTAAATAAATTAAAGTGTAATAGCAGCAGGAATTGCGCAAGAACTTGCGTTTCTGAGGTGATTAAGAACCGTTTGAGTAGCATGATGGGAATCTATTTCCCATGGGGAAGAAACACAGGAGCAGCCTGAGCCGTTGAGCCAATCTATTTGAAGGAAGTTTTTCCCAGCACTGGCTGCTCTCCAGCACTGGCACTGTGACAGGAAGCATCTCTGGTTTACACAGACCCCCCCCAACACAAGCACTCTCCGACGGGCACCTTGCTCTCCAGGTACACACAAAAACCCTCACAATGATGGTAAACACACAACTCATGAAAGGGAAGGTGAAAGCAGCTCCTGGAGACAGCTGCTTAATCCAAAGGAAATGGCTGGGAAGTCTAATGAGTCTCTAGGAAACACAAACAAGTCTTGCTTTAAAATGCTGGAGTCCCCACAATCCCAATTAAATGACTGGTAGATGCAAATTAAAGAACTGAGTGTGTCTCCCTGAAAGCACTCAACCAACAGCCTTTAGAAATCAGGGTAAACAACTGGAAAAACACAGGAGGGAAGGATTTTATGGGTCAAACCCCAAGTACTTAAACCTCAGATAATCAGCTGGCACTGAACAACACAAAAGCAAACATTCCCTGCAGGAATGACTCCTCACCAAGCAGCGATTGGCATCACTTGATCAACCAGCACAGCGCCTGTGGCAGCTCCCAGCTGACCAACGCTCTGCCCAGCCCGTGTCCCGCAGGGAAGCACAGGCACACCCCTCTTGGTGACCATTCGGGTGTCAGGAAGGGCATTCAAGCAGTAATTTCAACAAGAAGATAATGCAGAATCATGTAAAAGCTGTTCTTACCCTTTCCCTCTTCCACCAAGCCACGAGCCAAAGCTTCGCAGGCAATATGGGCCCAAGGACATGAAACCTATTTGTCTTTTACTACTTGAAACAACACCACCACATCCCAAAGAATGGGCCTGCAGGACAGCCAAAGCAGGTGGGCAGGGATACCAGGGAGCAGCAAAAAGTACCACAAAGCACCTGCAGGCAACATAAAATGGTTTGGGTTGGAAGGGATCTTAAAGCCCATCCCCTTCTAACCCCTGCCATGGGCTGGGACACCTTCCACTATCCCAGGTTGCTCCAAGCCCTGTTCAGCCTGACCTTGGACACTTCCAGGGATCCAGGGGCAGCCACAGCTTCTCTGCGCAACCTGTGCCAAGGCCTTCCCACCCTCGCAGGGAAGGATTTCTTCCTAACATCTAATCTTAATCTCTCTTCTATTAGTTTAAAACCATTCTCCCTTGCCCTATCACTACCTCCCCACATAAAAAGTCGCTCTCCCTCTTTTTTATAAGCCTTCTTTAAGTACTGCAAGGCCACATGGCTGCAGATCCAAACTGGACTCCTACCCCTGTTGTTGATTCAGTCCAACACAAAGGATTATTCCTGGATGAGGCTTTAAGTAGTTGTCTCATGAAGAAGGGGGAAAAAATCATCTGCACAGATCCATGGCACCAGCCCAAAGCTGTAAAGCAGCTCCAAGGGAAATGAAAAGCCACCACAATCCTCTCCCTGCTGCTGAAAGAGCCCCAGACATTTCCTCAGCCACACAGCACTTGCACAAACACAATCCATGCATCCTCTGTGCTCTTGCTAAAAGACAGCAAAAATAAAAATAATCACATACATCAGTTACTGAACTGCTGGCTTGTATGTAGCTGATGAAATGTACACAAAGATGATTTTCTGGTGGCAAGAAGCAAGAATGAGATCATCTGGAAAAGAAAACATGAATATTCTCACAAAATCCTCAAGTTTCAGCACAGAAGCAGTTTGAAAAGGTTTATCCTTGGGTAACAGAAGTGTAGTACTGCCATCAGGGTCACAGATGTCATCAGAGCTAGACAACTGAGCAGCTCCAGAAGAAAAAAAAATAATACTTTTTTAAAAATCTTCTTTGCACTCCTCTTTCTAACAGTGAAGACACTGAAAATGCAGCTCAGCCACACAGGCTACATAGAGCTGATCCCAATTAATCCTCAGCCTTACCACATCTGTAGCCAGTTCAAATCTGCCATTCTAGAAGGGCCTGATGCCAGCAGCAAACTGCAGAGTGCCCCTGGATGTGTGGCTCTCAACATGCTCCCAACACAGGGAACAGCAAGACACCCTGTGCACAGGAATGAGCTCTGTGTGCACCCAGCACTGCTCTCAGCTGCTCCTTTTCATTCGTTAGTGCTTCAATCTTTTAGTTTGGTGACTTCCATACAAAAGCGAGTGTCCCCTGTGGGCCACCAAAGCACAGACTGCACTGTGGTCTCCAGTGCATCTGCTGGCCCAGTTACATGGGAAATAGGATCTCTCTGTCTCATGGGCAGCTCTCCCAAAGCCACGGGTCCGAGGCGACAGAGACACACCAGCACGGGATGGCTCAGAGGCAGCAGTGGGGACAGGTGTGGGACACACAGAGAACTGCTGGGAGCAGCCACTGCCACTCTGTGGCCTTTCCTCAGAAATTTTTAGCTTCACTTACAAACACTGAGCATCCAACCCAAAGCACTGTTACACAGACACTACCCAATGCCTGCTCTGAATGTCATCCAACTGCTCGGAACCTCCTTTTCCTTCCCAAGGGAGACTCCCCACCCAGACAGCCTCTTCCAAAACTGTCCACCCATTGTGCAATCACCCCAGCAGCCTTAATCCCCAGGGAACTTTCTGTCACTGTTTTTATTTATGGTCTGAACCACATGTGATACACCGAGTTTACAACACGCAAACAAAACAGAACCAACTGTGCCAGAGAATTTCAAACCAAGCAAACCCTTGCACATGGGGCTGCTGCTCAGGAGGCACCTGGAATGCAGAGGTGCATTTCCTGCTTGCTTATGAACTGGAAATGACTGACTCTAGGAAGTGGATTTCAAGGAAAATTCATCCAACATGTTATTTAACAGCTCTGTTCCCTCACATTAAGAGCTGTTCCCTATCCCTCTGGGGTTTAGATTTGAACCACTCAGACAGGTTTCTGACCTTGCGTCTTATAATTTGTCAGTGCCAAAAAGCCATTTGATTACTACTGAGTGATGCTCAAAGGAGACTTTGCCCCATGGTACTGCGGTAGCCAGGCTGTTCCCATTTTCCATAAGCCTCAACCATTTCAGCTCCTTAATTCTAATGACAGCTTGTTCTTTTCCCATCTGCCACCTCCCTCCCCCTGTGCTAGGGGAGAAATCAGACACCAACAGCAGAGCATACTCTGCTCTTTAGCTTTCAGTACCCCCTAAAGATATATATAGAGATAGATACATAGATATATATGCAGTCAACTGGGACATCACTTATTCCCAAGCTACAGATTTTATATGTATTTATACTCACATACACTTACACATCTAAATGAAAAAAGGTATAAATATTAAAGAACATATTTCTGGAAAGACAAGTACTAAATTATATTTTAAGGAGAAAAAATTACTCCTGAATAAAGAAGAAATAAAAGTCTTTTAAAAAGAGAAGCAATACTCCTGCTATTTGGTGGTCAACTGGGGACAGCCTTCACCTGCAGGTTCTGAAGTAGAAGTGCCTATGTCATTGTTTTCCATCTGGCATAAAAAAACCTGCAGAAATTACCACAGGGATTGTACCAAGTACTTCAACACAATTCCTTCTGATCCCCATGCTCAGTTCAGATTCAGGCCTTGTCACAATGGTCCAAGCCATGGGGCAGAACAGGCAGTCGGTTTTGACTCCATCATGAGCTGCCTTTGCCACACATGATGGCTGTTGGCTTTACAGTGCAGGATTTATCCTTGGAAACCCGTGACAGGGCTGGACAAGACAAAAACGGCCATGTGGAGAGCTGGGGAAGAGCCCTGGGTTACTTCCCTCATCTCACTCCAAAGCAGTGCAGGCTCCCTCTTACCTTGCTGCTGCAGTTTGTAGTCCGTGGAGTAGGCCTTGCCTATGATGTTCCACACGGGCCGCAGGCACCCGAAGAGCCCCTCGAGGAAGCCGCCGCTGCCGCTGCCCGTCCGGTTGAACTGGACCTTCACATCATCGGCGGCGCCGCTGGTGTCCCCGTCCCCCGGGCTGCGGGGGCCCTGCGGGAGCCCCGGCTCGGGCTCGTCCTGCTCCCGCAGCTGCAGCACGCTGTTCTCGAACTGGTCGCGGGCGTCCTCGCTGATGCTGGTCAGCACGGCCGCCGTGCCCGGGCTGCTCACGCCCTCCAGCAGCTCGGCCGGCAGCAAGCCCCGCTCCCGCACGTCCTCCAGCAGCTCAGGGGACGGGTGGCTCCCGGCAGCGGGGTGCTCGTCGGGGAACCTCCCCAAGTCTTTGTCCTCACAGAACGCTTTGCCGATGGAGTTGGGAGAGGAAGACAGGCTCAGGCGCTCCTGAGTGCTGGCCATGATGCCGTGAGTGTGCATCAAGGAGACAGCCCGAGAGGGTGCTCAGAGCATTTGTACAACACAATTCACATGTGACTCGTGGGCCCAGCACCTGAAACAAGAGGAAAAAGAACAACTTTCAATTTTTTATTTAAGTATTTTCACTACGTGCAGTTTCACTGAGGTGAGCTGATAATTAACTAGACTTTCCAGACAGCTGCTATACTTGGTAAATAATTACTGCCCTAAAAGAAACAAATAAATGGTTCCAACAGAAACTCCACTCAGGCAATACTCTCGGTAACCTACTGCAGGAATTGCCCAGTAAACAAACACCACAATTTTAAACAAGAGCCTAAAGGTCAAAATCATGGAAGATTCTCTGCAGAGTTCCCATAGCATTATCAGACTGAAGCTGGCCTCAGCTCAGCTATGGTTTGAGTGTTCCTGGGCCTGGCACAGCCCACAAGCTCAGGATCCCTCTGCAAACCCTTGAGACAAGGTGCTAGAGAAACAAAGCCCGGTGGTGATACAGGTACCTTAAGTCCACCAAGGGATGGTTTGTAGCTGCTCCCTCAGAGCCCCAGCTAGTTATGACCATCCTGGACCTTTGATTGACCCACCATGTCCATTGTGGCAAGATATGTTCGATTCTCTAACCACACACACGTCACCCTCATAAGCAAGTAAAACTTTGAGAGCTTCACAGAACAGCACACCCTCCTCGCTGATCTCCCACCACTGCTCTCCACTGCATGAGCTTCTGGGAGGGTGCACATAAAATAAAAGCTCGGATCCCTTTTAAGAAGCACCACCATTTCTTGTTCTGTGCTCCACTGAGAGGTCCTTTTTCTCCAACCCATGGTGGTGCCACCTTCCCACAGAGCCAGGCTGATGGCTGGGGGTCATGCTGCCAAAGCTGCCCAATGCAAAAACAGTTTTTTGGGATAGTCCCTTCTGAAACAAGAGGCTCTAACACTGGGCCACAAGGAATTAAGTGAATTCAGCCTGCAACATGGAACAAAGTCCAGTTTTAAATTGCATAAGGAGCTGAGAGGGGGGTAAAAAAAATGGCCCTAACAGAAAGTATTTTGTTAAAAAGTAAGATCAGTTACAGCAGGTGCAAATTTCCAGGCTCTGCAAACAGCCATTGGAAGGGAGAAAGAGGTGGCCAGGTAGGACACAGCCAATGGCAAGGAAACAGCTCAGTGCCCTAACTCCTCAGGATGAGGTCACTGCAGAGAGGACAGATAAGCCCTTCAGCCTGCAGGATGAAAAGCTCCTGCCCTGGGCTTCAGCCCCTCTCCAGCAGCAAACAGGAACAGCCAGGAACCTGGATTACCTTCCTGTATCCTGCCTGATCACATGGGGCTTGCATAAAAGCTTTATTTAGGTTGTAAACTTTGTTCTTTAAAAGAAAGCAAAACAGCAAGTGAGGCAGAGGTTGCAGCACAGCCCAAACCAGTACAGCAGCTGAATCAGACTCATATGGGAAGCTGGAGAGTTAGTTATTCTCGACCTGCTGGTGACCAGCATTACAGTGACCAATTCCTCAGTGTGGGAAGCTGCAGTATGACCTCACAGTACAATTACTACTAGCAGTAGTTGTTATACTGTCGTGGATTTTGTTATTGATAAGAAAATGCTTCAGACCTGAAGCATTTCAGAAAAACACCAGGCCAAGCCCAACTCAGTGTTCCTGGGCAGAGCCTCTGCTCATTACCTAAAGTTGGGGAGTGACAAGTGATTGTTTAAACCAGAGCAAAACGCGACCACTGTTCCTACAGAGAAATCTGCTTTTTATAACACAGAATATTAAGCAATGCAAATAAAATATCTACCAGGTGTCCTACAAGAAACCCAAATGGAAAGACCAGAATTTGAGGTAACAGTGTCCCAAAATATCTCAAATTTAAGCCTTGGGAAGTGCATTAAGGACTAAATCAGACTTGGAGGATAAAATAACTTTGCTGTTACGTGACCCTCAGGAGTACACTACTACAGTGTAAGGTTTTGCTTTTACATTTCTATGCAGTTTTCTGCCTCTGGAATGTTTGATTGTGGAGGTTTAACATGGAATGAACAGCTTTTCACTACACAGCTCAGCTAAGAACAAAGGCCCAGACTCAGGGATATCAGGTCTATTTTCCCAGATCAAATTGCCTTCTCCAACACTGAGATGTTTCAAATAAAAAAAGCCTTTAGGCACAGTGCCCTGCCACTTTACATGCCCCTGTATATGCTTCATGGGGAGAGAAGGCATACAAAAGTTATAGAATTATTTTCAAATTGGCACGATACAGCCTCATTTAGGCCCTTACATAAGCAGCCTGATTTCCAGAGGTGTAGCAAACTCATTGTTTGGAGAGCATGAAACAGCAATATTTCTTTTAAAACAACTTCTTACCAAGCCAATTTCAAGCAAAGTGGTGCAGAAACTTTGGGAGGGAGAGAAGGTGGTTTCTGCCACAACACATCAGTGCTGACTTGTTGGGGAAATGAATTTTTTAAATTCTCTTCTATTGCAGTAAATTCTGCAATGTGCAACCTCTTGCCTTACCAAAATGTGATTTAATCCAATGAAATTAGGTTGGTTTAGACCTCACCATCTCTTCAAACAAGGGAAGAGCATTTTCCAAGTGTTATTGTCATGCCTTCACTGTTTTTTTAATCATAGTACCAAAAGGCTGAGATTTTTCATGCTGAACTCTTCCCAATAAAAGAAAAGGCAAAGAAAAACGTTTTCTTGAAATTTTTAAGTTTCATTATATCCAGACTGCCCTTCAGGATGTATTTATAAGGGCACATAGTGACAGGACAAGGTGGAATGGCCTTCAGCTGAAGGAGAGCATGTTTAGGTTAGATATTAGGAAGTAATTCTTCCCTGTGAAGGCGGTGAGGCCCTGGCACAGGTTGCCCAGAGAAGCTGTGGCTGCCCCATCCCTGGCAATGTCCAGGGCCAGTTTGGACAGGGCTTGGAGCAACCTGGGATAGTGGAAGGTGTCCCTGCCCATGGCAGGGGGTGAGACTGGATGATTTTTAAAGTCCCTTCCAACCCAAACCAGTCTGGGATCCCATGTCCGTGATCTGCATGTGCATCTTTAGCTTTTCCAGGGAAAGGCATAGCCAAGGGCTCTGCTATTTCTACCCAAGTGATGCTCCTGCTGCAGCAGCCTCCCAGTCAAATGCTGGAAGCGCCATGTGTAGGAGGACTGTGCAAATTTAAGAGATTGGAATTTCACAAAGTGGTGCTGCACACACAGACTTGAAGGCAGACCCTTGGATTTGAACTGTTTTGATGAGTTCATGCACTCTGCACTAACAAATTTCTGTTCTGTCTGGAAGGAGATTCGAGGCTTGGTGTAATTTTGTATGATCACAACTTCTTGTAAATGACTCCATTTCCATGCAAAGTACTTTTTTCTAGGCAAAATCCCACCACCCCCTAACAAAAGGAGCATGAAATGCACCTCTTCTCGGAAGAATGAGGCTGCACCTCAACATGCCAGACAGCCCAAAATGCAGTTTAAAACTATAGAAAAGTGAGAGTTTACCTGAATCACCAATTGGGTGAATCAGCTGCCAAGGCATGCTCTCACTTTGCCCGATATCGTGTCTGTCCCTGGAAACAGCCATCCAGGAAGTGTCCTCACATTCCCCCAGAGCCACCAAAGCACCTGGCTGCCCACACAAGTTCAATATTTATAGGAGTGTCAAGGCAATGGTCAGGTTTGCAAACACAGCTGAGTTAACCGAATGCCTTGCGTGGACCATTACTGAAGTTTCTCCTTTAAAGTTTCTCCTTTAAAGAGCTGTGCTAAAAATTGAGCGGCAAATCAGACACAGCATTCCAGACACAGCACACAAACCAAACCAAACAAAAAGTCAGTGTGCTGGAAAGGTGGCATAAGCATAGAGGCCACCACTCAGTCTCCTGACAGAGCAAATCTCCAGTAACACTAAGTTTGCTTCCTTGAATGCTATTTCTATCTTAGCCAGTGAAGCATAATCTCTGCTTGCTCTTCCAACATGCAAAGGGAATAAAAGCAACTGTCTGATCCATGTTTAGGGGCTGAAACAGAGCTGCTGGCAGAAATTATCCAGGTGGTACATGGAACTACCACGGACAGAGGAGATTCCTGCCCAGATCACTACTTACAGCCAAGCCCTGGAGTACCCTTGCTTTTTCCTGGTACTCAGAGTGATTTCCTCCTGCCTACAGTGGGCACAACAAGGTAACTACACATTTCCTAACACAACTGGAATTCATGTGTGTATCATCTCAACTAGTGGCTTGTGACAATGCTTTAAAAATGTTCTAAAATCTAACAAAACCACAAAAAGCCTGTCTATAAAGCACAGTCATCACATCCTTCTGCCCTTTGTGACTCTCTCTCAAATTCTACAGGGAATTTTTACAACAGGTTGATGCACGGTCCTCTCCTATCTCTGTACAACTCCAGCAGAGGAATGACTGAGAGTTGCTGAATTCACAAGTCCCAGAGCTTTTGTTGTCACTTCTGACCTTTGGGGCTTGAACCATGTGGTTTTACTACACAGGATTTCAACAGACTTTCTTTTCCTGGTCTCCTGATGAGGAAAATGTTACACGAGTGGATCAGACACTCCTCTTCTGCCACACTTTTTACATTACTCGGAATATAGGCTTGTGTTTCGCATGGTTGCTTTGAAAACAAAAAGTAAAAGCAGATTTATTAATAGAGAAAGAGTTACACATCACCAAAAGGCAAACTTTGTTTTCAGGAGGGTTGAATCTTTTTTTAAGTTACATTATTACACTAATTAATTACACTACATTTCTGTAAGTTACATTATCTCTTTTGTTAGGCTGTAAAAAAAGAAACTACACTATGAAGCTTGTCCACATTAACTTGGTATAACCCAGCCCAGGCTATGGGCAAACCTTTAAGCCAACTATGGAGTAGCCCAAGGCAAAAGCTTGGGAGTGCTTAAGCCCATCAATCTTCTTCTCAAGACACACTGCTCCTTCAAGGAAGCACGTTTCTTCCCGTCTCACACCCACCTGAATGCCCAGCCACAACCAGCCTTATCTTTAAATATTACAATTACATTGCCAAAACATAATCAGTTTCTGATAAAACAAGGGAAAATTCTTCATCTGATGCAGCTGAGATTTTCTGTCACTGCAATACCTCTATCTGTATTTCTGCATATAAACATTTCTCTACAACAAACAGCACGTTTACCTGGGAAAGCGAAGTCTTCTAACAGCGGCTTTTTTGTGCTTTACACTGCTCCTTCAGGTTGTCAGATAAACACTACACTACCTCTGCACCTCCTGCAGAATCCTGACTGGAACACATACTTTTACTTCCTCTTTCCAATAAATATTTGGATGCCACCTCAACATAAGACAACTTTCTTTTGCAGACGCCATAACCCTCACCTGAGTGATGTGGTAGCAACTGCTTAGGGCTCACAACTATCATAATCATCATCATCATATTAAAATGCTAACAGAATATTTTAACATAGCCACAGGCATTAAACATGTGAGACCACAGACATGCAACTATGTTGCATGTAATCTGTGTTACCACAACAAAAGCTTGAGCTCATGATGATTTCATTTAGCCTTTATTCAGTATATTCCATCTATCCAAAAACAGGAACACATCATTTTTGGAAAAGTGATTTCCTTTTGTCTGTGGCTGTACCAGTGAGAAAGAGAACCCTGTCTAGCTCTGCGGCCTGAGCCCTTTCTGACAATGACAAAAATAGCACCGTGTACCAGCCAAGAAATACCCATAATGGCTGAATTCCGGCTCTGTGCAAAGCCAGCTGCAGGTTTGCTTGGCATCTTGCATGTCCCAACCAAGTCTGGCTGACGAGAAAGAAGTGGCACCTAGGCTGCATCAATGGAATGAAGCCACAGAACCTCAGGAGGTTCATCCTTTCTGCAAAGCCAAGGGAAGGGCGTGCAGGCAGCCAGAGCTCCCCTGCTCACAGCACACTGCGCTGCTGTCTGTACCTCAGCACTCAAAGGACTGGTCCTGTGCAAATGTGTCAAGGAATTCTTTTAACCAGAACACTTTGGCAAACACTGTGCTGTGGCAGGGAGTTTTGTAACTTAACTCTGTGTGGTAGAAGGTAACACCAGCTGCTCTACACTTTGCATGCCTTTAATTCCTTTCTTTCTTCGAACAGCCAATTGTTCACTGCTTCAGTGACACCTGAACATATTATCTCTTTAATTCCAGCTGTGATTTTAAAAACTATCCCATCCTCCACTCCAACTTTTCTCAAGTCTAATAATTCTCACTTGACCTTCTCACTCACCATATGAAACTTGCTCTGAGTCTTTGACCACCTCTTTTCCATTTCTCCTGTATCACCTTAGAGTTATAGAACATAGAATCACAGAATAGTTTGGGTTGAAAAAAACCTTAAAATTCATGACAGAGACACCTTCCACTATCCCAGGTTGTTCCAAGCCCCATCCAACCTGGCCTTGAACACTTCCAGGGATGGGGCAGCTTCTCTGGGTATTAAGTCAGACCACAGCCAAGATTCCCAAAAAGGACAGAATGCCACAGAAATGCACAAAGGCACAATGATCATTTTGGTTCTTCAGGATGCTGAGCTAACTTCCATGGGTCTCTTACAACCTAAGATCTCATTCTTGAGCAGAAAAAGCTATGTCAGAGCCTAATTCTGACTGGACGGTAAGACTGAATTGTGTTTAATCAACACTAAATTGAACTGGTATTTTATCACCCAAATTCAGTAGAGCCTTCCAGTACTCCCTGCAAGTGGCCTCCATAGTTATTACCGTCAACACCTTCCTTGTGCAGTCTCACAGCCTAAACAGAATACTCCTAAAATATCTGGATAAGGGAAGAAAAGGTGGGAAGAGTATGAGTAGTGCCATCTCCAAAGCAGAGAAAAATGTTTCAACATTACCATCCTTTTATCCCTACTCTTATTCCATATCATTTAACCAGTGATCTGTCTGCCAGCCTGGTGTCTCTGTTATTTAATAGCTGTTTAGTTTCTTTAAGAGTCTCTGGTAAGTATTCCTGCCAAAATCCCAACAGATTGTAGCAACCAGATCCCCTTTCCTAGCATGCTCTTGTCTCCTACAAAGATATTTAATAGATTTCCAAGGCAAACTTCACCTTAAAAGAACTGGTGACTCTTATCCCCACATGCAATGTGTGCATCTGCCCCTGCTCTCAGCATAGGAATGAATTTCTGCCTCCAACCCATGAGACAAATGTTTCACTAGAACCTCCTTCAACATAAGGTCACAAATTTGTGGGGGGTGGTAAAGCAGTGCTTGATTTGGAAAGAGAAATCAAGCATCCACTTCTTCTTTTTTGTCAAAAGGAACAAAAATAAAAATTAATCTTGGTGAAGAAGAGAGACAAAGAGCCCATCCAGCCTCCCGTGAGTGCAGGGAGACCTCTCCAGTGGCAGGGAGAGCACATCCTGCTTCACCTGGCAGCCCTGCCAAGCGCCGGCTGGGAAATAAGCACTTTACGTAACGGCGTATTTTCAGCACTACACACAGAAATGCTGCCTCTATCCTGCAGAAGGTATTTTTGGATCTGCTAAAATGCTACTGTGTTCTTCCAGGGCTTTGCATTCTTCTGCTCAGAAATTGCATAATCTGATGCCATAGGAAATAAGTGGTGTTGCATAATGACTCTCGTATTGGCTGCAGGGACCAGGGACTGCACGTTCCTGCTGGAGAGCAGCCCTGCTCCAAGCCCAGGTGCTCGGCTTTGGGAGAAAGGGGAACCCACCAGCCACCTGCCTCTGGGGAGCAGGGGAACAAACCAAGGACCACACAGTTACTTCACAAAAACCAGTGTAACTAAGTCACCCACTCGCTCTTTGTTCCCCTCCCCATGGCTGCTGCATGTCGTGAGCTACATGCACACAGCGAACACCAGCAGCTCCACACACCATGTCCTGGCATTTCACCACTGACTCTCCACCACAGGCCCATCCATACATTGGAAAACATTCAGCTGGGATAAAGACAGACTAAACACTGATTAGCCTCTTACTCCACAGAATTACTACTGAAATCTATCTCAGATTAAAATGTAGAATTGACCTTGTTACCTTCTCTTTTGCCTTTTACAGCTGTCTCCAAAGCAGGAAACAACTTTTCAAACCCAGTCACAGGCTTCAGGCTCTGTTCTTTCTCTTAATCTTTCCCAGTTCTGCATTTTTACCTCATTAACAATCCCCATGTTATTATCAATCCATATGTTATTATATTACTATGTAATTACTCTATGTTATTATACTACTATATAACAACAACAAATTTAAGGATTCAAACTGCAATATTTTGCAACAACAAACACCAGAAAAATTTCCAGTTTAGTTCACAGAGGCCTTACAGCCTCACCAACATTGCCACATGAATACTAAATGTTGCAGTCCTACCAGCGAACAATATCTTGGAATTTCCCCCCTCACAGAACTGAAACACCCTATTTTCCTCCAAAGAGTAGCATTAAAATTAATTAATGTCTGAAAGATCTTTGAGGATGAAGATCAATATCACAGTGCTGCTTTCAGGAATCCAGTGAATGAATCAAAGTCTCGCTTTAATTCACGTGAGGTGTCAGACTGGTCTCAGGTAAACTCACTCACTCCCACGCTTGTTTTTATTTTTATAGTAGATATGAATTATTCAACATTTGCAAAGCACATTCGACATGTAAAAGCTACTCACACAAACTTCTCAGCACTAAGAGTTTATGTGCTTCACACCCAGTATTAAAGTAACTCAACAGCTCTCCCTGAAAGTACAATTCCTGGGGTAGGTACAGTGCTCTGGCCCTTCTCACCCCACACCAGGTCCCAGCCTGGGTGCACCTGTTGGGAAGGTGAAGGACACGCGAAATCCAGCTGGCAGATCTCGGATGGGAAATGACAGCAGTACTAAGTTGTATTTAGCAAGCACCATACACGAGCAAACAGGATTACTCCTCGACAGAGGCAGCACAATGCCCTGCTCAGGAGCCTCTCGTAAGCCTGTATTAGTGACAGCGCAGGGTTAGAGGTGTGAGCCTGCTCCACTACAGCTTTACGTGCCAGTAACACACAAACAACACACTCCTGGGGGTGCATCCCAGAGGAGCTCCTGAGGCCTGGCACAGCTCGTGCCATCCAGCCCTGCAGAGACCAGCACTCAGCACACCCCAGCTGGATGACTCTCAGGCTGCAGCTGATGGCCCAACACCCAAGGATCTCCTCAGGCACAGAAGGATGGTGAGGCCAGACCTCCTGTGTTTCAGCAGGAGTGTCACAGCTGTACAGCTGCATTACTGATTTTGGTGTCCTCCAGAAGGTAACAGAGATGGGGGACAGGAAAGGACAAGCATCCCTGGAATGAACAGAATGTCCGCACAGAGACCTCCATTCCTCCAGCCCACCAAGCTGGAAAATGTCCAGCCTCTCACCCCCGCCAGGACTTTCTCCTTCCTTCCCTCACAGCACCTCGGTGCTACATTACCAACAGCTCCAGCGGGAACAGCACCAACAATCACAGCTTCACCAGAGGGTTACAAATCACAGACTTTACACAGACAAATCTGCTCTTCCTCCTGGCCTACACCCAACTGTTGCCAAAGCCTTTGAACCCCCTCCAACCACCAACTTCTCAGTTGAAGTTGTAGCAGGGAGAGAGCACAAAGGTCAAAGCACACACTGAGTATTTACAGGGGTGGGAGTAACTACACACAGAGCTGCTGCTCCTGGCCCAGCCACAACTGCCAACTTGGTATTCAGCCCTAAGTCGTCTGTGTTTTAGGTGAAATATTTACCCCCCACTCCCCAGGAGATGAGAGTGATTTGCTGCAATGTCACAAAACAGGAGCCTACAAAAGCCTAAGCCCCTGCACGGGATGTATTTGCCAAGGAGGGATAAAAAACAAAGTCCCATAAGCTGGACAGGGCTTGGTGAAGTGCCAAACTCCTGAAAGCTTCAGAGGTAACATTTGCCTCAGTTGACTCATTTGGATTCAGTTATGGCTGAGAACTCACTGGAAGTTGTACAAGCAGTGAACCTGCTGCTGCCTTCCTCCACTGGGATCTCAGGTGAGACCTTGGCTAAAAGGCTCAATGCACCTCCCCCTGCCTGCCCTGGCCCCAAGGACCAGAGCTGGAGGGCAACCTGCACTGATTTCAAATCTGTTCACACAAGCCATGCCAGATTTCATTTATTTTTATATATTAAAAAAAGCTTTATTTAATAACTCTGCTGTTTTGAGAAGGCCTACTCTTGAAAATCCACTCCCCACATCTCAGCTGCAGACAGCCTGAAACAGGTACCAAGTGGGAACAACTCCAGCCTAATCAGCCACCATCTCACATTTGCTATAAAAAAAGTCCTAAGAAAACAGGAAATACTTAAAACTTTTCTTTTCCTGCCACTGCTTAGAGGAGACCTATGTTTAAATAACTCCTAATTGTGAAAGGCCTCACCTGGGAAGAGATTTTCAAATAAATCATTACTCAATTTTCTGATCCACTGAAGATAAGCCACTTACCTAGTCTTTACAATAGGAGACGAAAGAGGGAGGTTAAAAATGCAACCAAAAATCCCCAAACACGATTAAACTCAAGTTCACCTATAGCTGAGGAACAGTGGGAGTCCCTACCATATATTCTGTGCTAGAAGTTACTTGCTCATTCCAGGCACAGGGGTCAAAATGAATGCCAGCTATAAATTCAACTATCGGGCAGCAGGGGACAAAGACAAATCTGAATGACAGGACTGTTCTAGATCAAAGACTCAGACTGGAGGCCCCAAAGACAGGAAACAAAACTGGTGTTAGAGCAAAACAAACAAACAAAACCTCCACTACATCAAAATCTGGATTTATTTGTGTTTCTCAGCGGAAGGCTGTCACAGATAGAGGTTCAAAGGGCTGCCTCTCTCTAGAAACAAAACCCGTATACATTCAGGAGCACAACAAAAAGGATAGTGACAAAAAGTTTTAAACCCATGACAACTCTACCCTCCCCATTCTAGGGTATCCCAAGGTGTCTGTGGCTACCCACACCGCAGGTACTGTGGAAAGTGTCCACATTTCTCAGCCAGAAGGACTGAAACTCTCTCTTTTCAAGCATTTTCATATTTTCTCCCTCAAAATTATTGATCCAAATACATTCCTTCATCTTCTTCTACTGAACAGATTGCCTACTGCTAAAATCAGTATATCTAAACACATGGGCCTGATGTCATCTTTCTCCAGATCTACTTAAAATATCCCATTTCTCATTTACTTAAGGGAGACGCGGTTTGATATGATTAAGCTATTGCAGCACCTAAACCACCCCCCAAAACAAAAATAAAGAGCAGCTCTTCTTTTCATTGGGAGAAAACATGACATCATGCCCATTCAGGTGAGCAGGAATATGACAAATCTTGCCCCAGTGAACAGTATCGTTAACTGCAAAGGTACTCCCAGCTCCCTCATTTATTAGGAAAATGAGGGGTGAAAATTGTGTTCAGCACATCAGAGACAGCTCAAACTGCTATTTTCAATAATACAGGAGCAAATCCCTACCCGGCTGATTGAAAGAAAAACGCATCTTCTCCATCTCAGAAATAAAATTAAATTATTTATCACTGTAACACACAAGAGGAATTGTTTGATTAGCCCACAAGGAAAAAAAATTACAATTACCCAAAAGGCAAAAATTACAATTCTGCCTCTTTACACTATCTAGTAATTCTTATGTCATTGCCTGTATATTCCATTTATATCCATTCTCCATTGCCATTCCCTTCCCCTTTAAAAGGGGGGCACAAGAAGATAACGTGCAAAATTGCAAGTGAAAAATGTCCAGCACACCGACAGGCAAAGGCCAAGCCAGCTCTCGGATTCATATGCAGTGATGGATAAATTAAGGTTTCATGTTTCCTCTTCCCTTTCTCAGCATCATTTTTTCAGCCCTTTCCCATCACAAATGCAACATCCATCTGTCCTTCCGAAATAAATGGCGAAAGGGGAATGCTGACCATGAAACACCACACACAAACACACACCCCTCACAGAAACACATTTTCCCCCAAATACTCACAAGGATGAAGATTTCCTATGTGATGCTCCATTTTCTTGNCGGTGCCCGCCGCTCCCGGGAGCAGCGGCGGATCGAATAACAGCCATCTGCCACGGGAACCGAATGCATTCGGCAGTCAGAAAAGGAGTTCATCACCGCCCCGGCTTCTTGCGGGATTACATACCCTGCGTATTATTATTAAAATAACTAAATATAAACATGTACCGCGAGGAAGAAGCCGGGGGAACAATAGGAGGCTTGTGTTTGATTAGCGATGCAAAAGCACCAGTAAAATAAAAATAGGAGCATTAACAAAATCCCACATTCAGCTCCAGTCAAACATTCCCGGCAGCGGGCGGACAAGCTCTCAGCCTCGGTAACATCCAGGAACAAAGATCAGAGCAGGCAGAGTTCCACACTCGGGGCTACGTAAGGAATGGTGGGGACAGCATCCACGGATCCGAGCCCCCCAGCCATTTCCACTCCAGTGCCAATCCCAAACCAATGGAATACACTTGACTGTGCAGACCAGAGGCAAGGACACCCAAATCCTTGGCAGAGTCCTGGTGACTGCCTGCAAGAGCAGTGGTGATTCACTTGGATATGGACAGGGAAAGAGCACAAGTTCTGCCTTCTTTTTGTATCTTTGAAACACAAGGGAAGGAATGGAGGGATGAGCATGACAAGGAATCAAGGTCAAGGTTTGAAGTATAACCTGGGCTGCAAGCTCTGCAATTATACCATCTCAGGGTTGACCAGAATTCNAAGAAAGGCATTTAAAAAAAAAAAAAAAAAAAGGAAGTGTTGCAAAATAAAAGGAAATTCCACCCACACAATCCTGCAGCCTGCTGCAAAGAAGCACCGAGCGTGCTGACGTCACGGATTCATGAATGGATGGAAATCGGGCTGGATGGAGCCCGGCGGGGGCTGCGCACCGGGAGCGCGGCCGGCAGTCCCCGCCCGCTCCGGGCGCCCGNGATCAGAGCAGGCAGAGTTCCACACTCGGGGCTACGTAAGGAATGGTGGGCACAGCATCCACGGATCCCAGCCCCCCAGCCATTTCCACTCCAGTGCCAATCCCAAACCAATGGAATACACTTGACTGTGCAGACCAGAGGCAAGGACACCCAAATCCTTGGCAGAGTCCTGGTGACTGCCTGCAAGAGCAGTGGTGATTCACTTGGATATGGACAGGGAAAGAGCACAAGTTCTGCCTTCTTTTTGTATCTTTGAAACACAAGGGAAGGAATGGAGGGATGAGCATGACAAGGAATCAAGGTCAAGGTTTGAAGTATAACCTGGGCTGCAAGCTCTGCAATTATACCATCTCAGGGTTGACCAGAATTCACCAATTTGGCCTCAAACTCCTTCTGAACAATCTGCAGCCTCAAAATTATTAAGAGACAGAATTTCCATATTTTCACCACACCCTCTCCTAGCCAGTACAATTATGCCAGAGTAGGGTGCCCCAAAACTTACTCTGATGGGGCACATCTGAAAAGAATGTCTGAGACAATCCCACCTTTCCTTATGGAAAGTGGGTAACATCTCAAAATAAACCAGGACTGGATGTAACAACACCACAGATCTGGGCTGAAAAACCAAGGATTTTGTGCTTACTTGATCTCATGTGAGCCAGCACCACTGATATCAGCTTCTGCACAGGGAGGAGGAGGGCTTGGATTTTGGACTGTGGTTTCTGAATTGGGATTTATAAATTGGGCAAGGGAAAATGAAAAGGAATGCAAATTTCTTATCACCTACTTTCAAGATCAAAGGAACCACAAATTTAGTTTTGCTTTCAATATATCTGTTCTTCAAGAGCTAAAAGTCACCAACGCACAAGATTTGTGCCCAGACAATGCCACTGCTGCAGTCTGAGCTCTCCTGTACCCAAGGGGAAGCAGGACTGGAGGGATAGAGAGAGAGATCTCCTCTCCAAAGAGATCACTTTGTGCCCCCATTTCAAATCCCAGCTGCACCTGCTTTGACTCCCTGCCTTGCCTTGCCTTCCCCTCCAGAGCCCAGCACTCAGCTTTACACCACCATGGGATGGAAACAGCTTCCAGATTTCCCTGGCATTTTCAAAACAGACAAAAATGTTAATTTACTCTCTTACCCTAAAGGGATCAACTCAGGAACTAGAAGGGGGAGCACAGTAGCACATGCAAGAAGCGGAAGAAAAGGAGAAATATCGCTACAGAATAAGAAAAGTCAGAATAAAAATAGAAAGGAAAATAATTTTCAGAGGTTTCCAAGGGTTAATTGCAGTGACATTTAAAAAAGAAAATACCCAGCAGAGAAAATAAGTGGGAATAAAATCCCAGGAAGACTCCAGGAGAAGAAAAGAGCTTGTGCATAGAATTTCAGATTTTCTTGTCCATGGTGGCTTGGTTCAGTATCCCAGCACTCGATTTCATCTATGCCTCAATGGGTCAGGTTAAAATTTTTAAACACAAAGGTCCTGAATTGAACACAAGGTAATATCTTAACTCATTGTAAAACAAAAAAACAATGCACATTGTCCTAAAATTGATGGCTGCTACACAATTATGTTGTGTTGCAACCAGGTAAGTATTTTTACAGTACACATTACACAGCTCCTTTGATCAGTAACTAAGCTGATCAATATTAAGAAAGAGAAATTATTCTCCTCCATCTCACTCAGACAAAATCATTGGTAAAAGCAGGGAACTCTAGTATCAGATGCCAAATACAATTTGGCTCAGTATTAATGTGAAAATAGGGGGGGAAATGTACTATATAGCACATTTATATATATAGTATTAAATATATATATATATCTTATACAAGAGTATAAGATGCTGAAAATCCAAAGTTCTTAAGGGACCACAAGAGTGGCAGCGAAAAGTTGACAGGCAGCAGGATTCCTGAAAGGAATTATGGGCAACCAAGTAACTAGATCAGTAGGAGAAATAACAGGCCAAACTGATGGCAATGGGTGCAAAAGGAAAGCTAGAAGTATTTTAAAAAACTAAC
The DNA here is from genome assembly GCA_013397845.1 of Melanocharis versteri. Lineage (NCBI taxonomy): Eukaryota > Metazoa > Chordata > Aves > Passeriformes > Melanocharitidae > Melanocharis > Melanocharis versteri. The sequence continues at coordinate 84,690 of VZTG01010141.1, read as the reverse complement.
TATTCACCATATTTGAAAAATACAAGATAATTAAGTATTTGCAAGCCAATTAATAACTAATAGGAATGTTATACAGCATCTGCTAGGCATTTCTAGTTGGCACATCCTATTGATTTAAGCCCAGTCCTAAAATAATCATTTAACAAGTTCTCCAATCCTGTGACCTTCAATTTTAATAAACTGGTGAACGACTAAAATTGCAGAAGACTGAGAATACCAATATTATGCCAATATTCAAAAATAGCATACGTTGTTATTTGTAGGCCTTGGCAACTTGGGAAAAAATCCTAAGCCAACCTTTGACAGGGAAGGATGGTTCTGCTGCCTCGGACCAAAGGCTGAGTTATCCCAGGATCCTGACTCTGACAGTGGATCATAACAGCCACACAGGGAAGCACAAACCCAAAGCAAACCCTTAACGCTTCCCATGGCATATTCCACTGACAACAGCAGAAAACCGGAAAAGAGATGGGAGTGACTCAAAGGTTAATTTCATAATTATGCAGCACTACGGCTGTTAATAAACCTACTCAGCACACACTTGGAGGTACAAGAGGGACTGCTCTGTGAAAACTTCCTACCTGGATGAGTAAATAAGTGAAGTTGAGACAGCAAATGATTCTCCAACAGGCAAACATCTGGGTAAGTATTTGCATAGACAAGGTGGTGAGAGGGGCATTTCATTGTCAAGTTCTAAACACCTGTGAAATCTTGAATCCACTCTTCCCAGCCCTAGGCACACACTCCTCTTGTGAGTGTCCTAACCTTCAGTAGGAAGTGGCTGACAGACAGACAGACAGACAGAAAGGAAAAAATCAGAATCATAGAATCAGATTCTTATTCAGGCTGTCATTACATCCAGACCTGACCGAGTGAAACTCACCTTTCTCTTTGGTAAGGAGCAAAGCCTCTATGTCACATCCTTCCAAACTTGCTATTTACAGAGATTTATGACTAGATCCTATTTGATGGCCCAGACATTCCAGAAATATCAGTTACAGGAGACTGGAATATCATGAAAGAATTGAACATGTAACACAGTAGTATAGGCCAATTTATGTTATTCTTTTTCCTTTTCTCTGTGATTTTATACCTCTCTTACACACTCAATAGGGCAAATACAACACAATTGTAAATAAATTGTCCCAATGGCACTTTACTAAGACCAGAAATGAAATGTACATATTTTTCATATAGGATTTTATCCAGAATGTGCCCAGACCTGGGACTCTGAGAAGTCCTCCCTGCAGAGGCAGGTGAACAAGGCTGAAATTTGACAGAACCAGCGTTGAGAGCTGAGAAGCATGACCAGAGGAAAAGAAAAAGCCCCAAAATGGGACATGTGCAATGCCCAGAGAAAGGTGAGCTGCACTTCCAGTCAGGAGCCTTGTTTGGAAAGGGAGCCTGTTTACAACAGGACAGCCCTGGTAATTTCAGACCCCATCCCTGAGGCACCACAGCCCAGAGCCCGTAGCTGGGAAATGAGTCCCACACAAATTAAGGGGTAAAACAAAGCTGGGGGTAAGTTTTGGTGCCCAAGTTGCTCTTCCACAGGCAAAAGGGCTGTGCCCAGAATATGGCTCAGAGCTTCTCAGATCAGAAACTTGAGATCTGCCTCTGCTCTCTGAACAGCAGCTTCAGTGAGCCACCAAGAGATCTCTGGGTCTGCTTAAAAATGAAAGCAGGGAGCTGGAAACAGGCACAGACACACAGATCTGCAATATCCCATGGGAAATTCTCATACATGTGTCCCTAAAAGCTACTCAAGAAAACTCATAGACACTTGTACCACCATTGCACAGTCTCCAAATGAAAGCACTACCAACTTCCGTTACCCAAAAGTGAGGTTACTTACACAAAGCCACCTTCCACGCTGTTGCCTGTTGTGTTTTTGAGTGTGCTCTGCGAGCCATGATGGGTAGCAGCACAAAACAATTACAATGCCTTCCTTTAACCTTGTATTGCCTTCAGCAACACTCCAGGAGCTATCAATAAAGTAAAATAAAGGCACTAAAGGCACTAAAAGACAATGACAAGACAAAAAGCATTTTGTGCTTAGGTGTGAGGTTAGTAGGATTCCTTTTTTAAGGAGTTTCTGAGTATTTTCTCCTCCTCTTTCCAGGTGAGCCCTGCCTTTGGGGTTCAAGTCTGTGTAGTTTTAGGAGACATAGCACTGTAATGTTAAGAATATGTGCTGATGAGACATATTAGTTCAAAAAACTACATTTGCAGACTTTCATCTTCTGAAGGATGGCTGCCCAGCTCCCGAGACATAAAGAGAAGCTCTGGAATTCCATCAGGAAGGAAAATGGTGCTACATAAGAGACATTACAGCTGCTGAAAGGACAGCTAGTGCAGCAAGTGAACAACAGCCTCCCCAGACTGACAGCGGAGGAAGCCAGCTGAGCAGAGGCCATGTGAGAAAACCAGATCTATTTGTACAGCAAAACGGGCACAAAATAATATTCCTCCCAGAGAACAGGCTGAAATCAAGTCTTCCATAACAATAATTAACTCTGATAGAGTTCCCAGCAGTGAGAAATACTGAAGAAAAGAATTTTAAAAATACGCATTCATCAATAGCAGTTACAAGGCACACTTGTAAAGCCAGCTGAGCCACAGTCATTTTTGCTCTGCCAGGTGAGGAACCTGCAAAAAGCAATGAGATCTGACAATGAAGCCTCAGTTTTAGTGCCATGTGGAAAGAAAAGTCCTATAATTTATGTTATTGCCACAAAAAGACATGCATAAATGGGAAGCTATTGCAGGGAGGAATTAATGAAACTGAAGAAGTGATTAAAAAATGTGGTCCAATTCCCCAAGGTCAAGTGTTGTTCAGAGAAAAAAAAAATCACCTGCATAAATATAGAAACAACTGCTGAGCAGATGCACTGTAGATAAGGATTGGGGATAGAGAGGATCAGAGACTGAGCACAAATTATAAATATCCAGTTGTCACAAACAAGGCAACTTCTATCCATCATCAGGAACACAAATTCCTGATCCTCTCAGTTTTGATGAAGCCTTTGGGAAAGTCCACTTTTGGGAAAGGCTTGTCAGGAATGTGAGAAACCACCCCAGAACGACAAGCAAAGGCAGACAGGTCATCAGGTGAGCTCTGAGGGATGGGGGAGGTAACTCAGTGAGGCGGCTCAGCCTGGACAGAGTGAAATGAGAAGCTAAGAATGAGATATGATATGTTTCTAATAAATACAGAAACAGTTTCTGCAAAGAAAGAGAGAACTCATGCTCCACATCTACAGTGAGTAAGAAAAGCAATGGACTCAAAGTGCAACAAGAAAAAATTACTTAGGCTGTGAGAACTTTTCTAAATGGTAAATACTGAAGCACCAGCCTAAGGAACTTAAGTTGTTTCCTCTATTAGGAAGGAAAAAAAATCATCTCAAAAAAACTGTCCAGCAAGAGTGGTATTGTTTTGATGCAAGACATCAAGATGAACTTTTGGAACCTCTGAGGGATCTTCTGTGAAGATATCGAAGCATTGAAAGCTTTGCAGCAGCAGCGGAAGCTAAAAAATTCCTCTGATCTTTTGCAGTGCAAGGTCTCACCAAATTAAAGCTTTCTGTCCTTGCTACTGTTATACAACCCCTTCGAGGAGTATTATTCAGATTTTCTACCAAAAAACCAACAAAAACTGCTGAAAGCCCATTAAGATAGCAGAACTCAAGTCATGAGACTGCCAGAATAAGGCTCTATATTTAGTACCAACAGTTTTCTCTGTAGTACTGTGATAAAGTTCCTTCAAGAAGAGTGGATCAGCTCTATGTAAATATTCTCAAGGCAAACAAAACCTGCTCAGCATCTTCCTCCCAGACTCATGTCACTCATGAAGCTTTCAGTAGGTTTTGCTTCAGAGCTCACTGCTTTTTTATTCCTCCCTCCCAAGAGACTTCTGCTCCCCCAGTGCTCACTGCAGACCCCAGAAGAGCCCTCTTGATCTGTGTGAGGTATCACGACACAGAATTACTCAGTTCGTGAGTTGTGACAGCACTTTAAATAGTTACTGTCATGACTAGCAGAATATTGCAGGTTAGAACACTGAACCTGTCAGCAGCGGGGCTTGGTCCTTGTTTTCAAGCACAATGTTGGACACTACAGTATGATGGAGAAGGCACCCCAAAGGGGTCACTGCACAGCACCCCAAATATTTTCTCAATTAAATCAAAGAACTGATCTTAAGGCACAACCAAAAGTTAAACAGACTTCACCCAAGGGGCACAATGTCCTAATACTCCAGCTCAAACCACCAGCTTTGTATTGCACAGGATTTGCCCATCCAGGGAAAACCAGCACCACATTAGTAAATTCAAGTCATGGCTAAGAGAAGCTGCTTGAGAGCCATGTTCAAAAGCACATCAGCTGAAGCATTAATCCTGGGACCTTCCAGGGCTTCATGGGAGTGTTTTATAACCTCCAGTCCTCTATAAATGTCACAGTCCCCCTTACGGCCAGACCTGCCATCCTCAAGCCTCCTTGACACACCACTATCATACAGAGCATTCCCATATAGAGTGCCTTGTCTATTAACCACAAAAAATCAGATAAATTAGAAGCAACAACATCAATGAAGCAACTGATGAATTGTCACTGATGAAGCAAGGACAGGGTGGTTCAAGCAACTAATTGCCTTCACTGAGATGGAACCAGGTTCAAATCAAGGGAGAATTCAATTTTTCAGCAAAATACTTCACCTTAATTATAGCTCGTAACAAGAGACAGCCAGAATCTAAATATATGGATGCTCTGCCTCTACAGCACCCACCACTCCTCACAGAACGGGTAAAAATTGACAGCTTTTATATTAAGAAACAAATCCCAAAATGTAGCTCCATCTCACATCTTTCTGCAATCCCACTCAGAGGTGGCTCAGGCACATCCTAAAATTACGTATCTGTAGCTTTCTCTGCATGAAGCATCTCTGTACAACAAAAATCACACAAACATAAAGAAAATGTGTAGAACAAAACCATTTTCAGTCTCCTCAAGTGAAACAACTACATTTTCTTGCATTACACAGATATCCAGCCACTAACTGAAAAAAACTCTAGATAATTTTATAGACAAGAATAAATGATTTTTCAACTAGCATCTACAAAGAAAGCAAGAAACTATTTTTTACATATTCTTCTAAACTTAATTCCCCAAAGCTTACAGAGTTTTTATAGAATTTGCTCCTTTTCAGTTCTTCATATAGATATATGTGGTTTGCTAACATACAAGTTTTACCACTTAATTTTTAATACAAAATAGATGTAGCTAAACTAAAAAATTGCATATATGACACAGAATCAAGAGACAATATATTCCTAGGAACAGCAATATCCAAAAAAACACATGAATTTCTGCATTTCTGGAACTTTGCTGGTGTCTCTACTCCAGCTACAACAGCCTGGATTCCTCTGAAAATCTGCATTCTCCAGCCAATCACCAGGGAAATACCATGTAAAAGTACTTATAACAGTGGAAAATAATATGCTAAAGCTATCCCCTCACAAAATCAATATGCCTGAATTAATATATTCGAATGCTTTCAGACTCAAGTTATATTGGAAAAATGTAACACTAAGATTAACTCCACTTCAGTCTATGCACACACCCCTTTGGCACTCGTCCTTTCTTGCTACTCCCATAGGAGCTGGATCCCATCAGGTCTCTGCAGGTTCAGCAGGCAAATGGCTTTGGACACAACATAAAACAAGAAGGCGAACTCTGCTCATCCCTACCTTAGAAAGGGAAAAGCATTTAGAATTTAAGGACAGCTGCAGTAGAGAGCACATTATCATTTGAGATCTTCTAGAGTTTCTGACTAGTTACTACAATCCGAATATCAACAACTGCTGATACCTGATCATTGTTCCAGATGCACTGGAAGCCCATGTCCTCTTGGCTCACTGCACATGTGCCTCCTCTTCAAGTCACAGAAATCAAGCTGTCCTCGGAAGCTGCACCATGGGTAATGCTTAGGACAGTCCAGCACTGAATTCTTCTCTCTAGAAAGAACAAGAAAGCTCAGAATCCTGCTGAAGTGTATTGAAAAAATGCTCCCAGTATCAACCCAGCTCATCCCCTCAGCACATTGTGATGTTACGTGGCACATTCGAAGGCAGCAGAGAACATCCAAAATTAAGTACGCACTTTCAAAAAGAAGCTGGGAGTAGAAAAATACCTCAACATATTTAGTACATCCTTTCTTAGCACAGGCACACACTCTATAATCCTTTTATGGTACAATTTTAATCTAAATTAAGCAAGCAGCTCCAGTAAAAGAGCTCAGAGCTTTCCACATTACAAAATTACATCAGGGTTGGATTAGCCTGTAAAATAACATACTTCAAGGTAATCTATTAATGATATTTTACACTTAATTTTATACTCAAACTCCAAGCTATTTGTTTTCCTAATTTTAAGCAAATTTTAGGAAAAGTATAACTTATTACAGTCCTCCTACATACATACAACTCAAAATATCATTATTCCTGTTACTACCAGAAGCATGCAAGGAGGCAACAAACACTGAGACTCCCAGTCCTGAGCCCACTGCATCTTTCTTCCACCCCCTTGCCCCACCCCCAAATTTAACAGGCTGCAAGATGTAGCCCAGCTCTTCATAAAATTAAAGATAAATCAACACCTTGAAATTACAGAACTTTAATGCAAACACTAAGCTACCTGGTCTTAAAAGAGTTTCTCTCTACCCACACATATTGTTTTCCTTATATCCTCCAGCATCCTTCAGACACAACCAAGCTATTACAACACTGAGGAAGAGGGTTAGAAACACCAGCACCAGTGTCTTGCCAGAATTAAGAGACTTTAGACAAAAAAATCCATGTGGCACCACCTGCCTCACGTTCTGCACCACAATTCAGCTGCTCTCAAGGCCACTCCCAATGTCTGGGAAGTTCAGCACATTCCTAATTTTTTGCTGAAGTAGGAGCAAGGGCCAATTGAATTTCAGAAAAACACTAAGTTTTGTCACCACTGTAATTTCATTTTAGGTCCCTCCTTATCTTTGCTGGTTTGCCACAAAAGTAGGACAGGTAATTCCACATTCCCAATAAGGAAAAGCTTGTGGGGTCCAGGTTAGGCTACATTCAGAGGCTCTATTTGGGCAACAGGAGGATGTTGATATAGTAATATTCTTGCACAGAAAAGTACGGATTTGCAGCCTCTGTGGCCCCGTACCAGCCCTGCATGAACTATTTTAATTACAGAATAATTTCCAAATAAAATCTAGAGTAAACATACATGTATTTTAACAGCTTTATTATACAAACTTCAGAGTTTATATTTCAATGTATTAAAAATGTAAATATTTGCCTTTGTTCACAAGAAAATTACATGGTTCTACTAAATCAATGAAAAAGGCCTCAAAAGCCAGTAATTATAATTTTTACTACTATTTTAGGACAGGAATAGTGCATGTAAACACAAGGTTTTTTTTCTTGCTTAAAAAAAACAAGCACTGTATGCAATACTACAGATGAAACAATAATAGAGATTGAAAGTGTCAAAACCACACAAAAATAGGAAAAAATGCATTGGAATACCTTATCCTTGTAAACACAATTCATATACATGTACAGGAGACAGCAGAGAAAATTGGAGAGATGTTCCTAAAAAACATGAGACACCAGATGCCCAAAGTTGGCCAAATGCCACTGGAATAAATTACCGCATTTCACATGAAAAAAATACAGTTTTTAAGGACAGGTTTGAAACTCCCATTTGATAACTGGCAGCCAAGGTGGGAATGGTCAGTGCCTAAATGGCAAGGGACTTGTGGGGTTGGAGGATTTCCAGCACCAGATGAGTTCAGCTCTTCCTGCAGTTCCATTTACCACTACCTTTTATAGCCTCCGATTGGCTTTTAACACTTGCTTCCCACATCCAACCTGAAAGATTTCCTGCCTCTGTAATCCATTCCAGAAGCCAGCATGGTGTGTGGCAGCTTCAAGTTCTTAGGAACGCATAAAAACACTTACTCACTGGGTAAAAACTGCCAATGTGAACAGGACAGACCCAAAAGCCAAAGGTGTGCAATACAGAAATCACCCCAGCTGGGAACAGGGTTACAAACACACCTGCTGATCGGATTTTCTTTTTCCTCTTTAAAATAATCATCGTGGACACAAAGAATTCTTCCAGTCTAGTATTTCTCATCCTACCAAAATAACAGCAGAATTCTAAGTATTTGGATTCAAGTGCAAACCCCTGCAGATGGATTTTTGTTTAAAGAACAGAACAAACAAAACATTATTTGCTTCGAAATTCTTCTACTTGTGGTGAAAGCTGAGCTGTGCTGAAATCAATAGGACTGTTGGCATTGTTTTCAACTGAGCTGGAATTTCATTTCCTGTACCCCACTTCAGATCTGCTAAAAACCAATAGAACACAGTTTTGCCCTTTCACAACAACATCTATAGCTCAAAATAAAGCATTTTGTGCAAAATAAATACTTACGGGGCAGGTTACATAAACAGCATGAAAGCAGCAGCTGTGGCTGGTTTCTTCAGAGAGAAAACTTTGCCCCCAAGCCTGGTTGCTCTAGATTAATGATGTTCCTGTTCCATATCCAGCCTCTGAAGCCTTGGGAAGTCCCTATTCCAACTCAGCAAGGTGGGAAGGGTTGTTATTTTAACTGTTGGCTGATAACAGCTTATCAGCAAGTTTTCAAAGGTTAAGCTCAACACACTTGCATGGCAAAAGTGCAAGGAAAGGACAAGGGAAATGTTGAATTAGTGCTCCCTCTCCTCCTGCCCCTGCAGCAAGGGACAGAACTCTCTCATACCCCACAACCTACAGCAGTGCCAGCAGAGAAACTTCAACCAAAACTCCTGTTTGAACTGAAAATATCTGAGAAGCCAACAAAAGTTCCTTATTTCAAAGGAGGAGCTTGCTTTGCCTGCTGCATTCTCACTGGCTGCCACACAGTATGGAAAAGCTAACCAAAATCTTTAAGTCTGGTCCTTAAATACAAGGCAGTTTTATTATTGCTGCCAAATTTATCACTGACACCAAGCTCCATGACAACTCACTGGAAAACAAAAACAAAATAAAATCTTCGATTTAGGGCATGCTATGATCTTTATTTCTATCCCAACCATGTTACTGAACTGTAAAGGGCTGATGCAACCTTAAACCAGAAAAAAAAAAGCCCAGTTACAGACTCATTACTAATTCATGCTGGCTGAAGCTGCATACCAGCAGCTGCTGCCTCTCTCAATTAACAGCAAATATTGAACAGTATTGTCATTTAACGGTGTTTACTGCCTGCTGCCCTGTCCACTGCTGCATTTTCAAATGCTCTGGCACAGTTTAAAGCATCAACACTAATAAACAGAGCTTAGTTTAACCCCTTATGTATCAGAGCAGAGCTCACAGCAGAAGTGTTTTACTCGCTTCCTACATTCATTAGGTGCTTGGCAGAAGCTGAAGCCCAAGGATGCAAGGTGCCACCAAAACGTTATTTGTAATTCAGAGGCCCATGGGGTGCTTGGCTTCCACAGAGGGCTGAGCACAAGAGTGAAAAATAATGGGAGTGACTCCAGCAGAGCAGCTCTTAAGGAATTATTGCCAAAAAGTTGAAACAAAAGAGGAGAAAAAGGAGGAGACCACATATTCAGCCTCTGCTGTTCAAGATTTAGAACAATAAAAACCCAAAACAAATGCAGAAAAGAAATAAAAATAAAGATACAGACATTCTTCAGGGAGAGCATACCAATGCTGTGATTCCTGATGACCCCATCTCTGCACAGGGGAGTCAAAAGAGCCCAAATTTGGACCTCCCTTCCCCCTGCTGTGTCCATAGCTGCCTTCTGGCCGGGCTGAGTTTGAAGTAAATGACTATACAAACAGTGCAGCCAGAGCAAGCAACTGGAAGTGCAGCACTTCCACACTGCCTCCACAGTCACTTCCATGCCCTACTTGCTCCATGGTGTCAAGTTTGCTGGAAGCCACTGCTGTACAAGAGACTGTACAGATTCTACATTTCATTTCCATGCTGTGTTCTCAGCACATCAGCAGGAGAGAGCATCTCCAGGCTCTCCTATGAGCCCACTGCCAGCAGGGCCAGGGCCAACATGTGGATACCAAGGACCTGGAGAAGGGAGGGGATGCTGAGCCAGCCCAACTCAACTGCAAGATGCACACTGGCAATTTAGATACTACTGGAAAAGATCAAGCAGCTTCTGTACTACATTTATTAGAGTAGAAGCTAGCATAATGCCATTCCAGCTGATCCTGAAACTGGGGGAATTCAATTATTTCTGAGGTACTGGACCTTCGTTCTACGCCTTCTGCAGAGGGAACAAAGCATGGGAGTTCCAAGGAGTGATGCTCTGAGGGCTTGTTAAATACATGAAGGAATGGCTTGGAAAACTGGGCAAGTAAATGTAGGCCCAGGCTCTGGCCAGGGCTCTCTGTGAACTTACTTTCCTTGGGTTAGCATCTAACTGCAAGTCCCCTCATTTTCTCAGGTCCCTCTGCCTGTACCCCATGCAACTTCACCAGCCAGGCTGGTTTGCTGGGAGGATTCCTTCCCTCTAGGTTCCCCCAGTACCTTTGTGCCCATGGGGTCTGAGGTGCTCAGATATACCAGGTGATATGACTAATACCTGCCATCTGTTCATTGTTACCTTCCCTCTCCTCTCCTGAAGAGGAGTCGGCACTAAAGTTCTTGTTCTACTCGATCTATTTTAGGAGCGTGGGCTTTCAGCATCCATGCAGCACTGCTTTAAGCTAGAAAACTTAAATCAAAGAAGTAGACCATGCTCTGGCAGGGAAAATTGAGCACTAGGTCCTGCAAAAGTCTCTGGCAAGGCTCAGGAACAACCCTTTTTTTGCAAAAGTTATCTCCACTCCAGCATGCCCAGGTAACAGAACTATTGCCCAGGTTTCACTCCAGGCCACAGAGCAGGGGCAGATGAGATCCAGGCCTTGGAAAGCATCCCACTGCTCTCCATGGAGACCAAGTCAGCCAACACAGCTTGCAGCACCAACAGGCAATGTGCTGCAGCATTGGGTTATTCCCTGCTTCCAGGAGCAAGGAGCTCCTACCCAATCACACCACCTTGGAACAGACCAGGGAACAGAAACAGGTACCAACAACCAAGGGCACATCTCTGCCTGTCAGACTGGGGGGAAGCCTCAACTCACAGGGAATATAAAGCATTGCTTCTACCAACAGCTGCTCCCCATATGTCATGGTCAAGGGAAAAAAGCAAACTGGTCACACAAAGGAAAGACAGGGAGAGAGGCCAGTGGAGGATAATTTGATTTCACTGTATTTCTTAGAGGAGCTGTGTCAAAATGCAAAGAAGAAAGTCATCATAGTGTAGGAGGCTAAAAGATTTGAGATGGAGCAATAAGGAGTCTCTGGCCCCATAAATGTTTAATTTGAGCAAAGCAGCAGATTAGTAGTAAGCACAGTATTGCTGCTGTTGCTGAACTGCACACTCCTGCTTTGATTTCTAGATGACACACAGTGAGAATGTAAGTATAAAAATAAAATAGGAGAAAAGCACCAGGGAGATTTTCATACCTGGCACTACAGACAGGGCTACACAAGCCAGCAACACACTCAGTGCCCTCCGTTCTCTCTGCTCAGGGCAGCAGCACGAGGATGAGCTGGAGCGTTCCCAGCCCTGGATTTCACCGCTCTGACGGCCCAACACAGTGCAGGGCATAACAAGAGCTACTGCTCCACACCTGAGGAAGCAGCCGAGGCTGCAGATCACTGATAAAAGGCACCGTGCTGCCTGCTAAGAACACTATGAAACTAGAGAACCACAGAAGGAAGATGCATGTGGAAACACTGAAGAAAATGGATCCCGAGTCCTGGGAGCAGAAAAAGGACCCACCTGGAACTGTTCCTCTTGCAAAACTGTCCCTACAGGGACTGACTTTCTCTCTGTGCTCCTTTCCTAACAAATAAAACTTAGCAGTAAGGATCATTCCTTCCCCACCACTTCCTTGAGTTATTCCCATCCTACTCAAAACAGTAAGCTCAGACTGGTGAAATAAATCCTAAAGAAAAGTCGCTAATTAGTGTTTTTTCCTGCCTAAAATGCAAGAAACGCCTGAAAAATAAATTAATGCATTCCATGACCCCTGTGAGATCTCCAGCTCCATTCTTCTTCCCTTTCCTGCTGTTTACTTCCCTTAGATTGCCACCTGATCACCATTATCTGCTTCTTTCCTCTCCACCATCAGAGAGAAGTCTATTTCCTCTCCCTATTTATATCTTTCTCATCTCAAACTTCACATTTCCCTGCTTCTATATCCGCTCACTGAAATTCAGACAACTCCTGTGCCGCCTCCATCCGCATATCTAGTCTTCCTCCCAGTCTGCAATCCTAAAGAGAAATGTGGCTTCACTAAAACAAAGCACAAAGGTTCAATTAGACCCAGATTCTACCCTAGCAGCATAACTGTTTTATTAGAATTATGTCACTCATCCCAAAGCCAGCTATGCCCAAGAACAGCCTGGACAAGCTCGAAATGAGAGCAAGAAACCCTTTGGCTTAGCCTTCCTCACTCCCAGTAGGAGAACCTCATCCAGCTGCACACACTGGTAAGGTAGGGAATAGTGCACAACAAATGCTACTGAAATCTGTCCAGCCTCTGGAAAACCTCCACACAAGAAGTGAAGGTCATCCATGAGTACAAATTTTCTCTTTTAAAAGCATGACCAGATTTAAAAACATATACACTAGTATTCTAATATTTTGCACTCTCCGCAAGGCTGGGAGTGTATTTGAGAAAGTGACTATGAGATGCAACTCCAACAAGTAGTTTTCTGCTTGTGAAAAAAATTAGGAGGAAACAGAAACCCACAGCACAGCCCCAGTTAACCTCCATGGACATAACTAATCATTGCAAGTACAGACACATCAGAGGTCTCTTCTTCACTGCATTAAGCTGCTGGGGAAAAGACTTGAAATGCCAGGACAGCACCCTGGACTCTCCCACACACACCTGACATAGGAAGGTATCACCTCTGATAAAGCAGGAACTCAATTGTCACTGCTGGCTGCTCTGGATTTTCAGCTTCCCAAAAGCTGATGTCATGGCATTTCTCCTTGCAAAACAACGACCTTTGCAGGCCTCTGGAGAAAGTAACCAAGTCCAACACTAAAAAGATACAGATACAAAGGAAAATGCTGGTGTGCCCTGCTACTGAAACGGCAGAAAGCATTAAACATTTACACTGACACATTATGATATGATTCTACTGTAACTGCAATCTCCTGTGACACAACCATGTCATTTTTTCTTACGAGAAACTCACTCTGAATATACAAGATAGATGGCACTGAGTAAGGGAAGCAGTCCCATCTCTTACCAAACAGTGGCTGCTGATCTCACCCTCATATTGTACCAAGGCTGCAGAAGGGAGAACACCCCAAGGAAGCAGCTCTTGGACAGACTCACAGAACACCTCAGGAGATTCAGCTAGTCATGCTCTGTGCCAGGGAGGCTCTCTCCTTACCAGGACTGAGGTGTCCCAGACCAGGACCCTCTGCCTCAGAGGAAAGCACAGACACATTAAATAGCTTGAGCCATAAAAAAAAATTCAAAACCTTCTTCCAGCCACCACCAGAGCTGCATTTTGCATCTTGCCTCTCACTGAGAGCCAAAAGGAAACCTCCCTCACCTCCACCTGACAGCAGCAGCTCTATCCCTACAGGACAGAGCCAGCTGTAAGTATTGGCTGGCAATATTTATTCCCACTGGGGACTGGCAACTGTCTGTAATTGCTGGTAGCAGGGGGGCCAGGGGAGTCTCTCTTGTCCCAAACAGCAGACAAAACAAACCAAAGAAAAAAATAATGCCGCCTGCATATACTGCAATACCTGAACCCACACAGCATTGATGGGGCCGCTGCATCTGTGTTTAGGCTGAAATGAAAAAATTTTAGAACAGCTATACTATACTAAACTATGAAAACTGCTTATAAGCAAAATGACTGAAAAGATGCTCTGTCCTTTATGCTGTAGACCCAAGGTAAGGAAAGGCCACAAGGGTATGTGACCAGAACATCAGAGACGTATCACGGGCCTGCAGGCCTGGACATGGACAGTGGTCCCAGCAAAGATTTTTCCATGAGTATTAAAGCACTGACACAGTTCACTCCATAAATACAATCTCAGCTTGCTAGAAACGCATTTCTGACTGAGCATAGTAAATAAAACACACACCATGAGCAGAAAACCCAGGTTAATCGATGCTCTGTGTGTGTGTGTGAGTAGTTCAGCCACATCAACAGAGACCGTAAGATATTTTTCTCAATTTTCTTCAGCCAGAAAGTGTTCAGGCATTCATTTTTTATCAAGTTTTTCATAAGAAATTCTTTACACAAGCTGATCAATAAACCAAGGTTTGGGAAAAAACAGACAACTATTAGAATTCTACTGTAGGACAGTATTTTCTACTCCTACCAGGTGTCTGTGTAAGCTCAGTTGCAAACCTGAAGGCCAAAGCTACATGCTGACATGGATTTGCTGACTGACACTAGGAAGACCAAGAAAATAGTAAAAGGAGCACCCAGAAAGAAGGCCAAAAGACAATTCAATAGGTATTGTGAAGACTAGACAAAAGTTTATGCAGGAGGAAATTTCTGGCTGGGATACAAATGCGAACTAATCCCCGAGAAACTGCCCAGTTCACCTGCTGAGTACACCTGCCAGCCATTCCGTAGGAAGACAAGATGAATTTATAACCTGGTAAACTTAAGGCTGAAGAGATGGAGAGCAGTAGCAGGTGGCCTTTGATATCAAGGTCTTTGCTATTGCAGCTTCAGTACCTTCTCTTGCCCCAGGCAATCACTTGATCTCACATGATTCCCAGAAAGACCAAATTCTACTTAAGAGGTTGCAACAAAGCTCAGGAAACATTTTCTCTCAAAAGACATCTTGGGAAACTGAAGCAATCAGAATGATGAGGCTTTTTGCTCCTGCCAAGTGCCCGAGGTAACAAAGGTAATCAAAATAAAGGCACAAATAAGACTCTGACTGTAGATGGTCAGTGTCTAATACAGGGATGATATTTCAGGATCGGATTTTGTGAATATAATCATCTGAGATAACAAGAACAGTTTCCTTCAGCACATGAGAGGAGCTTGCAGAGAAGAAAAGAACACTTAATGGTCCCTTCTGCCTTCCCTCTGGGTTTGCCTTTACTCTCCTCTGTAACAAACCAGTTGACCAAACTTCTTCCTTCCCACATGCTCCGTGGGGAGGGAGGCACTGCAGACACAGGCGTGGCACTCGTTGCTCTCAGTAGTTTAAAAGCAAATGTGTTGTACAGATAATAAATCTCAACTACACAAGAACATACGTATTTTAACCCGAAAACCACAGAAACTAACAGTGATGCTGCAAAATATCAACTAAGGAGACTGAGAGAAGGGATTGTATTTTTACCCAAGTGTGAGAACAGTTTCTCTTGCTCCAGACACATCATCAGTTCAGAATGGGTAGAAGTATGTTCTCTAGGCCCTGCAATATCTCCTGGAAGCCTAAACACACGGGTCTATCTTCTTGTGGTCATCCCAAAGACAGGCAAAGGGCAGGGCAGCACAATCAAATGAACTGCTCAGGAGTATTGTATTCAACACTCCCTTGGCCAAAGGAATAATGGAATGAGGTATGGAGAGTTCTGAAGCCAGACTGCTGATAGGAGAATAAAGATAAAGCACGATCAGAAATTAGTCCTGAAGATCAATCCTCAAGCACAATGCTGAGTTAGCTCCTTGCAAAGAAGAGCAGAGCAGAAGACCTTCACCTTTAGCAAGGAGCCCACTTCTTCTCACAGGTCGCTTATTGATTGTCACCTTGGACTAGAAGGCTATCAGCCAGAAAACAATGGCTCCTGGTCGTGGCTACTGGGCACACAGCCTTCACAGCTGCAGCTGCATATGGGACTGTCGTCTAACACCACAACACCTTCTCATTCCTCCCAGTTGTCTTGTTACACCTGCACTTCCAAAAGAGACTAGAAATTCTGCTTCCTGAGTAATTCCCAGTGAACCACCACAGGGTACTGCAGAGAAAAGGTTAAAGATCCCTCTCACACGATCCCCGTCAAGCTCCTGGTCCTTCAATATGCTGCTCAGATATGTTTCTTCTACTGCAGCGTCACAATCCAACACCTCAAGACATGACAGGAGAGAAATATACCTTAGGAAAAGGTGGGAAAGGTACATTAAAAAAGTACTTAATGTCACTCCTCCAAACATTTAAGTATGAGCTAGACAGTGAAAGGGGTTTACTGGAGCCTCTAAGCTGCTGTGTCCTCCCTGCTTTCAGCACCAGGGAAGCAAAGCCATGGGAGGAGGGTCAAACTCCTGCACGGCCAGTGTAGCACGGTTTGGTGGGACTTGGCTGGAGAGAAATGACTCAAAATGGCTCAAACATCATGTTTGAAAGCAGAGAAAAAGCCTTTCCTGACAAACATTCAGGTCAAAAAAAATCCCATATTCCTTTGACCTCCACGTCTTACTGCAAATATTCATATAGTTTGGGTTTGGTTTTTTTTAAAAAAAGCACCAGAAATAATGAAAATCATTCCTAATGCACTTACATGCAACATTAGTCTATTTTCACTGGTAACTGCTACTCACCCTTCTTCCACTCCACATTCTGGTCCTTTCCCCTCTCGCCACCAAGACTGAGAGCTGACACATCCCTCACCCTTTCTTCCCCTCTTGTTGAAACCTTCTTTCCACTGCTCTAATAGTTCTTGACTTAACTGGGACAAGGAAAATTATTCTGGGCTTCTCTGTCCTAGCAGTTAGTCTATTCTGTATTAAGCATCCAGAGCACTGCAAAATCACACTGAAGCCCCAGGCAACCATTCTAACGCTTCCTTAAATTCCTGCTTTAATCAAATTGCCCATTTTTACTGGACATGTCTCTATCCATATATATATATAAAAATATATAAATATATATATATGAACTTTTTGTATAAAAATCCTTCAGTGTTAAGAAAATTCAGAAAAGCTCATTTAACAACATTCATTCCAAGAGCTCACAGTAAGCTAAATTTCTATCCAACGTAAAAACAGAGCTATTCCTTATGCAAGATGAATTCTTTGCCCATCCTTTTAAGCAAGATGCAAAAGCATTTACCGTACTTAAGAACAGAAACTTCAGTAAATATTACACACCAATGAAACGTATAATTGCATCCACTAGTTTAGCCATGGAGCTGAAAGGCCTGGCTTTCAAAAGCTGGCTACACAGTGGCTCCCTTGGCCTGTTTTAATCTAAACTATCAAATTCAGCCACTGAAGCCAAAGGAGAGGAATTTTTAGGTGCACTCATCTCAAACTCTGACCTTTACTTCGTATCACCTGATGTCCAATAACAACACCATGGCACCATTAATTTCTTCAAGGGATGCAAATTGGTTTCTGCACAACCCCATTTTTCACAGCAATGTAATTACAAATTTGGTTTGGCTGATGGCAGCAGCAGTTTTTGAACAACACCATGTGCACCTCTGAAGAAACGAGCTCTTTTCAGAGTAAAGCAAAATGCAAACTGCAGTGACCTACACCTTACTCCGTTATAGAGCTGTGCCATTTCTGGTGGGGAAACAGCAAAGAGAAATTTTCTGTACTGTACTGTGAGAAAGCAAATCCCTTGCATTTTTCAGACGGCACTTCCCAAAAACTGCCAATCATTTTAACTGCAAGAGACAGCACGCTACATAAATGTATTATGACTTTCTAGAGAAGCACATCCAGAAAAGCCTTTACTTGGAGACACATAACCTGTTTGGAAACTCTTCTATTAGGGAAGAATCAGGGCTAGTTTCCATTTAGTGCAATCTGTGCCTGAGACAAGCAACCACAGTTTGAGCTCACCACCAAGTTACGCTGTCCAGGTTCTCAGTGAACAACACTCTCCATCCATGAGCAAGGCAGAAGGCACCAGCTCATTTTGCAGCCTCCACTCTGTCCATCCTGAGGCTGGAAATGGAGAGGGCTGGCTGAGGGCTGGTATCAGCACAGGGCAGAGCAAATAAAGATACCAGTGTAATCACCTTTGAGATAAGGCAGCCAGCGCAAGCACAGCTGTCTAGGAAATACACAGCAGAGAAGCAGGAATTCAAATTGTAAGCAGGAGTTCTGTTAGACCTGAAATTACCTGGACTGAGATACAACATCCTCTGCTACTGTTGCAACATTCTGTCAAGCAAATACTAAGTTTTCCCCTTCTTACCTGCCTTCTCAGGAGAGAGCACAACCATTTAATAGCACACAGCTCCATCTTTCAAGTACAACAGAAAAATAAAAAGTAGCAGCACACAATCAGGTTTTGTTTGGGTGGTAAACTACGCACTCTTGTCCTTCCTAAGTTACAGCTGCAATGGAGAATACAAGGACAAGGGGGAATTGTTTTAAACTAAAAGACAAGAGATTTAGATCGCATGTTAGGAAGAAATCCTTCCCCATGAGGGTGGGGAGGCCCTGGCACAGGATGCCCAGAGAAGCTGTGGCTGCCCCATCCCTGGAAGTGTCCACGGCCAGGTTGGATGGGGCATGGAGCAACCTGGGATAGTGGAAGGTGCTCCTGCCCATGGCAGGGGGTGGAATGAGATGATTTTAAAGCCCCTTCCAACCCAAACCATTCTGGGATTCTATGAAACCATCCAGTTTATTGTGAGCCCTTTTTCTGCTCCATGTCATGTACCAGAGGCAGGGCCTCTGATTTCAGCCAGCCCTGCTCAGACTCCACCCAGGTGATGCTCTGGCAGTACCAGAAAAGCCAAGAGAAGGGCAGGACAGAGCTCACCAAAGGCGTGTGGTACCCACTCAGAGCCACCACCACAAACCTCTGTCACAGGGCACTTCAAAGACAGACAAACCCTCGAAGGCAGATGAAATAGCAGCTGAGATTGCCTGCACTTGCCTTCACAGTCTGGGACTTTAACTGGAGTACACTGGAGTGCATTAATAACAATTTTAGAAAAAAACAGTATTTACTTTTACAAAGCCTTTGCCCTCATCTTCACTGACTACAAGTGTCAAAGAAAGGTCAAAATAGCTTAATTTTCTTCTGCGCTGGACAAAAAGGCACGAAGAACAGACAGTAAATTTAGCTTTCTTCATCTGCACTGGGGCTTAAGGAAGGAGAGAAGGAATTGATTACCATCAAATTGACCCCAGCATAACCTGGTTGCTTTTATCATGGTTGTGTAAATCAAAAAAGAGAAAACCAGAGATTAAAGTAGAGATCAAAAAAGATGCATCAACTCAAAGACAGCAGTTAGATTTCAAGTAAAAAAAAACGTGGTAACAGACATCAGAACACAAAAAACTGAGCAGCTTTCCAAACTCAGCTGCTCCAAAATAGCAGGCAATGCAATGCTCAGGCACCAGAGAATGGAGACCAAGTCAAGTGATAAATGAATTAAATAAAAGTCGATTGTGGTCCTTATCAGTAATGCTGAGTTCTCCTTTGCCTGGAAGCACTGAGCAAACATTATTTTAATAGAAATGTAATTCTGCTTCAAGATGGCAAGCGCAATGTGCTTGAGAAACAATATAATCTTATTTGATAACAGGACCTGCAGACAAGCAATGCTACCTGGCAAATTTACAGTTCCTTTATTGCTGCACCTGCATCTACTAATCAGTATCCAAAAGTTACACATGACCAGAACATAATCAAACATTTTTTTAAATGTATCCACACAATATTTAAATGTAGGAAAAATATATCTTGAAAATAGAATTGTTTTACTCAGGCAGCTGGAAATACCACCATGGGAATCTGAAACGTCTCCTTTTCCCTCCAATGCGATTACAGGTTTTTACAGTTTATTCCCTTCACTAAATGTCAGCCTAAAGTGCTCTGCTTAGTAAAAATTATTTTCTTAACAGCAAATCCTAAAAAAAGAAAAATGTGCAGTGGTTTTAGTCTGGACACTTTCTAACTAAACTGGGCTGCAGATGACCCCTGGCACAGAAAGGTCCCAGACCAGGAATTCCTGAAGTTTTGTTCATGGCAAGTTAATTACAGTGCAGTGGGTGAACAGCTCGCCTCAAGCTGATGCTGATTGTATACTGTGCCATTAAGGGGATCCATCAGGCCACAGTGGTGATATTTCACATCCAGTTAAAGCAAAACAAATGGTTCCCAACACAGCAGCTGAAACATCCCAGAAAGCCCACGTACATCCAGCAGCCAAGCTGTCAAATCCACTGCTGTAACACTGGCTGTAAATTCAATGTGGGGATGAATCTTATGGATCTTCCTATGGGAAACTTGGTGTGTCTCAGGCTGCTCACACTGCTTGTGCCACAGCTCAGCAGCACCTATTGGGCTTGCAGTTTATAACATGGAACTCTCAGGATCTCCAAGAAAGAGAGAGAGCCACACAACGAGCTGGACTTAAGGGTCTTTGGAGGTGGCTGGGAGGGCTTCCCTTGGCAGAAGGGAATAAGCAAAGCCCTGAAGGAAGTATCAGTAAAATAAAGATGTAACCAGAAGCTGACACAGCTCTGCTCCATAGCTCTCACCTCCAATGGCCTGGTCAGCTCCCCCAGAACAGTCTCAGCCACTCAGCACTGGAAACATTCCCTCTCCCAGAGAAAATAAGGGTGGAAACTGATTCGGACTGGGCAGCATCATCCAGTTTTTGCCCAAGGTTCAAACTGTCCATATTTTGTTAAGATGCAGGTTAAATTGATATTTTTACTTTTGTTCTAATGAGACAAGAATTTAATCCACAAACACCAAGGCATTTTCAAATCCTGTAAGGCCATTAGTGATGACATACTGGGGCTGGCAGGCAAGGAGAGAACCTACCAGGGACCTCTATACCTATTCAATGTTTTATAGTTAGGATAGAAGCCTGATACAGTCAAATCTCCACATGAAAAACAGACACAAATCCAGACCCAGACAAAACCCAGTGGTTACCCAATATCAGAACAAGACTGCAAGTCAGTCTTACGGTGCATGGGTGGGACAGTGGATAACATGCCCTTGTCCCTTGCTAGTAGAGCTTCCCAGTGAGCACAAACACTTGAAGAGCCCTGTCCCCGTGGAAGCTGCAAATCTCCTCCAGGAGATGCACCATGTCATCATATGTTACCTAGAGAGGTTGTGGCTTCCACGCCCCTGGAATTGTTCAAGGTCAGGCTGGATGGGGCCCTGAGCAACCTGATCTACTGAGCGGCAGAGGAGTGGAACTGGATGAGCTTTAAGGTCCCTGCCAACACAAACTATTTCATGGTTCTAGGATTCTACAATCATTCCTGAGCCACCTCTGGCTGCAGCAGCTGCTGGAGAAGCACTGCTCACAGAGCTCCAGCCCTCTCTGCAGCAGCCCAGCAGGAACAGACTGCTGAAGGCTCCAATGACAGCTCTGGACACCGTGTGCTCCAGTGCTCCCACGGGATGCACTTCCTCCCATGCCCTGTACTGCAGGAGGGATGCAGCCAGAGCAGGCACCACATCCAGCCCACCGGCCATGTGGCAAGATGCCTCTGATCAAGAGCCAAGAACCAGAATTGTTTTACTGGAAATATCTCCAAGTATTTCCCAGCTACCATTGAAAATCCCTCCTTGAACAAGGCTGGAACAGCTCCTGGCTCCAGTGCAGGTGCCTCTCCCCAGCTGCACACCGTGAGAAGTCCCTGTGCTGACAAAATCTGCTGGGATTGTGATAGCAGCTAAGAAAACAGCGAGTAAACAACACACAAGAAATAGAAACAAGTACTCAGAGCAGGAATACCAGCACAGCCTGATATTTACTTAATGACTCATCCACAGGAGGATCTGTCCCTTTAGGCTTATGGCCAGCATGAGAACAGGTAATAGGAGAGCGTATGAAATCACTGGAGCTCAGCTACTCCTGACCTCTGAGAACAAAGAAGCTTTAGAACAGCAAAAAATATCATCTTTTCACTCTCTCTTCACCCTGTTGCACAATCTTCCTACACATTAAGATTAAAGCCACACTTTTTACAGACCGGGAAAGGAGAAAGCAAAAGGCAGAGAAGGTATTTCTGCTCATCCACACGACAACAAAACACAGACTACACCAGAATAAGCATTTCCCAGTGAGATTCCCTAGCTTTACAGGGTTTTTGGCAAAAGGTTCACAGATAACATCTGAAGAGGACACTTGGAAAACACAGGCACTTAAGAAAGACAAGAGAGCTTCTAGAACTTAGTCACACCTTTTGCTTTGGGGCTTTCAGGTTTCCATCCTTTTATGCAGAACTGTGCAGATCATGCCAGATACAAAAGAGCGCCAATGAATGTGAACAGTATTTCTCTTTCCAGCTACAGGACTTTTCTTCCTGAACAAGTAAAATCCCCTGACACTGCATCCTCTTGTACCTGTCAAGTCCTACACTCCTGAGAGGCTCTCAGTGCCACCAAATATACAAATGTTCAAGGAACTCACATGGCTAATGAGCTTCAAATCTATAAAAACACATGAAGAGTTCACTGTAGGCTGAACTTCTACTGGGATTTTTTCCTCACATGAAAAAGCATTTATGTACAAAAGGCCTGTCACACCAGTGCTGAGCATTTTCAAGCAATTTCTGTGCAGACAGAATGACAACTGACAACAACCTATTTTTCACCATTTACACTCCACTATTGTCTTTGAGTTCAGAGCTGCTATTTAGCTCATGCCAAAAAACAGAAAAAATAATTATTAACAAAGTAGCCATCAGAAAAGCAAATTTATTAGCCTAATTTAAAAAAATCAGAATTAATGCTGCTAAGTAGGCAAACTTAAGCCTACATAGCTCATGGCTTCCTTTTATGTGTTATTTATTAAAGTGAGAGTAAAGTCTAAACCAAGATATTTTAAATCTTAACTGTCTCAGAAATGCTGTTTTTATTTCAATGTTGAGTGCAGGACTTACGTAACATTTCCCATTTTGATTTCTGTTATTAAAGGATTTTAAAACAAAACTGTACGGTCACTGCCTACAGCCCTAAGGGGCTGAGTACAAAAATAACATAAAAGATACCATAAACTCTACAAAACACAATTCTGATTTAATTTCATTCGAGCATTATGTTCTTTACTTTGGGGAAATTACTTTACCATCTTTGATAGCAAGCACTCTTCTTCAGCTCTTCTGAACACTGAAAATATCATTTGAGGTATGACCGGAACAAAACTTGAAAATGCCTTATGTAACTTAATACACTCGCCAAACTAAACCAAAGTTTGTCTCACAAGCTTAACTTTCTCATGCTACAAATAAAACACCTACATTTTCTCCACTTGCCAGAAAATATCCGTGTTCCCAATGGCTCACCTCTTTCACTAAGCACTCCAGCTTTTTCAAAGGCTTCTAAATCAGTGATAATTCATTAGTGGAAAATATTCCCTACTTCCTATTTCTCTTGGTGATAAAATATACATTTTCACAAGCAAGCTTCCATGGGCTGTGCCAGCCCAGAGAGGCAGTGTCAGGCCAAGCTGGAATGAGGGTGCATCTGCCTTTGGTCAAGGCTCAAGACATCGGGCAGCTCATCTGTCACATACAAAACCTACTCACCTTCAGGAAATGTTATTTTCCAGTAGAAAACTGTGAAAAGGCTCATTTCGGAAGATGTAATGGTCCATCAGTTTTTGTCCTTAACCCTCTTTGCTGTTCGTCTCAAACTGGTGTTCTGGAGATATAAAAAGAACCTGAATTTAAAATACTGCTCAGATAAACACTAAATTTTTCCTGCTTTTTACCAGGCCCACTGAAAGGTCACCTGAAATCTGATGGTCCAGTCACTGAATTACTGCTGTCTTATCTCAAAGGAGGCTGTAAGGAATTATTTCTTCACCCTTGCCACCCTCACATCTTATCCATCTACCATCCAGAGTAGCACACAGAGAACTCATCCTGAAGATTGGGAATGGGCAAGGGACTTATTTAAAGTCATATTGGTGCCAGAACTGAGAATTACACTGTGTTATCAAAAGTCCCTTTTCACCTTGCCTGCTCTACATTTGACATACTGACATATATTTACTACACTCAGGTTTATCTCAAAAGCATAAACACTGACCCGTTCTGCTGAATTTTGCCACAGTCCCCTTGATGACAGATTACCTTCCTTCTCCTCACCAGAGACACTTGGGTCCAACTGTGCAGCACAGCCAGGGCACTTCTTACCCTGCTTGGGACTATGAGAAGTTGGACATACGTTTGCAAAATTAGGCTGAAAAGGCAAAGCAAAAGCACTGGGAGTGTAAATGAGCAAATGCCACGTTAGAAGCAATTTCCCTGGCAGTCCCATTTTGCAGCCAAAATAATTAGATCACTAGCAAGAAACATCCCAAGTAGATAAATGGTGTGTTACGAGATTAACCAAGGTCACCTCTCTTACATCCAGCTTTCTAAAGAGATGCCTCCCCCAAAAACTTAACCTTAGGGCTCCATCCAAATTAAAAATTCACTGTTGATGTACATCAACACAAATCAAATCAAAGTATTCCAGAGCCTGCCAAGTGCTGACTGCCCAAGGAAAGGCCACATGCCTTCTAAGTGAGAGAAATCTCCATTTGAGAGCCACCTAAACTCTGAGACTGCTGCCACTGCTGGGTGTGCAGAGATAACTGCCAACTCATTAAAATCCCACGTTAGAAGTTTATTAAATATGCAAACATTAATGGAATTGGACTAGCAGCTACTTAGGCAGATAAAATTTCAGCGCGGCACATCCCGCAGTTCCCATTATCAAAGTTGTGTCCTTTCGGAAGCATCTGTGAAAGAGTCACAAAGTTCCTCAAGGCAGTGAAACCTTTCAACTCTTTCAGATTACTCAGGTCACACTCTCAACACTCCCACTAGCCTGGAAAAGACTCCTGCTTCCCAATAATTACAGCTCAGTATCTACTGTCCATTTCCACTTTCACACTTCACTGCTGGAGATGCAAAGTCTCCCCAAGGGTTTTTCCCCTTTTGGGAATATCTGCAGGACAAGTCTCACACCTCTTTGCAAGCTCACAGGTATAGAGGTTTTACACATATCCCAAATTCTCAGTCCTTGTCAACTTGCTGCTGGAAGAACCACAAAAAGAAGAGCAGAGTGTCATACAAACAACAGGGATTAAAGATAAGTGCTTAAAAAGCAGCTCTCCTGAACTTCAGGTAATTCTACACATGCACAACATGTGTGTAGAGCTCTGCTTGGAGCTCCTTCTTTCAGCTCTCTCAAACACAAGCATCAGTCCTCCCTGCAAACACCACTCTCAGTACATTCTGCTCCACAAAATGCAGTTTCATTCCTGGGTTACTCTGCAAAGTCCCAGTGCCTGGTGAGTGTCTCAACAAACCTCCAAGTTTTTGCCGTAGAGTGACATCAGACTTGGAAGTGTTCTTCACTAATGCTATCAGCATAATCTGAGCTAGCCCAAGGGAAAGGAGGACAAGGAATATCTCCCATCACACAGAGAATAAACAAGCTCCCAAGAGTTCCTAATGCACCTCCAGGTGACTCTGGCAATAGCCATGCTCTCTCAGTGGCTTCAAAGAACATCTGGAAGATTTAATCCTCTAATTATGGAAAAACTAGTGTGGTCTAGCACTTCCTTCTTGGAGATGTGAGGTTTCAGCAAAAAGATGGAAATGAAATCTTAGGGAACAACCTCGGAAACAGCATGACTTACAAGGGAAGAAGGGAAATTAAGGAGTATGAAGTGACCTCCAAAGAACACACTGAGCTCGTTGAGTACAAAGAGGCTGCACAGGTTCTTTACCACCACCTTTCCTGGTTCCAGCGACAGTCTGGAGAAGCCAGGACTGTTGTTATTGTCAACAACTTCCCAGAACCAGCCCATGGGATGCAACACTGAAGTTTGTGTTTCTTTCAGTCCTGCAACCATATAGGCCACTCAAAATAGAAGGTTCAAGGATGCCTCGGCCAAGAGGGAATCAACAAAATCCCCTATCCATCACCTGATGCAACACCCGGCATCACATGTTGCAGAACCTTGAGCAGCAGCCAGTTTGAGGTCAGGCACACAATAGCCTCTCACTCCATGAACCAGGAAGCCAGGGCTTAGGTTTAGATTTTTTAAAGAAGAACTGAATTATTTTGGAAATTAAGGTAAAGAGAGACTTCAAGGTAACCTGGGTTCTGAAAAGGGTACTGACCCCATGGATTCTGGGGACTGATCTTTGCTGCTTCAGTGTATTCAGAAACACAAAAAAGCAGCCAGCTCATAGCTGGCCCCAAGCTGACCTTGGGGCCAGCTATTCCCTGACAAAGCAAAGGAAAACCCATACAAATCCTTTCACCTCTTAAGAGACATCATGATGACTTTCTGTTACGGACTGTACATTCTGGCCCTGGACACGGGGAAAAATGACTGTGCAAACATTCCCTAAGGTTCCAAGCACTAGGAGGCTTCTATACAGGTATGTGCTCTGTCAACTGCCCATTTGGTCAGTCCACTGAGCTCCTCAACTTGACTGCACTACACAGAGCACATCAACAGTTCGGATTATCTCTGCCCAGAGAGCTCCTGCCCGCAGGAACATGCAATGGATGACTGAACACAAAAATAATACTTGTAGCTTACAGCCAGCACCTCTGCTTTGCCCACCAGGCTGCAGGAGGACCCTTTACCCACAAGAACACATTAAATCAGTTAACCAGCACCAGTATTTTCTCCCAGTACACACAGGCAAGCACATTGAAACTACAGGACACTGTGCCTTGGGGAATGCAAATAACCCATTAAAGGAGAGCTCTGTTTGTAAGGGAACCAGGGAAGTCACAGTGCTCTGTGTCAGGTATATGACATACTGACCTGTGCCCAGGGACACAGGAGTCCTTCCAGCAACCCTACAGCTAAAGCAACTGCTGAACGTTCTCATTCCCAATGTGGTGGCCCAATGCCACCAAGCAACATGGTGAACCGTAGTGTTCAGGTTGTAAGGAAAATAGGTAGAAAACAAATAGTTCTATGAAAACTCAGCCATCCATCTGCCACCTGCTGAGGTCCATGGCACCACCAGCATGAGAGCCCAGCACTGTTTCCTGCACCAACATAGAGGTGTTGGGCTGACCTGAAGCCAGAAGCACTGGATACACAGCATCAGTGGGAAACTCCTCTCTGAGGGATACCTGAGTAGCCCAGACACAGGGAAGAATAACATTGCAAGGAAATTTCATCCCCCTTTGCACTGAGCCATCCTGCCACAGGCCAAAGGTCACAACTGCAGTGGCATCAGCTAAGAGAGTGACAATGCAACCTGACAGGACAGGCTGGCACACTGATCCGGAGATATGGATGCTGGGGACAATGCCCTTTATCTATGAGTTGTAGTGCAAAGCTGTTGAGCTAAGACGGGAGCAACCAAAACTCACAAGTCTCTGAAACGTGGACAACGTGCTTCCTGGCAACAGTAACAAACCAATGGAGTAAAAGGAATGTTTTCTCAGCAATTTGCTGTCGGGTGACCTCGCTAACACCCTTCTGCAGGAGACAGGATCCTCTCTGACAGAACCATCACCAGCAGCTGAACCAGCACAGTGACCAAGGCTGACACAGCTGCACTCCCCTCTGCTCGGCTCCGAGCTTGGATTCTTGACCACCTTCTCCCCGAGGGAACTCCAAAAATAGCATTTGCTCACTCAAGGGAGTCCACGCCTGAATAAACCACGGGCAGAGGCCTTTGTTCGCAGCCCACACCACAGCGGCTCACCCGCTCTGGAGATGGATGCAAGGAGAAATGTAGGCCACACATGCAGAGAAAAAGAGACATCCAGAGTTCAGAGATGCCAGAGATCCCATTGGCAGAGTCAGGAAGTGAATGCCCATTAAAACAGCTCGCAAGTGCTGGGGTACAGCTCAACACAAGCCAAGAAGGCTAAGGGCAAAACACACCTCATCAGAAAGTTAAAAACTTATGGGCTATTTCCCCCACTAAACTGCCTGATGAATCATTAAAGAAATATCTTTGTGATGTAACTATCCAGACTTACACAAAGAAGCCTTGTAATTAGCTCTCAGAGTAATCTTCTGGCCACCATCTGGAGCTCAGCCTAAACCTTGACCTCAGTCACACCAGACAGCCACACAACCGTGACACACACCTGACAGTGAGTCACACTGCATTCACAAAGTGGAGAAAGTTGACAGGAATGCTAAAAACTCAAGCCACTTTTTACTCTACAGGTTCTTCAGTTCACACCCATCACACTTAAGGAAATGGTTTCAAAAATATAAAGTTAAAAAGCAGGAGTCATCAACCCAATTCTGCATCTAAAACAAAATGTTTCTTCCATCGAAACCTTTGTTTATAGTAAACAAAGTTGACACATGACATACCCAACCTTCTTCCAATAACACAGGAGAAGAATCTTCCTAGAACCACATTCTGACAGAAAACAGACTTACCACAGATATAAAATAACTTATTCCCCCAGGTATAAACAGCTCAAAATATTTTACCATTAAAGGATGCCAAAATTCTTTTACCTAAAGCACCACAGATGACTGGATGTTCTTTTTTGCTAAAACCTTCTGATTAGTTTGAAATTCCTGTTCCCCACAAGCAAATAAAGTCTGTCTCCCACCTCTTATAAAGCCTCTTAGCTAGAGAAAAATGAGTTTTCTTTAATACACAGCTCTATGTTGCTTGCTGAGCTCCCCACAGCAAAGCAGTCTAGAACGATACACACCACATCACCAAGAACAAAATTTATCTTGTCAGTCCCAGAGGAATTGTATTTCCAATGAAGCTTAGCAAGCAGATTTTAGACTTTTGTAAAAAAGCCTACAACACAAGGAAAGACCGATGGAGCAGGCTGAAAGTACTGAAACAGTTATTGCTTAGTTCATATCTGAGAGCAAATCTCTGCAAGAATGAGAAATGTTTATTTTTTCTAGGGATCACGTGTCTATAAAGCACAAAGAGCCTTCTGTAGTAGGAGCTATGGTCCCAGAGCAGAGACCTCCTGCCAGCTGGGCTCCTGGCACACACAATTCCCTCCAGCTTGAGGGACTGTTAAATAAAAATAAGAGCAAGATTAGAATGGACCACCAGACGTGGCACCACCAGGGAGACCCCAAATTCCAGTCATTTCACTACAGAGAGACAGATTAGGTCTGTCACCAGCACTAGGTACAGGTGTGGTTGTCTCCTCACATCATGCAGACTCCCAGCCCTGGGCATGGGGAAACTATGGGGGGTTTCTGAGCCTCCTCTGGGACCATTCCCTGCAGCCAGATTGGCTTCAGTTTGGCAGGGGGTGGTTTAAAGTGATTATCTTTGCCACAACACCTTTCTCCTGGCTGCAGCTTCAGCAGGCATTACACAAGACCAAAGTCCTACACAAGTCAATATTTAACTTGAGCTCTGCACTGCTGAGACCCAGCTGGACTGTTGGATACAGTCACTTATTAAAGCTGATGCTGCAATTTCTAACAAAAAAATAATAACAGGCAAGTTGTCTTCTTCATGAAAAGTTGTGAAGAAAAATTCTACAGGGACAGCAGTTAGAGCCAGCATAAGTAATTTTAATAAGGGAACTAAAGGAAAATGCTTCCAGGAAAGGAGATCTAAACAATGGGATGTGCACACTACAGAGCAGGTTCAGGGCAGGGGCAAGAGCCAAGTGGCAAAAAGCCTTTAAAACCAAACCACACCAAGGTCCGCAAATTCAGCATCTGTCCCAGAAGTAGTATTTTAACATTGCAATTAAGCCATCAATCTACGTCACAAAGGCTTATATAAAAGTCTTTCACATCACAAGTAGAAGCATTTATTCTCCACTAATTACCACTAAGTATGAACTGCTGTACTAACACAGACTAACACAATAAACAAAAGTTACTTTTTTCCAGGTTAATCGTTCCTAGTCTTAGTGAGGGTAAGAAAATTGTTTATATTAAAAAAAATTCTCTGCATGCACCTGATATAAATTTTTGCCAATAGTCTCACCTTTTAGCTTTTTGGACAGAGAGCTTTCTGCTGTGAGAAACAGGTGTTAAAATACAATTCAGGCCAAAAGCGAGCAACTGAGAGTATTTCCTTCTTTCCTACATCTGTTTCAATTCTTTATCCACCTGTTCTCTGTGATTTCTTTATTTCTTATTAGCACTCACACTTTTATATCTAGCAAAAACTGTTTTTGTTCTCTAAACAAGAACATCTGTTGTAGAAATGATTCTCGTAGTGGGTGAAAATCACCACAGACAGCATTCTAAAAATGCCCCGGTTCTACATTTCTAACCTTTGTAAGGGGTACCAGTTTCGTCAGCACCCAAAAGGAAATTTTTCAGGAAACAAAAATATTTCTACTGGGAAAGACTGAAAGGAAGAGGCTGAGGACATTAGGAACATCTGGAAATAAGGAGTAGTGCACAGATTTCATCCCAAAAAAATCCAAGACAAAACAACAAACACCACCAAAAAGCCAAACCACAAACACCAGGACTGTCCAGCAAAGTGTAGCCTCAGGGAATGCTTTCAGGAGCAGCTTAACTGATTTTGATCCTTGTCACTGCCTAATGGGCGGGCCTGCCTCTCCCTGTTCGATGTACAGGTACAGACACACAGCTCCACGGATTCAATTTCCGTATGGTGCTAATTGCTGGTGGGTTTGGCACATGAATCCAGCCCACCACACCACCACTCACACTGCACTTGAGGAGCAATGAAAACAGACAAGCAGAGGGATGGAAAAGAGGGGCACAGGGCTCTCCTTTCCAGCAGTAATGTTATATCTACTCACTCCTGAAATTCCATGCTTCCCAATCCATTCAGTTACCACAAAAATGCAAGCTTTCACAACTCAAACACCTCCTTGGAGCAATGAGATCATGACTCCACTCCATCTTCCAGAAAGTATTTACCTTTATTTTTCTGCTCTACTTTGAGTATGAGATCAGTATATTAAGACCAGCCTACCTCTGAAACAATAAAACTACAGGTTAAAAGAACTGCTGCAAGTGAAGTCAAGCAAAGTCTCAGCAGTTTCCAGCAGCAAAATTCCCACAGAGCTCAAATGAGAGAGGAGGCAGGTTCCTGTCTGTTGTCTCTAAAGGTTTTATTTTCAATGCACTACACCTGCAAATGTTACTTACACCCAATCGCCATCCATTTAGCAAAAATGTGGCACAGTACAAGACTGTGCCTGGGGAAGCGCCCTTCCCTACAAGGAGAAAAGAGGAATCGTTTGGATTGGAAGGTATTTTAAAGCTCACCCCATTCCAGCCCCTGGGCAGGGACACCTTCCACTATACCAGGCTGCTCCAAGCCCTGTCCAACCTGGCCTTGGACACTTCCAGGAATGGGGCAGCCACAGCTTCTCTGGGCAACCTGTGCCAGGGCCTCCCCACCCCCACAGGGAAAATTCCTTCCCAATATCCCATCTAACCCCGCCCTCTGACAGTGGGAAGCCATTCCCCTTGTCCTGGCACTACAGTTCCTGCCTTCCCTCATTAACTTAACAGCTGCACTTCTCTGGGCTAAGCCACATAGCCCAAGTGAAGCATCCACTAAATTTATGCCTTTCACTCTCCCAAACTTCTGCCCGGTGAGAGAAGCATCAAAATTCCTACACTTTTTTTTTTCACTGGAGAGGGCACAAAACCATCGGAGCCTGTGCTGGTCTTTGTTGTTGTTAACAGCTCCGGCGGGATTTGCTCCAGGTTGTCTGGAGACTGGCTGAAACGCTGCCTGCTGCCCGGAAAGCAGGGATAACACCGTGGGACTGCTCACCTGCCTCACAACAGGCACCGCCAGCACCTCGGCGGCGGCCGGGGCCACGGATGCACCTCTGACCGCTCTCTTAAACTGGAAAAAGTCCCTTTTCTATATCCAATATACAAACGTGAGAGCTCCGCGCCTGCAAACAGGAGCGGAGTTTCCCGAGCACCCCGACAGCCGGGCACTCCATTCCCCGAGCATCCCGTGTCCCCCAGCACCCCACCCCCCGAGCATCCCGTACCGCGGAGCGTTTCCATTACCTGCACGCCGCACTCCCTGAGCGCCCCGTCACCCGGGCACCGCGCTCCCTGGGCACCCCGTACCCTCGAGCACCGCGTTCCCAGCGCACATCACTCCCTCAGCGCTCCGTCACTCGGACCCGGCGCTCCTTGGGCACCCCGTACCCTCGAGCACCGCGTTCCCAGCGCACATCACTCCCTCAGCGCTCCGTCACTCGGACCCGGCGCTCCTTGGGCACCCCGTACCCTCGAGCACCGCGTTCCCAGCGCACATCACTCCCTCAGCGCTCCGNGGGGGGGTCTCTGCACCTGGGCGTGGTTTAATGCGTGGGCGTGGCCTGAGGCGGTGCGCGGGCGGGTTTTGGGCGGGAGCTCGTGAGGCTGCCTCGGGCCGTGCCCGTGAGGAGCCGGGCACGGCGGGGACGGGGAGACCCGCAGCACCCCGGGNCCTGAGCGCCCCGTCACCCGGGCACCGCGCTCCCTGGGCACCCCGTACCCTCGAGCACCGCGTTCCCAGCGCACATCACTCCCTCAGCGCTCCGTCACTCGGACCCGGCGCTCCTTCAGCATCGCGCTCCCTGAGCCCCCCGTTACCTGCGCAGCCCGCACCCCCGAGTCCCCCGTTACCTGCGCAGCCCGCTGCCCCAGCTCCGCGTCCCCGGCCGCGCCGCTCCGCTCCGCCCCGCGCCGGCCCTGCATACGTCACCTCCGGGCGCGCGCCGGCTGCGGGCGAGCTTTAAAGCGGAGGCGGGGCCTGAGGGTGGGGGCGGGGCCTGGGCGGGAGGGGGCGGGGCCTGAGGTGCTGGCGTGGGATGACGGGGCGTGGGCGAGAGCTGAAGGAGCGTGGGCNGTGCCCGTGAGGGGCCGGGCATGGCGGATACAGCCGGACCCGCAGCACCTCGGGCCGTGCCCGTGAGGAGCCGGGCATGGCGGATACAGCCGGACCCGCAGCACCTCGGGCCGGGGCCGTGAGGGGCCGGGCATGGCGGGCCGCCCTGAGGTGCTCCCGAGGAGCCCCGGCCCGGCCGGGATGTGTGCGGGAATCGCAGCTGGCTCGGACAGGGCTGCCGACAATCGGGACAGCGTCACCTGCTTGGGCCGGCACGGACAGACGAGCACCGGACGCGTGGCTGAGTGCGATAAGAACGGCCAAATCACGACGTGGTTTCTTGGTATCTGAGGTTTACCCTGTTTTGGGGTACTTGGTGACAGCAGCCCCAGTATTCTAATATTACCTGCCAGTTCCTTCAACACCAGGTTACAGCCTTGCGTGGCCACACTAGATATTAAGAAGCCAAGCTTTGACAGACGCTTTTAACATTGTAGTTTACTGCTGGACACAAAATAGTTTCTTTAGCGCTACATCAAAGAATCTGGAATGAAGAACAGAAAAACGTATTGACTATATGTATCTTTTTACCACCTGCATTGGCAATGTCACTGTCTCCTTCAAGAACTATCCCTCTACAGCGACTTGTGTCGCTTTTATTATGAGCATATGAATGTTTACATCACATCTCAGCCTTCTGTAGCCATCGCCTACTGTACGTCAGGCTGACTCCTCACGTTGTTCCAGGGTGTTGGATTGTTCCACGGGATGCCAGTGCAGCACAAGAGTACCTTGAACCACGTGTGATGCTGTGAGTGAGGGCACTGTTACATTTTATTTTGTTCTGTAGTGTTCCCAAGTCTTTTGTAGTATTTTTGTTTGCTCCTAAGGACACCCACGTTGATATAGCGCTGGATCCTTGGACCACTAAGGGATTTTTCTGAAACTGCTCCGAGTTTCCCTTCATGCTTCTATAGTCAGTTTCATGCTGGGATAGGGAAAGGAGAGCAAATTAAGAGGGCAAAGATTATCACTAACATCCATTCAGCATTTATAGGGATGACAGCAAGCATCCTTTGCTGGCTTTGCTCTTTTATGGATAAAGTCCTGTATGACTTGTGGGGATATTGTCCATTTTAAACCAGCACTTGTGGTATAAACACACACACACAAAGGAAAAGCACAACAATACCTGTCAGAGAGCACTAAGTGCTTATGTGTGCTCTCATTGTAAAGAATTCTGGACCACACTCCCAACTTTTATTTCTTTCCCAGTGTAAGTTGGAACAGCCACATCCATCACACCCTGATTTGCATACTAAGCAAGGAAAGGTTTTTGCTGCAGGTCACTGATAGTCTGAGAACAGTTTCTCAGAGAAGCTGGGGCTGCCCCATCCCTGGAAATGTCCAAGGCCTGGTTGGATGGGGTGTGAAGCAACCTGGGACAGTGGAAGGTGTCCCTGCCCATGGCAGGAGATTGGAATGAGGTGGGCATTAAGGTCCCTTCCAGCTCAAACCATCCTGTGATTCTATCACTCCACAGCATTCCTGGTTTGTCGTGTATCATTCCACAAGGAGGGTCTCTCCCTGCACAAGCAATACCACGGCTTGCCAGGAGGTGTTGCTTTGAAACCACACACATATCAGGGCTCAAAAGTCATGGAATAGGCTTATATTATTAAAAATAACCAACATACTTTGTTCTGGGAGAAATCGAGGTCCTACCTTTGAAATGGCAGTTTTTGTTTAAGAAAATTTAAATCTTAAATGCCCAGCGTGGTACAGAGTGAGATAAATACTGAACAGGCAACTCACTTGGTGGGAAATGCTGTGAGTTTGTACATTGCTAACATATCTGTCAGACCAGGTTTATGTGTGCAAAGCTGTCCATGGCTTTGTGTTTGCAGGGCTGGATGCTAAAATATACGTAAATACAGACCAGGCTTGATGCAGTGGGGAGTTTTAGAGGGGTTATCCTGGGTTTCAAGAAGCCAAGGAGCACAGTAAAGCCTCAGTAAGACAAAAGTCCTTGAAGGCCAGGTTGGACCGGGCTTGGAGCAACCTGGTCTGGTGGCAGGTGTCCTTGGCCATGGCAGGGGGTGGAATGAGATGGGCTCTAAGGTCCCTTTCAGCCCAAACCAGTCTGTGATTCCATGCCAACAGCTGTCCTGCTCACAGGGTTGTGTCACTGCTCTCCACACCTGCACACACGTATTTTAAACAAAAATGAGCTGTTTGTTTCAAAGGGGGAATGCAGAGTTGGATATACAACTGTTCTCCACCTGTATACTAGGTTTTAAGTTATTAAATGTATTAACAGGGGCAAAGTTAACTATGCATTTAATTATGCCCAGCCTGATTTTGCAAGACAAAACAGGAAGAAAAGATTCCAAGACATTTAAAACCCTTTTTTACTACAGAAAAAAAAACTCCTCAAAGGATACCCAGCTGGGACAAAAAACTTTATCACATCAAGCTGGAACAACCTCCATGGCTGAAAGAAGCTGTGGCTCTTCAGCAGAAATTTAAACTCTGGAATAGGATGATATTCCATGCCCCACAATGTACGTTGCTGTGTAGTTGTAGTTATTACACTTGCTCCAGATGTGCTTTTGTGAGAGCTCTCTGTGCCAGCCCTGAGGCACTGAACTCCAGCTCACTGAGGCTCTGGGAGGCTGGGTTTTGGAGACAGTTTGGAAAAGGAACTTAAAGTTATCAGAGGACGCCTCCTAAGGGTGTGATAACCAAAGGAAGCTTTGAAAACTATTTTGTGATCAAATGTTTACCAGTATTGGCTTTTACCATACATGAAGGGGCCAGACAAAGATTACAAATGTTCAACAGCTCTTTTTACAACAGATAATTTTTAAGGAAAAAAAACCTAAAAACCATAGCTGTAAAAGGAAAAGCAGAAAACAGTTGTTGTTGGATTTAGCTGGCCCTCTAAGCTGTCATTTCAACAGCAAGGTGTAATTCAGGCCTGAAGTTTAGACCAGCTGATGACAAGAACCAGTAAGCTTTCAGAGTTCCTGCCCCTCTCAGCCCTGTGGCCATGGGTTTTACCACAAATCTCCACTCAGATTGCACAATACAGCCAATTAGACCTTCCATGTTCCTCAGAGATTGTTCCCACAGAAATACTCTACTCCAGCTGGGACATCACTGCACACTCACATTTTCCAGTGTCTCTGGACACACAAATGGACAGGGTTTGTCCAGCTGTCAAAAAAATATTTTCCAGGAATTTTTGTTCTGTGTGAATAAGGTTAGAGCAAATCAAGGTGCTTCTTCTGGAGTACCTTGCAGCACTGACATACTGGAATAAAAATTAAGCTGAGGCTCCTATAAATAAAGCACTTGTTTTTATCATTCAGCACTTCCTGAACAGGTGGATGATCCCAGGAGACTGTAGGAGACTTGACACATTTGTGTTGCTCCAGCTCAGAAAGAAGCAGGAATCTTTTTCTTCTACTGTGGCACTTTCTGAGGGGTTCAGAAGACAAAGCACAACATTCACATCCATTGAAATCTGTCCTCTGGTGAATACCTTCGTTCCCACTTCTTGTACTGGAGTTTCTAAGGATTTGCTATTCCTTAGAAGCCTTTTTCCAGAGCTGGGTGCCAGGTGTATTTTCTGAGCATTATCCTCTAATGTGTGGTTAAAAGACCAGTTATCAGAGGGATCTGGCATAGTGAGACCTCTTTTCTTTTGGCAGGCCTGGGGCTAGAGAAAGCTGCCACCTTGTCCTGCGGTTCCATGGCCCACAGCTGCTTTCCAGCAAAGCACAAACTGCCAGGCAGCCCCTGCACAGCTTTACAACAGCAGGGCTGACAGAGACCTGCACGAGCTCTTGGGGAATCACACAAAAGCTACAGGAACAAACCAGACCATCCTGAAAACATTTTGCTGAGGTGAAGTGCGCTGACAGGCTCTGCAACCTGCACCCCTCCCATGTGCAAGATCGGCTCAGATGTAGTAGAGCTGCACAGCCTTGGGTCTGATTGCTGTGAAAACAGCAATGCTGGGAGAGGAAAACACAGCCAGAAGCATAACTGGGGCCTGTGCCACGCACTTACCTTTCCCCATTGGTTTGGGAGCTGGATTTAAGCTCAGGCTTTTGCACTTGGTCCTTGCACAACTTCCAAGACTTAAAATTTCTCTGCTGTATACACTGAAATGCATTTCTTCTTCCCACTACCAAACTCCATTCATCTTTGTCCTAGGTTAAAAATAGGTTTATTCTATCACCATCTTCACAGCCTGAGGCACTGTTATCTCCTGCTATCCGGGGGCCCATTGTCTCTGCTAATGGGCCATTAAGAACTCACCACATGACTCATGAGTCATCTCATCCCATTGTAAGAGGCTCCACCCAGGGGGGAGGAGCCAAGCATTCCCACCTGAATATTAACTGGACTCTGGGACTGTACAGTACCTCCTAGCTCCTCCTCCTGGATATCCAGAGGACAAGAGCTTTCACTGGACCATCTTTCTACCCGATCAGCGCTTCAGAGAGCCATTTTCATCTGGACTGCTACCACCACCCTGAACAGGGTGTCAGGTTGTATTCTGACTCTGTCAGTGGGTACTGTTGTTGTTTATATTAATAAAGAACTGTTACTCTTTTTTTTCTCAAAAAGCTCCTCAATTTCAGAATTATATTAATTCGGAGGGAAGAGGGGTGCATTTCCTCTTCCAAGGGAGGCTCCTGCCTTCCTTAGCAGACTCCTGTCTTCTCAAACCAAGACAATCTTGAAGGAAAAAGGGAAAAAAAGACAAGCAGAAAGCCTACAACCTTAAACATTACTGGAGCTTTTCCATGACAATGCAGAACTTTCCTCTTTTTTTTTTTTTCTATGAGTTCTCTTTTCCTGAGCACTGCTTTCTTCTGTGTTCATTCGGGCTCAGAATGAGCTTGTTTTATCACAACTACAGCAGCTGTATTATTAAAGGACAAGTAGATCAGACCTATGAATTACAAACACAAAGTACAACTTTGAGTGACCTTTGGTTTCATTCTGGTTAATAAAAACACAACAGACCAGTTAGCCCTCCAAGGCATGATTTACACTATTTTTATAAACTCCAGAACATGCTGTTTTACAAGGAAATGGCAGAGTATTATCTCTAGTTTGGGGGGTTTTGTAACATTATATAATATATGCCAGAAGAACTGGAGTGATCCACCGTAACAGCTATAATAATAAAAGTTGTAAAAAAGCAGCAATAAAGGTTGCTTTGAGTGAAGGACCTTTCTGTACACGTAAATCAATTTCTAAAATTGTCTACACCTGTCCCAGACCAGGGAAGGAGTTGTAGGCATTCTGCCCAGGGACTGCCTTTTAAGGGCCGAGAGACATAAAGGGGAGATTATAGAGATACAAATAAGAATATAATAATATATAGATAAGAATCTTCTCTGTCCCTTAAATAACATTTTAGAGCAACATACACATTTTGTAACATTAGAAACTATGTTTCCTCCCCCCGCCTCTGAGCTCTTTTTACAGTGGCGTCCCTGCACTGAGCTGAGGGGCTCATGTGAAGTGACGTCTGAGGGGACCACAGGGACACAGCTTGACTGGGAGCACATATTAAATCCCAGTGTTGTCCCAGAATAGATTCTTTCACCCAGTGGGCAAGATGCCAATCCAATACTGAGTCAAGGTATTTGGTTTATTTACATTTCTGCACAGAAAAGGGGCTGCGTAGCAAATCCACAAAGCCAGCACAACGACTATCAAACCTTTTCACTATTTATACATTTTAGCAAATGAAGGTGTTGATGTTCATTGGCTGCGAGTTGCATTGTTCTCTTATTAATAAGTATTCTATCTTCTACTGATTAGTGATTATCTCGTTTCTCATGTTAATTAGTCCACATGCTCAGTCTTTCTCTTCTTTTGGGTCAGTGGTCCGTGAGCTGGTGGATATGATCTGCCCCTGCCAGAATTACCTTTTACCCAGTTGGGGCTGATTTCAGCACAATTGCTGGGTTGGCTTTATTAGTTTCTTCCATATTTTGGGGGTTCTGCCAAATGTCCTTGTGTCCTCTAAGTTCTGCATTCTCTGTGCCCACTTTCAGTGGCACATCCTTCTTCCCAAGCACTTTCAACCTTCCCCCTAGGACTGGGATAATTGAAACATGTGGAGCCCTAAAACTTTACAAGACAATTCTACCAACAAGTAATTTCTCTTTCCAACACCTGGACATCACTTAGAGCTTGTGAGCTGCTGTTTCACGGGTTAAATCTCCTTTCTTGTTGATGAGGCTTGAAAGTTACGAAGATCAAACATTAATGAACGTGCTTTCTTAAGAAAATTTTCCATATTCCGCATTTTGCAACCTCAGCAGCGGCAGCTCCCTGCAGGCCGGGGTCCGGGGCCGGCCCCGCGGGGACCGGGCGGTGGGGGCGGGCTGCGGGCGGGGCGCCGCGGGGGCTGGCCCGGGGACACGGGGACACAGCGGGAGCGCTAGGCATGGCGCAGCACGCGAGCGGCTCGGCCGTGGCCGTCATCCGGCTCCGCAACCCGCCGGTCAACGCGCTCAGGTACCGCCGGCAGTCCGCGGGGAGCGCCGGGCCGGGGCTGGGGGCCCCTTTGTGAGCGGGTGGGGGATTCTCCCATTTCCGTCCTTTTCACCTCATTCCCTCTCTCCGTGCCCGAGCGAGGTTCCGCCCAGTCCCGGGGAGGGCGGCCCCAGAGCGCCTCAGACGGGACTTCTACACTGCTCGGTACTCGCAGAGGCCCGGGCGGCTCCTTCAGAGGTAGTTTGGATCTCGCTTTGCAGACAACACGCTGAACTTTGCCCTAACTTTTGCTCTTCCTCATAATTTCTAGTTGAGGGGTTTCACAGGAGAGATGCCAGGCTCAGAAAACTGTCTTCTGTCAT
The DNA here is from genome assembly GCA_013397845.1 of Melanocharis versteri. NCBI lineage: Eukaryota > Metazoa > Chordata > Aves > Passeriformes > Melanocharitidae > Melanocharis > Melanocharis versteri. The sequence goes on along the minus strand of VZTG01010141.1, from coordinate 44,994 downwards.
CTCCGCCGGAGAATGTTTAAAAACTTTGCCTATTTCTCATCACCTTCCAGTCTTTAAACATCAAGATACTGCTTCGGCAAGACATAGCACAGCAGCGATAGCTGAGCCTGGAGTGCCTTCAGCGCTGTTTGGTACAAGTCAATCCTCAGATTTCCTGGTTTGGTTGCCTGCCCCACACACTGCTGAGTGCTTGCCTGGCCAATCCCTGCGCTATCCATGTGTGCGCGGGAGAGAGGGCAAAGGGCTCTGTGGATATCAGGCGCGGTTCATCAAGTGGAGTTGGCATCAGGATTAAAGCCAGTCAGGGCTATCAGAAAGCAGTTCATTTGCCCTTTAAAAACGATTAAGGGATTGACCTCTAAATACTGATCTTGGCCAAGAAAGGCCCTGTGCCATCTCAAACATGAGCCAGTGAAAAACAAAGTCAAACACCAATCTGTAGGAGCCTCTGAAATTTTAGTTTTTCATGTGTCTTGAAAAGGACTTACATGCTTTTGGCTTTACATTAAGTGTGCATTTTAGTTCCTTTAGCTCTGAGTAGCACATAAACCCTTTCTAAGCTGCTGTAGTTGTTCAGTAACAGTGACCACAGTGTCTATTCAGTCTATATTCACGAGCCAGAAAAAACCCACTGCAGCTGTGCTTGACTTATAAATGTGAAAGTTTGTTAAAAAGAAGCTCATAGAGACAAGAGCATGAAAAGGAGATGAAACCTGCTGCTCTTCTGTAGCAAAGCTACATTGTAGCTGGCAGTGCTTATTCTTCTGTTGCAACTTGTTTAGAAGTGCGATAAGAACATTTTCACGTGCTCAGGTAATTACCACGAGAAACTTGGAGTGACTTGATGAGCTTAGATGAACCAGACACGTAGGACTCCCAGAACTGTAGGGTGTAAGACATCCTTTGGACCTCCTGTGCCCAAGACCAGTCTAAGAAAACTTCCAGGCTGTGCTCACAATAAACTTTCGATCCTTACCATGAAAAATACAAAATACAGATCTAAAGAATCATAGAATCGCTGAGGTTGAAAAGACCTTTGAAATCACTGAGTCCAACCATCAACAGTAACAGATATGTGCTTAAGGAACATTTACTCCCCTCTTTTGAGAAGTCCTGGAGAAAACTCAAAGTCACCTTATTCTTTGAACAGCAGCAGCACAACAACTTCATCAGGACAGACCTCTGTTTTTACTGCCCTTTCCTCCTGGCCCTGCAGTGCCCTCACAGCAAGATGCAGTTCTGATACACCAAAGGTGACAGATAGTTTGTTTGTGGTCCTGTCCTCCAGCCCCAGAGGGAAGAAGGAAGACCCTGGCAGACTTCAGATCCATTAAACTACAACTTGAGACGTCTGTGGTCTTTGGTGGCATTCCAGGGTAATACCTGTTTTAAAACAGAACCATAATTCTCACACCCTTGCCATTGGGTAGTTTTTAGCTGAGATCTGACTGCAGCTAGGAAAGGTAGAGCACACTCTGAGCCCTGGGTGCTCCTCCTGCTTCTACACATTTCTGTACTGGACCACAGGGGGCAGGTTTGTTATTGCTGTCGGAAATGTTTGACTGCACAGGTGATAGCAGGCAGTGAAAGCTACAGACATGAGCCATGTCCTGCAATCCTGAAATTTCATTTCACAGCAGGCACAAATGCTTTTTAAGACTGGTGAGTTTTTGCTGCCGTGCTCCAGCCTCCCCTACCTCTCCCCGTTATCCATTTTTCCCCTCCTGGGCCATCACACTGGCCACTAGCACTTTAGAAGCCACTGGTGGGCAGGAATTTGCTTTCTCCTGTCTGACACCGTCCTCTGCTGTGCAAGTACCTGCGGGGCAGTGCTTTCCTGAGGATTGTGTGCTGACTTGAGAGTCTGGCAGCAAATTTGGTTCCCACGCAGACTCCCCTTTAAGCTAATCGTTCTCTCCACCAGCAGAGGTGGCATGTGCCAAATTTTATTTCTTTGGAGGGTTTTTTTCCTCATTTGCAGAAGTTTAGTATTCAGATATCTGCATTTATGAGACCATGGCATTGAGAGAAGTGCAAAGATATGCAAAGAACTAGGAGTCTGGGGGAACAGAAGGACAAGACTCACAAAAGGAAGGACTGACTATCCCTTCTCTGCAGAGGCAGGCTGCTGGCACTGGGAATTAGAAGGACTTTAAGGAGTATTTCAACATTTGAGCTGACAAGGACAGTAAAGCTCCAGGGAGGATAGGGGAGACCATGCAGTAGGGGAGCTTATGTGTGGGATTCTATGAAGTGTGACAGCATAACAGGTTTCATTGGGAAAGGCTCTCTCTGGCTGCCAGGATTGTCCTTCTGACCCTGATCACCATAAAAATCAGAAAATGTAAAGGAGATGAGAGAAGCTGCAATTTCAGACAGGTAGCAATGAAGGAAGAAAGTGATTACCCATGTTGGACTAGATCAGCACTTCATCAGGATGAGATGCAGAGAGAAAAATCTGGGATGAATAGGCATCTGCTCCCTGAAACAACTATTCTAAGATTCCACCCAAAAGATGCCATTCTGGCTCTGGCTTTAATTTATGTGCAGGACTGTTCAAGCTGTATTAGCAACTTGTCACACAACAATGTGTGACAGTAGCTACTACACAGCTGGATCTGACACTGAAGCAAGGGAGAGCAGAGCAGGTAACTCCGGCACACAAGACCTCAATTTCAAGTAGGGCATTATGTAATACCCAGCAGTTAGTTCAAAGAAAAACACTGCAGGAAGCTATCCAAAGGAAAAGGAGTCTGTCACAATGGGAGAGCTTGGATTGTTGTTGTTCAGGTTTGGGATTTTCAGGTTTTTAAAGAATATTAGAAGCTGAGAAAAATACAAAGGGAAAGGACCAGACCTGCATGTTTTCCATAAACAACATTTTCCACTGTTGGATTCGAGTCTCACTTCTTTAAATGTGACTAAATAAATTTTCGGGATTCCCTTATATTACTTTTTTTTTTTTAATGAAAGAAATTCACATTCACAAACTCCAGTTCAAATGTGAAATAATTAAGGCAAATAGTAAAACCCTGTTACAAGTCCAGCACACCACAGTCACTGCAATGAGTTCCGTAAAATAAAAACAACCGGATGTGGTAACCTCCAAGAATATTCTATTCCTCTGATGTGCACCTGCTCTTTAACAGCACCTGTTTTGAGTTCCTGAAACCCAGAACACCGAATCACCTTGGCAGAATCACTTTTCTTGCAGTCAAAATAGTATTCATAGTGGAACTGACTGCATGGCATGGGATGCAACCTTGGAAAGCATGGAGGGAATTTTTGCATTGTTACTGCGAAATAAATGACAGTGTCACAGTAATGTCATACTTATGAAAATTACAGTGACTTTTTGTTTCTTTAATGCTACAGCAGTTTGAATCTGTGATTCTCCTGAGTATTTTATAATTCTACTTTCATATATTTTACTATGATGCTTTAATTGAAAATTATATCTTTTAGTGCCAGTTATAACATGTGAGTGACAAAGCAATGCAGTCTGTGTGTTGGACTGTGACATATCCAAGGCAAACTTATCACTCCGTCTTAGGAAAACAAGAAACTGCAAAAAGTCTGGTTTTCCTTCCTTTTTATCCCACAAAAAATTCTCATTGGGAAAAAGTTTTATGGATAGAAAAGAGATATTTATGCAAGTACCAAGTTAAAATATTCATGGCATGAGCAGTCCTGTTGGGTTAATAAAGGTGAGGTAGGGATCAAACCGTGATTTTGTGGCAGCCTTGATGACTAATTTTTATTTTGGTAGTAGTATGTTGTTGTAAGTGCTGAGGGCTTGTAACTGATTTCCCTCACAGAACCCTGAACCTTTCCACTTGCTGCAGACAACCCTTCTAGATGGGCATTTTGCATCTGCTGACCACAGGCCTGGAATAGACACAGAAATACTGATTGCTTCTTGTCTGTTCCTGACAGAATTGTGCCATTTGTCTGTACAGTATTTGCAAATTAGTAACTTCAGATTTGTTTGGATCATGGGACATATTTTTTCTCCCTCTTTGCACCATAGTTTGTAGGGTGTAATGACATTTCCTAATGGCTTTCCCTGCAATCTCCCAGCCCCTCGGTTTGGAATTGCTGTGGCCTGGCTCTCCACTCATGCACAGACAGAATTCCGAGAGAAGCAAGCACTGGGTGCAGCCTGTGGGCACTCCTCAAATAGCAGCAACCACATATATGCCAAGGGGAGAGAGATAAAAAACAATTTTTTAACATATTAAAACACATTTAGTGTATAAAATTTGGAAAGGCTTTCATATTCTGCTCTGTGGACCTACAGGCAGTGGAGGGACCTTTACTGACTCACCTCACAGTTTTACTTTGGCATGGCCAAATTATTTTAAGTTTCAGCTTTCAGAACCACTACTAACATCAGACTTCAGAGTTGTCTTTGATGTCTGGATTGGGCAATTGGTACATAACTGGCTGTTCTCTCTCCAAAAATAACACCTCTCCCAGTCTCTGGTTGTAAGGTCTCAGGGCTCCCACTGACCCTTCTATGTAGCACGGCCTTATCCAGGCAGCAGGTGGTCCTGAAGATCCTCCTAGACAGCCCTCCTCAGCCAACAGCCCTGATTGATAGACCTCGCTAATGGTTTGTCTTTCATTTTTGATTTTGAAGGAAGAATATGCAGAGGTTAGCTGGGATTCCTTCACACAACTGGCTTACAGGGAGCTCCTTGGGCTCCCAGGTTTCCCTTCTCAGACTACGGATTCCCATGTGAATGCTGCAAGCATTGCTCTGTGAAAATGTGTGTACACAAGAGAACAATGATGTGTTTTTCATCTACTTCACAACAAGCTTCCTTTTTAGATTAAATGCCCTCTAATACATAGAGCAACATAAGCTGAGTATGCCTCAGGCCTTTCTATTAGCTCTGTGTAATTAACACTGCTCCTCTCCACTGGGCATCAGCAGAGCTCTGCTCTCTTTTCCTTGGCACCAAACTTACATGTGGAGCTGGGCTCAGGGTTTGGAGAAGGTCTAGGAAAGAAAGCTGATTTTATAAAGGACTGGGCAAGTGTGGATGATACTTCTTGGATGTTCCTCCAGCCTCCAACTGCTTGTGGCTCAGATTTTCTGAATCAGAGGCATCTCTACACATGCACACAGAATACTATCTCACAAACTATATACTAAAAACCGTGTGTATATGAGTATATTTTAGTATCTAAATTACATATACATAAAATTTGTATTAATATTTCTATTACTAAAGTGTTAATGCTTCTATTTTTACCTACTATCGCTATTGTTACCACCTTCTAAAACAGACTAGACTCTCCTTGTCCATCCATACAAACACATAAATTAGCTTTAAAGAGGCAAATGCAAGGTGAATATACAGTTAGGTCAGACTTTTAAAATATCTGTTTTGAAAAAACACTATTTATACTTCTACAGATACATTTTGAAATTCTTCATTAATTCTTTGCTGGCCACATTTACTGCTGGTCTCTGCAGAACTACCTGTTCAGATGAGTCAAAACATGTTTTGTGTAGTGTTTCATGCCCAAATTCCCTTTGACAGGATCCCACACCAGTTTAAGTCTGTACCTATGTGCAGATCTTCACAAGGTGAAAGCATTCATTAACATCAGCAGAGCCTGTGTCAGGTGTTTGAAAGATAACTTTTTCATCCCTAGAGCTCTTTTCAAAAAGTTCTTAGATTGTCAGGGGTTTAGCATTAATTACTCTTTCATTATGCTAAACTGTTTTCTTGAAAATCCGAATGTTTAATTCATAAAGACATCTTCAAAAGACCATTTCCTTGTGCTGCTTGCTGTGGAAACAGCAGTGTCATAGCCTGAAGATGAGTCTCCAGGCAGTGACTGAAGGTTGGCAGTCAGCCCGTTGGGTTTGGGTGCTCGTCCTTGGAGTGAGAGGGAGACTAAGGACAGGATTCATCTGGAGAGCCCGTGGCAGCAGCCAGGCACGGGGACAGCCTGTTGGACATGGTGCTCATTTTCAGTGGGCTGCTCAGTGTTCATAACACAGACCTCTTGGAAGGGGGATGCAGTTGATGGTTACCCACTGAATCTCTATTTTATTTTAGTCTGGCAGTTCTCCAGGCTCTAGAGGATGGGCTGAAGAAAGCAGATGCAGATCCCTCAGTGAAAGCTGTTATGATTTGTGGTGAAAATGGGAAATTCAGTGCAGGTAAGACATCAAACACAGGCTGAGCAAAAGATGAAACACTCTCAACCCATACCTGAAGATTCTCTGCCTCATAACACTGCTGACAGAAGTCCTGATTTGGCTGGAAATGGCTACAAGACAGGGTGCTTTGTCTATTTTTCTGTGCCACAGCTGACATGGAGCACATGACAAGCTGGACCGTCCAGGCCAGAAATAAGCTGGTCTGTTCATACTGAAATGAGAGACAGCTGTCTAACGCCATGACATCCTGGTGCTTCCTCAGTCTCTGTAGCTTTGTTTATGTAAAATCTCTGGACCATTTACTGGTCTAGTGTATGGAATGTACCTGGGGTGGGGCAGTGGTGAATAAAAGACCTTCTCCAGTTGAAGAAGCCTGAAAAGCTAGGGAATTTCTGTGAAGCTCTACATGGTTTGTTAGTAGTAACTTGCACTCAACTATTCCAGGCTCAATATTACACCAAGGATGTTTGCAAATTTCTGCAGCGACTGCATGATCCTTACAGTTACTCCGTATTTTTGTACTCAGCCTTCCTCGGAGCTCTGTGAACAGGATCAAGGATCCAGGGCTCCTTGAAGGTGGTCCCAAAAGGGGTTGATTCCTGTTAACCACTCTACTGCCAGCAGCATGCTCTGCAAGGACTTGGGCATCTGTGAGCAGCTGTTCCCAGCAGCACAGAGGGAAGGATTGTTCCAGTCACCACCTTGCCCACTAATTCCTCCTAATCTCTCTGTGCTCCCTCAGGAGCTGACATCCGAGGATTTTCCTCTCCGAACAGACATGGAGTTGCCTTGGGTCCCATCGTGTCTCTCATCGAAAGCAGCGAGAAGCCGGTGGTGGCAGCCATCGAAGGCGTCGCTTTGGGAGGAGGCCTGGAGGTGGCGCTGGGCTGTCACTACCGCATTGCGCACGTGAAGGTAACACATCCTGCAGGCCAGAGGGGCTGCTGAAGGCATCGGGAGCCAGGTACAGATGGCACAAGCAGGGGGACAGGGTGTCTTTCCTCTGCCCAGAGGACAGTGGCTTTATAACTATAGGATACAAGTCTGTGTGCTCAGACATTCTTCACCTACACCATCACCCTTGACGTCTTTCCTAAGTCTTACTAAATAACTGATTTCAAGTCATTTCTAAATATAAAGTAACTAGTAGGATAAGACGGCTGCGTAGAAACTTCAGTAACCAAATGTTAATTTGCCCTAGGTCTCATTATCTATATTCTGATGCAGACAGCTGTATCTTCCTGACTCATGCAGCGTGACTTTCTCTTATTTATTTTTTTCCCCAGCCCTGTGAATTTTGCATTTCTTTCCGCTCATGGCCTAGTTTATATAGGTAGTTGAAACTCAGCTAGCATGGAGCATTTATGGTTAGATTCCTCACGAGCTCTGGTTCCCCAAGGAGCACTTAGACCAAAAGACAGCTTTAAGAGTCGTCAGGAATGATCTGGGTTTTTTGCTTTAATCCCCTCCTTTAAGGTTCAGGAATGCTGAACCACCTTAAGCAGTACCTGTCTCCTTGTACAGACTCCTCACTGACAGGGCCATCCCCTCTTTTCTGCAGTGAGTCACTTTCTCTGTGGTAGTGTGGGTTGCTGTAACAGCATAAAGAGATATTCCACATCATCCTCTGTGCCGCCTAAGGTGAGGACCATGGAATCACAGAATCACTAAGGCTGGAAAAGACCTCCAAGATCACTTAGTCCAACCTTTGACCAATTACCACCACGGCCACTAAACCACATCATGAAGAGCCATGACTACTAGAACTATAAGTAGTGGTCTTAAAGTAACTCAAAATCTCTTAAAAGCTCCATAGAAAGTGTGCAAGCTATTTTTTAAAGGCAACAAAATCTAGATACATTTTCTTAAGAGAAGATCCCATATACTTCCTGCTGCCCCTTCTCTGCCGTGACTCTACCAAATGTCAAATGCACCAAGAGGCATTTGAAGGAAGATTAGGGAAAAGTTCCATGGTGTTCAAAACAGGTTAGATGGGGCTCTGAGCAATCTGGTCTAGTGGAAGGTGTCCCTGCCCATGGCAGGTAGTGAAACAAGATGGTTTTAGGGTTCCTTCCAACCGTTTACTAAACTTGCTAGAATTAGAGTAGGGAGATGAGAGTAAGGCCAGCATGCCCTCCAACAGTTGGTAACAACTACTTGAAAGCATTATTGACACCTGTCAATCTAGGGAATGCTGTTGGCCCTACAGCTCTCCCCCAGTGCCATAGTAGCACAGAAATCCTCTGAAAGATCATGTGTTCCTTGTGCTTTTGTACAGAAATCCTTGAAATGGTCAAGTGGGTTTTTTCTTAAATACTTTATGTAGTAAAAAGCAAGGATGAAGTTTCTATGTAGAAACATGGAGGCTTCCTAGAGGAGCAATGTGACTCACATCTGCTTGTCTTTCCTCTGTTTTGCTCAGTTTGCCATTCCCACTCTTTCTAATAGATTTTTTTGTTTAATTTTATTGCATTTTAGGCTCGGATGGGTTTGCCAGAGGTCACCCTAGGGTTACTTCCCGGTGCTGAAGGCACTCAGCGACTCCCCAGACTGATTGGAGTACCAGCTGCTCTGGATATGATCACTACAGGTAAGTTCTGTGTCTGTATAGAAGAACATGGCATTGAGTCATACCAGCTTGGTCTAAAACCGAGGAATCTTTTACCTGTGTAGCTGCTCGGGTTGTAATTCTAGTTGCCTCCACCCATGAGGGGCTAATTACCAGCTGCACAAGTTATTTGATCAGATGGAAAAGAACAAAATTGCCCATCAGGCTCCACTGTGGTCACCTTATTTATCTTTTTATGGCAGGAAAACACATTCCAGCAACTGAAGCACTGAAGCTGGGCTTGGTTGATGAAATTGTGGAAGAAAACACCATTGAGGCAGCAATCCGTTTGGCAAACAAAGTGATTGGTAAGGAACAAATTGTAGCAGTGCCAGGAAATAATTGGTGATGTTTTAGGGCTGAAGAGACAGAACAAAGCCCACCAGTTTGTTCCAATTTATATGCTCCATTCTTGAGTTTTGGCAACCATATAAGATAGAATTAATTGCAGAATTTGTTTCCTGTTATATGAAGTGAAAAAAATAAAATGCTGGAAAGCTGCAGAAATTCAAGTGAGATTCAGAGAATAGATACATATCAAGTCCTCCTGCTTTTTAATTGTATATCCAAACTCACATGCTCCTCTGGGATGCTGTACTCCACAGGTTTTGGGGAGTAAGTGCTCTTTTCATATATAGTTCTGGATGCCAGCTGGCATCGCATGCATTCTGGTTGCACCATCCACAATGGCTGAGCAAAAATAACTTTCTCCTTGTAGTGGAGGGGCTGGCACATCCTCTGCTCAATTTAATGATCTGTGGTCTGTAAGTGACTCTGTCCCTAATCCTTTGGGTGCCATCTAAAAAAAAAATAGCCTGTGCAGATGAGAGGGATGGGGAGAGATTTTTTTTTCCCCATCTTAGAAATAACAGAATCAAATTTGCTGGAGCTAACCTAAGAAGAGGAACATCCTTGTGCAGCATGAGGAACATTGCCTTGAGAGAAAACAGGGCATTTTTCCATTACTGACCTCCTTGTACCTTTGGAACCTGACCACTGGATTTCATCTGGGGCTTTGTCACAATGAGATGAATGCAGGAAAGCAAAAAACCCTTCCCGCTTTGATCACATGGCCTTTACAGGCAATGCTGTTCCGAGTTGGGGTGTTGGTTTTGCTCCTCTAGCTCTCTTCACTACAAGGCTCAGCTTCTGTGCTAGAAGTCGAGGCAGCCTAAGCTTTGTCCTAGATGGCAGTGCACCATATTTTAAGGTACTTCAAAGAATGGACTGTTCTTAAATATCAGTGTCTTGTATACTTCCCCATACCTTGAGATGTACCAGACAGGTGCCAAGGTATTCTTTGGCTGGGTTTTCTATAGCAGATGCCCTTCCTTCTCACTGTATTCATCCTACAGTATTTTAGGGCTTCATTTTCTAGTGCTGAATCAATGACATAAGCAGTCCTCTTTTCTCTTTCCTGTATGTCATCAGACTAAATATAATTCTTTAGCAAGAGATGGGTGATGTACTTCACTGCTGCTTCTAAGAAAAACAAAGGTACTTTGGTTCACTGAGTTTGTCTGTTTTGAATGAGAATTCTGTTTCTCCATCTGTTGGGAGAGCAGTGAAATATTACCACTCTTCTAGGCAAATTAACCCAACAAACAGTGCTCCCTGTGACGTACCCTCTGGGCTCTGAATGATGCCTTGCACAAGATCTATACCAGTACTGATGGCAGCAGCAGCAGTGTGTCATTAAATGAGTAATGGATACATTGCTGGAACTGGCAAACCAGAAAACATTCTGTATCTCAACAAATATTATGTGCAATCAGGTGAAGTTTAGATATTTGCAGGCTTGTTTCTTCCATGACAGACACTGTGCAGTGGCTGACAGTTGTGAATGCCAGCTTGGCCTTAGAGGAGACCCTCAGGAAGGAAGCATTGACCACACTATTTCTCAGGGTAACTTGCTTCCTGGAGCTTATGTCCACTGTCACTACTGGCAAAATCCCATTCTTGAACTTCATCTCCTTTGGAAATTGTCAAGCTTCAGCTTCTTTGGAAATTGTCACTACCAATTTATTTTTTTTTTCAGTAGTATAAGCCTTCAAAGATTCTGGCTAAATGTCCAGCAGGTAGCCTGTCCCAGTCTTACTCATTATTAGATTTTCAATCTGTTTATTGCCGGTTTGAGTTACCCCTGCAAAAATGAGTAATGTCATTGATGGTGTTTCACATCACACTATATATCAACTCCCACAGAACTCAAAAAATGCTTTCAGACTCTTTCCAACAGCTTTACTGGCATTTACAGTTCGTTTTAACAGTGAAAACACTGGTGAGCCAGCTAATCTATTTCTTTCCTGCTTGAAAAATTTCTCATTAGACCCCGCAAAAGACCATGACAAGTTTTGATGCACCATTTACCCTCAGGTTATCTAATAATTTGAAAGATTGGTGTACCCAGAGCCTGTATGTTTCTTTTGAGTCATTCCTTGCTTTGGCCTTTGCCTAAAGTTAATAATTTTCCTGTCATACAAAGGCAAGGCAGCACTTTCATTTTTCTCCATCAAGCACTAACAGGGCTGCAGAAGAGATGACAGTCTTATATAGCTGGTCTGGAGTTTGTTCACATGGAGTTCTGTTTTCAGTGAGTGTTTTTCAGATAATCTTAATAAAACCAAAGAGAATGTACCAAAACAAAATGTCGTCACAGAATTCCACTGGCTTTGTGTGGCATGCAGTATTTTGTTTCTGATGAGATTTCTTTTTAAACATGAAGCTACAACTGCTGACTTCTAACAGAGCAGTCTGGCTAAATAACTAGTTTTGTCACCACTGGAATTTCTATTCCTGAGAAGGCTGTACTGCAAGGTAAGTCTCAAAGAATCAATTCAGAAATAATTTTCTTCTAAAACTTTCTCAGTGCTGGAGCTGCAGTATCTCATGGCAAGAGATCAGTCTCAAATGACTGCCTTACTGTATCAGGGGTCCTTGATTACTGTTGTGATACACAGCTGACAGAGCTACTTTTATGGCACGTTGGGAGAGCATTCTCAGCCATACATTTTTATGGATTGCTCCTAATGAAGAACACCTTCAAAAGATGCCCTGAAACAGTAAGTGGGTGTAGGAATACACAGAGGCAATTACTGATTCTGAGTTAGATTTTTCACTGAAAATCAGTATTTATATATTGCAGATAGGAAGTGAGAATAATTCCCTGGTCTCTCCAGGCAAACTGGCCTCTCCAGGCTAAAGAAAACATCTTTACTTCTGAAGGCATTTTTAAAAAGGAATAGACAGGAGTTAATCCATGGGGACGAGGAGAATGTCCTTTCATTAAACGTGCTTGATGATCACTGCAGTAATCCAAAGCTGCATTTCAGGCTTTTCCCAGCTGATGGCATCACAAAATTGACAAATGGCTGGAACTACTGGTGGCTGGCAGCAGCTTGCAGCTCATCCTGCCCACTTCTTGTTGGCTTGCTCTGGTCTTCCTCAGCTGGAGGAGAAATTGGCTCTGGCCTCCACACAGCAGACTTTGAAACTCTCCATATACACCCCTTGTCTTTCTGACCCCATCTGCTGATTGACCTCAGAGCAGAGCAGTACCAATGCCTTGCACCAAAGAGCCAAGGAAAACCAGAGCAATTTGGAGTAGCTCAAGTCCCCCAGGTACTAATCTGTGTGGAAAGATGAAGAGTTTCTGCCAATTAGCTACTGGGAGTTGCTGTGGAGGAAGCAGTTGTTCCTTCTGAGGCTCATCAAAGCCAGGGGCGGAACAGATGCTGCTGGTGGGTAATTGCATCCTTGAAATGGAGGCTGAAGGAAAGGCTTTCCCTTAGAGCTGCAAGGCCTTCCCGTGAGTCATCTCTGCCAAGATGCACAATATCAAGACATTTTAATCTGTCCCCAGGGCTCAAGGTTCTGGCTGACACCTTCCTTAGACAGAGGCCTAGCCAAGTGCCCCTTGGACACAAACAGAGTTTGTGAAAGGTCTGACACGGCCTGGACTTGTCTCTGGCAGCCTGAGGGGCAGGGGCCAGGCTCAGCTTTATTCCTCAAAAATTCACGAGCAGTTTCCTGCACGAGGAAGAACATCAGGCTGGTCTTGTCTCTTGCATGTGCCATCCCATAGTATCCCAAGGGTTTACAACTCTGGGATGATATTTCTTTCTTCGAATAACACAATATTTGATACTGCATGCATACCTGGTGCATTTGCTGATAGAAATTTTATAGACTCGATCTGCCCTATGTGCCACCTGGACTACAAACCTGGTAAACAAAGCAGGAGCCTGTGTTAGTGCCTGTGTGTGGATGATGCTCTTCCTGCAGCACTGATGTCTGACGCTGTTCATCATCTTCCTGCTGCTTTGCTTTCAGAAATCAAGCTGCAGGTGTCCCACACTGATCTCTTCTTCCCAGATTTTGATTCTGATAATTCTTTCCTGATCATAAACATGTCCTTTATTCTTATTAGCATTGCAGAAGCTAAGATACTGCACAGGTGCTGTAGATAACCTATTATTTAGTTTGCAGCTAAAATAAGAGTTTTATTACAGGACCCCGAGTTACTTTTTTTTAATCTGAGGAACATTCTCCCCATCAGTGTTTGTGCTTACAGTACTATTTGCTGTCTGAAGACCAAGCTTAAAGGCTCCCAATGGTATCCCTTTTTTACCAGCCCTTTCCACTGGATGTCATATGAAGTCCCTTGATCTGCCCAATCTTCCAGGCATCAGATCAGCTTTCTGGGACAAGCCTGAGCTTTCCTCTTATGATGGAATATAATCCACTATTTAAGCCCTAAATAAAGAACTGCAGATAAAGAGCATTTCTGGGTTAAAAACTTAGGGGAAAAATTATTCCAAAATAAAGGAACGTTATCCTGACTAAATCCTGCAATACTGGCTGATACAAATTGTATCCACTGTCAACGTGAAAACATTTTTATGAGCTCTGATTACAAGGGAAGCTACTTACACAGTGAGTGTTCATCTTTTTGTGCTCACTAAGAGGCTTAATTAAAAAACCTGAGCTCTCAAGACCTTTATTACAAGAAATCAGTATATTAACTCATCCTGGAAACTTGTATTTCTGTTTCTCCTAGACACTGCTCAGTCTTAGAGGAAGAGCTAGAGTCAGGACATGTTCCTCAGGCAACCATGCCTGCAGTGCTGCCATTATTCCTGCTCTCCAGCATCTTCTGTAGGATTTCCTGAGTCTTCTACTGGTGCATTGGCACTTTCCTAGCTCAGACAACAGGAAGAGAAAGAGGAGCTGGGCGCAATATGCTGCCTTGGAAGGAAGTGTGCCCCCGTGGCAGACCTCATCTAAGAGGCCAGAGCAATGAGACACTGTGCCCAGAGAGCTTCAGCATAAGGTTCTCAGCTCACCACCCGACTTTGGTGGCAGTCCTGGCTGCTTCTGGGAACAGGACCAGCAACCCATGCAGTGCCATGCTACAGTTAATGATCTGGATATGGCTGTGATGACAGCAGAGTCTTTGTGAGAGTGTTGCAGTATCAAGGGGATTCATCCCAGATTGCTGATCTTTTCCTCCACAGTCTTTACTGAGCAAGCTGCCATTAAGAGCAGAACACCTGAGTATGGCCAGGTCTGTACTTATGAAGAAGACAGAGAATTTTGGCATCTGAAATGTAACTAAAAGTTCTCTCAATTAAAATCCTTCCTAGGTATCACCATAGCAACCTCTGTCTGTAATGAACTCCACATATTTGTGTTGCTGCTTGATTCATCCCTTGCTGACACAAATATGAGCTCTCCCTCGTTATTCATTTGCTGCCCAACTCATGCTGAGTGAGATCTCCTTTTGGTTAGTCCCAAAGTGACTTGAGGGGCTCTGTCCATCAGGGAAGAAGTCAGGGTGTATTTTCCACTCTCTTGCCAATGTCTGGGTCAGGACTCTGGCTGGAATGCCTCTGGCTAGTGTCAACTGGGTCCTGCATACTAAACAATACTGGAGGAAAGCTTCATTACTGAGGCCGATAGAAAGATCCATATGGATGTGGCAGCTGGGACTGTCGAGGGAGAGAACTGGAAAGTCAGGGCATGTGGAAGCTGAGAAAAGGAAGGAGAGAATTACTTCTTTGAAAATGAAGGCTTACTTTTTATGAGGTCAGAGAAAGGACTTGAAAAATCATAATTGTCAGAGCAAACAGAGATAAGGAGAAATGTCAGATGCTTTAGTTCTAGACCCAGCTCACTGTGCCATGCAAGCCATGCAGTGGGAGTTGGAGAAGAAGAGGCCCACTGCCTTCCCAGCCTGTGGAAAAGGGTCTGGAAGTCTGGAAAGGTTATATCTGAAAAGATGTGGATGCTTTGTTCTGTAATTCCATTTCTCTCCCCCCAGGTCAGCCCCTGGGACCCCGCAGGCTCAGCCTGAAGCCGGTTCCCAAACTGCCCAACATGGAAGCGTTTCTGCACGAAGCTCTCGCGAAGGTGAAGCAGCAGGCGCGGGGGTGCCTGGCTCCGGAGCTGTGCTTCCAGGCCGTGCGAGCCGCCAGCGAGAGGCCCTTCGCAGAGGGCGTGCGGCGGGAGCGGGAGCTGTTCCGGGTGCTGCTGACCTCGGGCCAGGCCCAGGCGCTGCAGCACGCCTTCTTCGCCGAGAGAGCCGTGCTCAGGTGGGCAACTCCCAGCGGAGCCTCCTGGAGCAGCGCTGCCCCGCAGCCCGTGCGCAAGGCAGCCGTCATAGGTAAGGGCAGGGAACTGCCGGGCTGGGACTGAGCAAAGCCAACAGCTGCGCTGGGAGTCCCCAGCAGTCACTCGCGCTCATCGCACCCACAGACGCTCCACACCCGTTGGTGAAGTTGTCACTGCATTGGGAAGCTCCAAATTCAGATGGCAACTCACGTGCCACTGGATTAGCACCTGATGCCTCCTCTTCCTTTGGAAGAATAGCTTTCTCTCACTTCAGAGACAGCTTCGTGTGTGGACCCTAAGCAGTCTGCTCCCTGTTAACCACCGAGACCTGGCTTCGCTCCGTGCTACAAGCGGGTCTGTAGGAAATTCTCCTCCTCCTGGTCTAGTTCTGTACTGCAAGTGCATGTGCACAGAGTCACTGAGGTATATATTAATACAAAAATGTTTTGACAGCTGTATTTTAAGAAGATTTCAGCTCGCTGGGATCCACTCCTGCCATTTTGTAGCCCAGCAAGATAATGCCTTCATTAATTTTTTATAAGAGCAATTTAAATAAAACCTTCAGTGCACTGCTGAGATAAAAAAAAAAAATCTTTCAGCTCTAGCTGTTGATAGTAGCACTCAAAAATGGTTAGACAAGTAATGGAGCACTTGGAAAACATCCATTTTGTTTCAAGGGAATCTTACCAGATCAACACTGCTTTTTTTCTGGGTGCTTCTCAGGGCTCTTGAGCTGTCTGACAACTCATTTTAGGCCATAGAGATTTTTTTGGAAGTTCTCTTCATTAGCTGCCATGCCATATTTTTAATAGAAATGGGTTTTTAAACATCGGTCCACATACTCTGTGAAAAGGATCTGTGGCTGCTAAAGCATTCGGGTAAAGAGGCATTAATTATTACCAGATTTATTCTATGACTTGAAGAGCACAGAAGTTTGGACACACACTTTTGTCAGTCCCAGACAGGTCAGTCCTGCAATGTGTGCTTTGACAGGAGGGCTCGTGTTTGGAGTTTGTGGGAATGACCAGGTGACTAGGAGGGACATTCTCTACTCTGTGCTGCTAAACCATGCCAAAACAACACACTTGCAAAGACCTAATCACAGTGACAGTTTAGCCAGAAGGGCTGTTAGAGCTGAGCTGCCTATTTTGGGGCTGTAACTGAGCTAGAGGGAATTCTGAGGACAAATGCAACCTCTATTTGAAAGTTTCTAGTAGAAACATAATCTGTACTTTATTTCCAAACAGAATTGGCTGGACTGCAGGTCTCTTCCATTGGATTAAGTATTTGCCACTCATCTCTGGACAGATTTCTGAATTCTGGTCTGAAATTGCCCCAACCTCACCCCCAAGTTTCAGTGTTTTCATAGCTGATTACAGACAATGCTCAAGTTAACTCCTACTTCTGCAGAACAAATAAACTAAGTGCTTTGATACTTCTGCTGCAAAGCACAGTCTGTCAGACTCTGGTCATTTGAATGACCCTGAACTTTCCCAGATTTTTCAACACTTCATAAAACGTGCATAGCCGAAGTGGGAACACAATTCCAGGAGTAATTACACCAAGACCAGGTACCAAAACGTTTCTTCCTTGTTCCTGCTTAATATGCCCAGGGTAACAGGCAACCTTGATATTAGCCATGTTCAACACATCCAGTTAATTATCTACTGGCAGGAGCAGCTGCACCCCAGGGATAGGGAGCCAATGGCAATAACAGGGGGCAGAACCACAGAATCCTTGAGGCAAGAAGGCACCTCTGAACGTCATCTTGTCCAACATCTCTGCTCAATGGGCCAGTTCTTCAGGACTGTGTCCAGACAGCTCTTGAACATTTCCAAGGATGAAGACTCCACAACTTCTCTGGGCAGCCTGCGCCAGTGCTCAGTCAGCCCCACACTAAAAAGAATAGTTTACTTATGTTCAGATGGAACTACCATGTTTCATCTTGTGTCCATGACCTCTGGTTTTATCACCAGGGGCCACTTGAGTCTGGCTCCATCTTCTTTACTGGGTATCTTTCTCTCAGGTGTTTATATATACACAGGTGAGATCTTCCAAGCCTTCTCTGTGCTGAAGTCACAGCTTGCTCAGCTCTTCCTTATGGGACGTGCTCCAGTCCCTTAATCATCTTATTTGCCCTTCACTGAACTCACTCCAATCACTCTTGTACTGGGGAGCCCAGAAGCGGACCCAGCACTCCAGCTGTGGTCTCACCAGTGCCATGGAGAGGGGCAGGACCACCTCCCTCAAGGTTCCAGCAAGACCCCTTCTGACATAGCTCCATATACCGTTGATCTTCTCTGCCACAAGGTCATATTGCTGCTCAGAGTCAACCTGGTGTCCACCAGCACTCCCAGACCCTTTTCTGGGGAGCTGCTTTCCAGCAGCCAGCCCCCACTGTGTACTGTTCCTCTCCACATACAGGACTTTACACTTGCCTGTTCCTGAAGACCCTGCCCACCCATTTCTCCCTCTGGATGGCAGCACAACCTACTGCTGCATCAATATTTACAGTACCTGGGTAAGGCAGGCCCTACTGGAAATACAGGTGATCAAGCAAAGTTCCCAGGATGATGCAGGCCCAAGGTAAAGGTGGGAAGCCAGGCTGCAGGCTGAGGTCTGGATCAACAGTGGCCATAGCCACAGCAGGCCACCAGAACTCCTCTAAGGAAGCTTAAGAAGGGGCTATAAGCCGAGGTCTGAGCTTAAATGGGGCTCAGAGGCAATGGGCAGTGCAGGTGGGTAGAGGCTCCAGGTGTGGCTGGTCAGGGATATTAAATCCCATTCACTCAGGGCCTTGACACCCACCCAGACTCCAGCCCTTGCTGAATCACTGCTCTCATTACACAGCCCCTATCTCCTACCAAAAGAACTTGCTTTGCTTATGCTCTTGTTCATGTCATACTTCATTTCATGGGACATCTCTTGGAGGTTCTTGATCATCTCCTTCTAACCCTGAATCCCACACCAAAGTGTCACTACTTTCTATCACTTCTTTCTGCACCTTGTTGTGCTTTTTTTCCTTCCTCTGGAAGGTTTTCCTCCTATTTTGCATTTTAATATAAGTGCAATTGTGAGTCCACTAGAGGCAGGCAGAGAACATGCCAACGCAATTATATTTTTTCTTTCAGGCTACTGTAACAAAAAGTCATTCTCCAGCCAGTATAATGCTCTATAGTTTTGTAACTTCATGTTTTTGATCTGAAGTACATCCTTGCAGCACTAGAAATCAAAATCCTAGAGATGATTTTTGAGGGACTGACACCTTTTAAAATAGTCCTGCTCATCCATGTGAGTATTGAGTCTACATAGGTGACCCAGGGTCTCTCTATTTTTGCTGCAGAGAGGAAAGCAGTCAGAGGAAAATGCTGCCTCAATTTAGGCTCCTCAGAAATCATGCAGACTCCACTTTCCCACAGAGAGTGCTGTGCTGTTTTGCACACTAAACCCATGTTGCATTATGCTGCTGCTTCCATCTCTTAATGCTGCATGGTGGAAAGCAACTGAGAAGATCATGTTGACTTTTTGATATTGACTTTTTGATGTTGACTTTTTGTTTCATTTGCTTTTGTTGTTCTGAACTCTTGCCTCCCACCTCTTTTCACTTTCTCTGGTTCCTCAACACCCAGAAAGAAGGTTCTTTTCTCTCTGTCCCCTCCAACTGCATCTCCCCACAGTTCCCTGCTTGCTTGGAGTATCACATTATTTCTGCTTGAAATTGATACCCTGAAACAGAGAAAGAAGCAGCCCCGGCCTGCAGCACCCCATCACTGCAAATTGCTTATTGTTGTTTTTATCCGGAAAACCAGAAGAGTCCTTGCATATTTTTACCAATCTATAAAGGATTATTTCCATTGCCAGGCATTTTAAGGTCCAAATATTCATTATAGTTCACAGTGTTTTCCACTGATCAGTATTTCTGTAGTGTGTGTGACTGTACATGATCTGTTTTGTATACATTTAAAGTTCTTTTGTTTTGAAATTTGTTTTTAAAGTCCTTCAATTAATTTTGCATGATTTTTCGTATTCTAAGTACCTCACGTGACAGATCAATAATTAACCATCATTATTCACTCAGCTTGCCCAGCAAATGGATTTGTCATACCCATATTTGGCCTGAAATTACATATGTACAAGCGTAGTTTTAATAATATGTCAAAGCTTCATTTCACAATGAAAGACCAGGAGCAGGATGGCTAGGCACTGTTCTTGTTCCTGAAGCAGACTTCAGTCTTTTTTGGAAAGATGTGCCTTGGACATGAAAATAGTCCCCTGCACGGAAGATGAGAATATAGGGTTTTTCCTAGTTTGGGGGAAGGGAGAACACTACTCAGTAAGAAAATGGAATATACAGCAGAAATTCTGGAGCAGTTCCTCGGTGTGTTTCAGTCTGTGTGATCTGAGCTGAGCATGAGACATTTCCCTTCCTCTTTCTTCCACAGCCTTCTACATGGGTAAGGCCTAATGATCCCCTACCATTATTCTCTGCTCTAACATATTCTTCCCCAAGATAACTTGGCTTTCTGAATCGCAAAAGAAGAGTTCTCAGAAATGCCTCTTTCGCTGCTAGATAGCCAAAGCTCTTCTTAGTTTTATAGCCCAATTTTAGAAAATATTCCCAGGGGAATCATGCTGTGCAAGCTCTAATGTAACAAACCCCTTGAGGCTTTCATTACTCTCTCTGCCAGCTTCATTAAACATCATTTCATAGAGGCCATTGCAGAGTTCTGTAGGAAATTGAGAGACAGCTTTTCTAGGTCAGAAACAAGCTTGGCGAGCTCATATCTTATCTATAAGCCTGTTCCTGTGGCCTAGAAAGTGTAGTACTACAAGCATGTGTGCCTGTCTCTCATGGGATGGCTAAAACCTACATGGAGTACTCATGATGAAAGCAACCAGGGGAATCACCTGGCACCACTGCAGAGCTTCCCTGGGAAAGAAGCCTGGGGAACATCTGCTCACAAAAGGGGTTTCGATCTAGGAAGAGGCAGTGTGTTCATATGGCAAGAGAACCACTAAGATTTCAGTCACAAGACTGAAGCTGGGAGGATCAGGAGTGAATAAGACCCAGGATGTGTGGAGAGCTTGGAAATTCTAGAGAGAAACCCCAGGTCTCCACCATAGAAAGAAACAGACGTCAAGAGGGAGCCATGTGGAACTGCAAACAATTCAGCTTGATGTCTAAAGAGAGCCTGACAGATGGGGCTGGCTTTGGAGGGTGAGTTACCCTCCTGCACTGCAGGAAGAAAGCACCTCATGTAGCTTGCCAAAGCCAGGGAAAACCTGTCCCTAATTGTACCTGCTCCCGCATCAAAAGCTCTGGAGTGTGAGCACAGTGGGAGAATCTACTCATGTTCAGGATTTTTCAGTCAGCAAATCATAGACACTGAATTACTAAGAGTTGATTCATGTTATTCTAGACTTATTTTCAAATTAGTTTTCAGCAGAACTTGATTATGAAGTCGCAAATCTAATTTCCTAGAAAGGAACTTCAGCACTTGCTTGGGAGTGTAATGATGGTTTGTAAGCAGGCTGCCAGCTAGTGATGCCAGTAAAAACTATCTTCTGGTGGCTAAGCAGGGAATGTTTGAAATGTCTTGTGTACACACAAGCTGAAGGTGGGCAAAACTGAACCAAGAGTGTGTAGCATGCAGGAAAAACATCCTACCTTGTCTGACCTTGGTTGCTGGAACTTGTTTAAATGATGACATCATTTCAGCTCTTCTTTACAAAGCTGCTTTAGACAAAATTTTTAATCCCCTTGTTTCTGTTTATTTGTTTAGCTGACTTTCGTTTGTAAACCTGAGATTAAAAAAATCATTTTTACAGAATAATAACAAACCTATACTTTGGTTGCTGCTTTATTTAGGATATTAATCCTCCCATTCAGAGGCTTCGCACTTTCAAAGCTGGTAAAATTGTGCTGACCTTCCCTCACTAGTTTGTATTAATTTAGTTGGAAAAGCCTCACCATAGGAGAGCGGGATCAGTGGTGTGGGTTGTGTGTCACAGAAAAGTGCAGCTTCATTTAATGTCACAGAGGGCAAAGTTGGTGCAAGGGATCAAGCCAGTAATCTCTACAGTGGTATTCTGGGGGGTCTGAGCTGGGAGTAGCATATTTACAGATCTTGGAGGAAAAAATTACAGTGTGAATGGATTCTCAGTTACAGGAATTCTGGGCAGGAGTTTTAACTGTGTGGTTGGACAAGGAAGACTGACTTTGAGAATCTCCAGAAGTTAGGAATGACCTGTGCTGGAGGACTTGAAGAGTTCCTGGTGGGCAGAGATGCCTGACATAAAGTGAACAGCAGGCAAAAGGCTACTAATGTGCCAGCATGATTTAAAAGGAAATAGAAGATATTGAAATCTAGATTAAGAATGCTGTGTTAGTTCCATCCCGTTTGACCTGGCACTGAGAGACACACAAGATGTTAGAGACAAAGTTTAGAGCAGATCAGCATCCAAGTCTTTACAGAAATAGCAGCCGAATTTTTTTGCTCCAAAGATCACGCAATGAAGCGCAGAGGGAGAAAAGGAGGGAGACAAAGAGGAAGCTTGGAAGGACGAGGGAGAAACCAACTCTTTGAACTTTGCTGGTGTCAAAATCTCTGGGGGTTGTATCTGCTCAATGCCCGTAACAGACCATCTCACAGGAACAGTGAGGCACTGATACCCTCAGGGTGAAGTCTTGCTTTGAACCTGCCTGCAGAAGGTGGTAACAGGGTTGCAGCTGTAACTCAGAGCTTCTCTCTTTGATCCCCAGGTTCTCACTCCTCAATGATCCTGGTTTCCATAGGTATAAAACTTTGCAGAGAGAAGACATGAATCACACGGTCTGTGCACACCGGGTGGATCCCACCAGAATTTTGTAAGCTTGTGAGGAAACTAACTTGCCTTTGTGCTACCTCTTTTCAAACATTTAGGCTCACTGAAAGAGCAAATTCACCTTCCTTTTTCCCAGTCTTCAATATCTGTTTTCTATGTGTGCACTACTTGTTTTCCAGAAGCCTCTACTTTTTATCCTGGAGAAACAAAGGAAATGCTACTGTCAAGAGATTAATTTTCTATTAATAGTCTTTGATTCTATCTCACTTTTATCCCTAGGGCTGGGAACAATGGGCCAAGGCATTGTGACTTCTCTGGTTAAGGCCAACATACCTGTGGTAGCCCTGGAGCAGGATCTGGAGTATCTGAACAAGGGAAGAAAAGCTGTGATGCTGCTTTTGGAACGTGAGGCTATGAAAATGGAGAGGGGTGCCCAGACCCTGGATTTCCATAACCCTGCACGTCTCCAGTTCACTGTGGACTTTGATCTGTTGCGTGATGTAGACCTAGTCATTGAGGCTGTGTTTGAGAACATGGCACTAAAGAAGGAAATATTCCACAAGCTGTCAGAGATCTGCAAGCCGGGGTCCTTGCTGTGTACAAACACATCAGCCCTGAACATCGACGAAATAGCTTCTGCCACGAGCTGCCCACAGCAGGTCATTGGCACCCACTTCTTCTCCCCTGCCCATGTGATGAGGCTGCTAGAAATCATCTATGGCCGCCACACATCCCCCACTGCCATCGCCACTGCTATGCAGCTGGCCAAAGCCCTAAAAAAAGTTGGAGTGGTGGTAGGGAATTGTTTTGGGTTTGTTGGGAATCGCATGATGTTTCCGTATGTACAACAAGCAGTTTTCCTTTTAGAGGAAGGAAGCAGACCAGAAGTGGTAGATCAGGTTCTTGAAGATTTTGGGTTTAAGATAGGCCCTTTCCGCATGTCTGACCTTGCTGGGCTGGATGTGGGCTGGAGGTCTCGGAAGGATCAGGGCCTGACTGGGCTGTCCCTCCCTGCGGGCACGCCGGCCCGGCAGCGGCATGGCCAGCGCTACAGCCCCCTGCCAGACCTCCTGTGTGAGCAGGGCCGCTTTGGCCAGAAAACCGGCAAAGGCTGGTACCAGTACGAGAAGGCAGGGGGCAGGACAGCCATGCCAGACCCATGGCTCCACAACTTCCTGTCCCAGTACAGAGACACCCATCGAATCAAGACCCGCTTTATAGACCAGGAGGAAATCCTGGAGCGGTGCTTGTTTTCCCTCATCAACGAGGGGTTTGCCATCCTGGCTGAGGGAATAGCATCAGGCCCAGAGCACCTGGATGTCATTTACATCAATGGCTACGGGTGGCCGAAGCACAAGGGCGGCCCCATGTTCTACGCCTCCACTGTGGGGCTCCCACGCGTGCTGGCTAAGCTGCAGAAATACTCTGAGGCCTATCCTGATGTGCCTGGGCTGCGGCCCAGTGCCTTTCTGAAAAAGCTGGCAGCTGTGGGGAATCCCCCTCTCAAGGAGTGGATGTCCTACCTCAGCCAGCAGAGACCCAAGCTGTGATTCCTCTGATGGAGGCTGGTCTCATGAAATCGGTGTTTGAATCGCATTGTCTCTTCCAATCAAACCGAAAGTGTTACAGGCCTATAAACCGAGTCACGAGCCTTCCAGGGCCTTTGAAGGGAATAATTTTGGCTGATGATTGATCTCAGCCCCCCATCTGCTGCAGGTCACCATTGCCTTCATCCATCCTTCTCTCTCAGCCCCAGCCTCACCCACTGTCTTCACACACTGCTGTAAAGGCATTTTGCACTGCCTGCAGGTCATCACAGCTGTACTTCTCTTCCAGTCTGCCTTTGGGGCAGGCAGGGAGCAGCATTTACAGCCCACAATGTAAATCATGGCTGAAGCCAAGAAAATTACGATCACAGTTCAACCAAGACCTGCTGGATCTACCAAATCCTGTCTTCAATCCATTTCCCAGTTTGTTTCAGTTCTTTCCTGTGCAGCCACCTCCTCTGAATTCCCTGGCTCTTCTGCAGCCAGCCAACTGGAACCTGCTCCCTTCCTGCTCCTGGGAGACAGGTGGCACAAGGGTGCAGCACCTTTCAGAGGTAAAGTCAAATGAAGTGGAGAGAGCAGGCCTGGGCAGAGAGCAAGGGGCAGTCCCTTGCTGTCCCCTGGTACTGTCTCTTCTCCCTGCCGCAGAGGAGGCTCTAATAAATGTCAGAAAAGCCACAAATACATCAGCCTGACTAATCTGCCCTGTGGTGTTGGCTCACGACTGGCTTTCTGCATCCAGACTCCATCCTCTGTTGCCATTATCCCAACCTGGCTTTGTCCAAGCAGAAACATCTTCTGGCATCTCTTCAGTGTGGAAATGTGTTGCCGTCACTTCCCGCATCTTGCTTGACTACAGCTACCAAGTCTTGGGGCTCAACAGGCTCTGATTGACCAGCTTGAAATACGGCCTGGCACTGACCAGGTTTTCACACAATCAGAGAGTGTGCTGAGAAGGGCACGGCACAAGAGCTGTGCAGGCAAGGACACTGCTGCAGGCAGGCAGGGAGGTGTCAGATCTTTAGCAAAGGGCAGAGCAGAGGGAGAGGGAGCCAAACTAGCTCCAGACTTGATGCTTTGGGACAAAGTCTCCCATTTCACATGTCTAGTGAATGTATCTTCCAGTCTGGTGTGAGGAATAGGTTGGTCTGTATTCCTTTCTAAGGGACATTGAATGTTTAACTTTTGATGTTAATTTAATAAAACTGCTTTGATTATCTAATGACAGATTGTATGGTGTCATGTGAGAAAGTGGAAAAAAGCAAATGTGCCTGGTTTTTGTTTTTTCCATATTGCTTCTTTACATGGTGGAATTAGATAATTTTCCTGTTTCTGGAGGAGTTTGTGTCTGAAAAGGCTGCATGCCTCTTTTGTCTAAATATGTTTTATTTTGCCCTTTGTCTACTCCTGTCCACCAGGAGGGAGCAAAACTGAGGGCAGGAAACCCATCAGGAGTTACAAGCCAACCCAAATGCCTGGTTTCAGGGAGGACTTTTCTCCAGGGCTGGAGAAGGAGCCACTCTAGGCCCAGCAAACTGGGGCAGTTCTCCCCAAATCACTCGTGTGCCACAGCTGAGAGCAGTCCTGCTTGGCTCAAAGGTGAAGCACTACTTCCACACAAGCAGGTTCTGTGTGACACGTTACACGACAGCCCTGGCTGTGCTGGCGGTTGGCCTGTCATTCCCAGGACAGCTCTGGACACGATGCCCTGCCAGGGCTAACCTCCCTTCTCCTGTGCCTTGTGCCATGGTGTTCGCCCGCACTGGGGATCAGTTGGGAAAGGGCAATTCCCTTTGCAGCAGGAGGCTGCAGAGCACAGGACATGCCCTTCCCCTGGAGAAGCAATGTTATCCCAGGATATCGAGACCCACCAGCTTCTACCCTGGGGCTGAAATGCTTCTCATCACCTGCAGCACCTGTGTGCTGGTGCCTTTGATGGGCCCGTTTCCCATAAGGGAATTCCCATAAGGGAATTCCCATCAGGAATTGCTGAGAACAGAGGTTGTTCACATCAGTAATGTCTCTCCTGACAGAAGTTCATTTGTAAATTCACATCGACCAAAGCAGCCCAGCATCGATCGTTCTGTCTGCCTGACGTCCAAGCAGGCAGCGGTGACATTGCTGCCGCCGCGAGGTCGCGTTCCCAGCTCCGGGAGGGCGGGGGCAGTGCGTGGGAGCCCCGGCCTCCGGGCTGCTCCGCTCCCGGCAGGGCAGAGAGCGCCGAAGGGCACCCACGGCTCCTCGGCCCTCAGCCCTGCAGGGCAGCCGCCCGTGCTCGGCAGCCTGATCCAAAGCCCTGGGTGCCTGCTGACAAGAAGCCCAAGCAGCAACCGCCAGCCTGTTCTGTAAGCCTCTCTGGTAAATTGTTAACAGCCTTACACAGTCCCCATCAGCTCAAATGTGCAGAGATGCCAGAAATACACCCATGAGTGAAATGTTTCTTCATTTAACAGGAGAGAACACAGCCCTGCACAGAGGAGAACTTGATAACCACTTGGTACAGGATTAGTTTTCCCACCTGTCTTTTTAAACCACTTAACCATTTTCACTCAGTAGGAAAATACCTGTTAAAAATGTTTTCCAGGTAAAACCGTCCCTAGAGGTGAGGAATGTACCCAGCTCTGCACACCTGCTGCATGTCTGACCATTCCAAGCTATCCCTGAGCCAAGGTTATACAGTTCTCCGGCACAGTGAGGCCGTGGTGACACACAATGCGAGCTGGCTCCAGTCCATCCTTAATCTTTGGGCCCTGCTTCTGCTTTCATGTGGTGTCTGGCTGCATGTCTGCGCTTTCTGCACAGCGGGGTGCTCGCTTTCAGTCTGAGGAGATTTGGTGTCGGCCCTGCAAGCACCCGTGGCCTCTCTCATGCAGCTGCAGGATTGTCAGATATCTTTAATTAAGTCAGTGAACTCTGCCAGTGCAGCAGATGCCTCCATTAACTGCTCAGCCACAGGCATTGTGCAAAACAGTAGCAAATGGGAGTGCACCAAAGGGAGGATTGCCTCAGCTTTGGTCAGAGTCCCTGCAGTACTGGCCCTTCAAAGGGAGGCAGAGAGCTCCCTGCCTTAGGCTGCTCAGACGTGCTGCCCTGCAGCGCACGCCTGAACTGGATGGGGCGCTTGGGTCTTGCCAGAAACACCTACCCCTCCTTCTGTAACCCACACTTCACCTTCCTTTATTTCTTTTGAACAGAAAGTGATCTAACAGTCCAGGCTGGTCTGAGAACACTTCTTCAGGTGAGACAGTGCTGGAAAGGAAGGACTTTGTGCCAGCAGATAGAAGCGTCAGTTCTTCTTGGCCAGGGTTCTCGTGGGAGCTGAACTGCATCCCTCGTTTGCTGCTGGTGTGCTCCAGGGAACAGGGGGACATCAGGACAGTGTCAAAGAAACACCTGGATTTGCAATCAGTTTCTCCTCTGCTTGCAAACAGCAGAGCAAGGTCCTAAATGTTTGCAGATTTCAGTGGGATTTCAGCAAAACAAAGGCAGATAAGCTTCCAGGAGTGTCAGAATACTCTCTTTCCAGTGTAATAAACACCGGAGACATTTAAAATGTACAGGCCTGTGAAGGTCTCCCACTCCTGGTGACCAGTGCCAAGGGAGGCCCAAAGCCCCTGCTCAGTGCAACTGGGCACCCATCTCCTGCCCAGGTACGCTGAGTTTATTGGTGTAGCCATCCCAGATACGAGGAGATGAGGGCACAGCTGGGACACAGCCATGTGGCACTGAGGTGCTGCAGGAGGGGACCATGGATGAGCAGGAAGCGCCTGCGCGGACCGGGTCTGCGCTGCAAGTCAGGGATCACAGTCAGAGGTGGTTCAAAGCCTCAGTGCAGCTCCATGCTCTGCAGTTATGACCTGCATCTCTTGGTCTGACCCATAAAGTGTGGAGCTGATCACAGCCAGACACCAGCAACGTGGCTGTTCTTAAGCCCTTCTTATTGGCAAGAAGCAAATGGTTCTCTCAGCACACTTTCAGGTGGGTGTACAGGATGGGGACATCTCTGGGATCTATCCAAGAACAGACCCCATATGAACTGTCTGGGAATATTCTGAACACAGAAAAATAAGTATGTTTTGACTGTTTCTGACATAGAGCAATTGGGTATTGTGCACAGATAAGGGACTATGAAAATGACCATTTGATTTCTGTTCGAACAGAAAGCTGACTTCAACTCCCAGTCTGAGCAGAGCAGCAATAAAACTGCAATTTTCTTTCAACCATAGCAGGGAAACAAGTCCACCACCACACTTAGGAAACAAATAATTTAGCCACGGCTCAAGATAAATCCCAACTTTAATTTTGGCCTAAAGATATGATTGTTGGAAAATAACAATACACTTTCATATCTTTATTAACCAAAATTATATCTACTGATCATTTTACAAAATGAAAGACAAAGTTTATCAGGGTTTTTTAAATCACTGTGTGTTTAGAAAGAAATGAGTTTCTGAATTAGATTAAGTAGCATGAAGGAAAAAAACCAACTAAAACCTGCCTGTGCCGCGGGCCACGTGTGCAAGCAGCTCAGTGTCCTGCTCCATTGGCTCTGGCACTGCAGGGGTGATCTGTGTCCACCTGTCTCACAGACTGGCAAAGAGCCGCACGCTTGGAGCGCCCCAGGATCGCTTGTAATCGAGGCTGCTCGCCTGCTGCCCACACTCCCCGGAGCCTGCTGTCCGGTGCCAGGGTGCCCGGATCCCACTCATCGAGCGCGGTGGTGTCTGGAGAGGAGCTCCACATGGCCGGGCGAGCGCTCGGGGGAGCCTGGCAGCCGACCCGCAGCCCTGCTGGGGGCCGGCCTGACTCGCCCGGGGCTGTTGGCCGCTCCCGCCCGTGCGCTCCGGCCGCTGCGAGCGCCTCGGCAAAGCAGTGGAATCTCACAGCGGCCCGAAGCTGTCGGCAGCGCCCTCGGGCACCGTCCCGGGCTCACCCCACCGCGCAGGGCAGCCCGCGGGTCACCCTCCCACCCAGCCGGGGGACACAGCCATGGGGGGCACAGCCATCGAGGGGCATGGCCATCGCGGGACACGGCCGCCAGGGCACACCGCCATCGGGGGCACGACCATCGCGGACACAGCTATGAGGGGCCACGGCCACCGCAGGGCACTGCCATCGTGGGGCATGGTCATCGCGGAACAGAGCCATCGGAAGGCACGGCCATCGAGGGACAGCGCCACCGGGCGCCGCAGCCATCGGGGTACCGNGGGCTGCGGGCGGAGCGGCGGCGCCATGAGCGGGGCGGCGGCGGCGGCGAAGAGCGAGAAGCTGGACGAGGCTCAGGCGCTTGCCCGCAGCTGCGCGGGCAGACCCGACTTCCAGCCCTGCGACGGGCTCTCGCTCTGCGCCACCCACAGCCACGGCCGCTGCTTCCGCCTGCACTGGTGCTGCCACCTGGGATGGTGCCACTGTGAGTGAGGGGGCGAGGGAGCGGGCGGGGGTCCCGGCCGTCCCGAATGTCCTGTCAGTCCCCGCGCGCTGCTTCACCACCCGTCCCGTCCCGTCCCGTCCCGTCCCGTCCCGCGGCCGGGAGCAGCCCGCTCCCGGAGCTGTCCGTGTCGAGGCGGCCCCAGTGGGACCCTGACCTCGGGCGCTGCTCCCGTGGGAGCGGCAGCGACGATGCCCGGAGAGTTCCCTCGGGGCCTGGAGTCCCAGTGACCCTCTCGCCCGTGAGCCGGCCAGAGGATGGGCTGTGGCATTGGCTGGGCACCGCTGTCCTTCGCACCAGCCACTTCATTCTCGGTGCTAATGGTTTTCTTTTTACAGGCATAAACCCCTATGAGCAGAGAGGTAACTGCTTTAGGCTATATATAGCAGATAGCTTCAAAATCCAGTGTTGAGCCAACTCTGGTGAAAAGGCACCCAACGACTTTAATATCGGTATTCAAGATCCTGATGTATCTAATCATGGAGGCTGAGATTGAACTGTGGATGTCCAAACATAGTTTGATGAATAATTAATCATGTAGAGCCTTGAAGAGCAGGCTTTCCCAGCAGCGTGTTGATGTGGGGTCAGGAAATGGTGATGGAGCAATGTACCTGGGTCATGTTGTGTTCTGGAGATCTTTAAGCTTGGTTAACACTGGACCCTTATGTGAGGGTTACTTGGTGCTGCTGAAGGTGTCCCTGGACTCCTGACATCCCATTCTCCTTTTAAATCCATTGCCATCTCTCCTTACAATTTAATCTCTTTCACGGATTCCCCTTCACACGCACTTTTTGCAAATTTGGTTTCACAGAGAAAAGGGGCTGCCCTAAAAGCCAGCTTTTGTTTGGATGCAGGCTTCTATATAAATTAAATACGCATTTCAGGAATTTTGCCTTGATTTGGGGTTCGTTTGAAAGCAGTTCAGGACAAAAGGTTTTCTTCTGTCTGTGCCCTGAGTACTGTGTGGCACAACTGGCTGTGTGAGAAGGTGCCACAGTCACCTGCTGCACAGGGACAAGGATGTCTCACTGATGTTTCCTCGATAACACAAAGGCCCTCAAGTTATGACCTAGATTCTTCCCAGCATTTCCCTGGTCTCAGTTATTTGTGGTCACGATCAAGATATATAAGCTTATGAGCACTCTGGAGTACAGGATCAGACCTCAAAGTGGTGCTTATAAACTGGAGATGTTACCCAAAATCGTCTGGGAATGGTCCTGGGATAGGGAAGTCAAACGTGGAGCTGGGAACACCTGGAGAAGTGACATTGCAGAGAGGAATCTGGGGATTAGGATGGATCACAAACTGCCTGTGCATCAGCAGCGTGATGTCTGTGTGGCAGAAAAGCCAAACCCAGAACCCCAGCCTTCGCTTTGGGATGCATTACCAGGAGCATGGCAAGTGTGCAATTTAATTAGTCTCTTCAGCTCAGTGATGAGGAAACCAGGCTGATGGGCTGAGCTTTGAGCATTGCACTTTATAGAGCTGTAGGAGAACTGGGGAGGAGATTGTGGAGATCAGCTTAGAAAACATGCTTTACAAGGGAGTGCAAAAGAAAGGGTTGTTTGGGATATAAAAGACTGAGAGGGGGAGAAAGGAAGGGAGGAAGGAGGAAAGGATGGTGAGCTTTGCAAAGTGTAAGGTAGCCTTGCAGAGAAGCTGTGTTCGAGTCCTGCTCTGCACAGACGTGGCAGATAACCAGGTATCTCTTACCTATGACAAGGAGAGTTTAGGTTTGCATATGGGAAAACATCATAACTTGAAAGAGAAGTGAAGCAGGGGAACAGAGTACTTGAGAAGGTGTGGAGTCATGGTCCTTCAGGGAAGGCTTAGACTGGTGTCTCTTAGGCATTACATGGAACTGTTTCCCTCTTTGAAAGACCACTTGAGATCCCATCCAACCCTCTTCTTCTGTGTGGCAGTTGTAAGATTTAAAAATAGTTATAGCATTTGCAAGAAGTACAGACTTCCTTCTCAATTCCTCCTTTATGGCTAAGGAAATGTTAAGATACCTTTGCCTCATGAAACCAGGATTTTAAATGGAAGATTTTAAAAGAAGTCACACACTTCATTGCCTTGTTTAATCTTCTGAAAGCCATGGAGAAGCGTGCTCCCTTCTTACCCCCTCATTTCCTAATGCAAATTTCAGAGCTAAGGATCTCTTTGTATCCTGCTCCTATGGAATGAGTTGAGTTGGACTTAAAAGGGGTAAGAATGAGGTCTATAATGGGAAATTGTATAGAGGTCAGAGATGTAATTAAACAGCATTGGGAGTTATCTTGCATAAACACAGTGCTGTAATACCAACTTGGGAATCCTCTGAGGGTTCTTGAAAGTGCTTTTGTGTGACTCTTAAGAGCTGTATTGGGGTACAGGAAACTCTACATCAATTAGAAGGGCCATTGAAGTATTATTTTCCATCAGTGGCCAAGGTCCTGGAGAATGTCAACTCAGTTAAAGTGCACTTACACTGAGAAATTACAAAAACTCACCATGCCATGATGAGTAGATTGTCTCCTCGTGTATTCAGGATCACATCTGCTTACTTCAATGACAGGAGCAATTTAGCATTGCAGAGCCACTTGGCTATGGAAGGAATAATTGAGAAAGAACCCAGTCTGAATTCCCTAAAGCCAATGTGGTTGGCATGCTCAGAAGTGAGCAGTACTGTAGGCGCTCTCTTTACTTCAGATGTTTCTCTTTCTGTAAAATGGCAATAATAGCTGGCAGGGAGATCAGAGACTGTTCGGTGTATCCAAAAAGCTCCGAGAGCCTCAGCTGCCCTGGGTGCCTGTATGACTTCTGTGTCTAAGCCTGGAGTTTATTTTAGGTCCTTTTCTGTCTGTCTCGGGCTTGATGGGGAGCAGATTTCGCTGTGTGGTGTTTCTCTAATGTGCTCCCATGCCTGGGGAGCTCTGAACCTAGGTACAGCCTCCATAAGAGCTGCATGAAAAGCGTGCAGGAAGGGTGTGCCTGGGGAGGCTGGGATGGGAGGGTGCTGGGGTGCCTCAGTTCTTGCTGGAGCTGCCGGGCTGTGCCCTGGAGCGCAGGAACACCTCGTCCCTGCTGCCATAGCTGTCCACAACACTCCTCCCCCGGGTGCTGCCGGGAGGCTGTGCCGGCTCCAGTCTCCACGTGGAAGCAGGATGAGGGCTTAAGCCTCGGAGTCCCTTTCCCAGCAGGGAAGAAGGCATTGGCCCAGGAGGTGTTTTTGACTTCAGCCCCTGTGTTTCTCCAACTACACATTTCTCCTGCTTGCTCTGTGCCCTGCATGCATTCCCTTTGCCAGGGTGGTAGACCCCTGTTCATGTTCCTTCCCTCCTCTCTGACAACCTTGTGAGGTTTTGTTTACTAGATGCAAGCTGAGAGCCTTAAATTACTCCAATCTACTTTTTCCAGAGCCAGAGAAAACATGCCAGAGGCAGGTCTGCAGCAAGGTGCCTGCCTCCCTTTCCTCACCTCGGGATTTCCACTGCAGCTGTGATTTGCACTGATGCTGGCTGTGAGGCTGCTGGCTCTGAGGTGGTACCTGCTTATGTCAGAAGGGATCAGATCCTCAGGGTTGCATCTGTCCTGACCTGACAGCAGGACTTTGACTGCATTTTGCTAATTTTACTTCCTAAGAATTAACTCTAAGAGAAGGCATCATGCTTGATACAATTAAGAGCATTCTCTTGCAACGGGGTTAGTTTGTAATCTGAATATCTTGCATTCTGTTAAACACCCTGCAAACCCCTCGGTACATTATGCTGCAATTATCAATAATACGTGATGAATTGTGGTTCCACAGCAGTTGCATCAATAGACAGTAATTGTGCCACCTTGTATTAGCCTTTCTATGCTTTTTCCCCCCTGATTCAGCATCAAAAGAGCAAGCTTTTAGCTCCTTAAAGGCTCTTGCATATCTTATATTGAAAAGTAAATGCAGCAAATAAATTTCGGTTCCACCACTTTTACAGGTTCAGCTGTTTGGAACCTTTACCAGAAAACAAACCAAGCATAGGGAAAGCATGAGATCTCCATTGGGTGGCCAGGAAGGGAACACAGTTGTCGGGCTCAAGCAAGGAACAAGATCATGGTGGCAGGAAAGGTTTTAAACAAATACACCTGCTCCTCCACCTCTGCAGTTTGCTAGGTGGTGGATAGCACTTGCAGGTGTGCCTTGGATTAGCTTCCCACTCCCTGGCATGCATCACAAATTATGACACTGTTCGGCTGGGGTTTGCAGCCAGACCTGGCAGGTTCTGCATGAGGTCAGGCAGGCCTGGCAAGAGATCCAAGGAGCTGTCATTTTTCAGCCAAGAGGAGAAAATGGGTTTGTGTGATGGGTGGCACGCCACAAAGGGCGCATGTTTTCTGGGTGGTTTTGGGGAGAAGAGCTTCTCTAAGCTTGGCCACGCCAGCAATATTCTGGGATGTAGAACTAGAGTATATTTACATTTGTTGTTCACCCGAAGAGGCAGCCCAGGGTTTCTCTTGGCTCTCAGAGCTCCATTGCTTCCTCACCGTGTCTGAGGGCACCCAGCAGAGGCACAGTCCCTGTGGTTGAGGTCTCATCAGTCCCAGCTGTGTGCTGGCCAGGGGAGGGAGTTATCCCTTATCCATTGCCCACAGCTGCAGCCAGGGAACGAGGCAAATCAGCACAGTCACTGCACCTGGGTGTGCGCTGAGCCGATACTGCTGCTCAGATTCGTCTCTACTTGAATCACTAGTGGTTTTCTTTTATAACATTTTAAAACGAAAACATTTGTTGTCTGTTGCACAAAGCTGGGGAAAGTTCTCTGTCGAGGCCAACCTCAATTAAACCTCTTCCAGGGAGGATGATGTGGTATGTCCATGGCAGCTCCTGCCTGCTCTCTGGCAGGTACACACCTGGCCCAGGTGCAGGCATTTTCCCTTGCCACACAGTGATGTGTGCAGCATTTCAGTAGCTCTGTGCACACCAGCAGCATTTCCAAGGTGTCTCCCCCCCTCTCCAGCAACGGAAGCCATCAGCAGGGGCCCTGACAATCTCCCAAGCCCAAGTAATTATTCAGACCCTAGTCTGCCTGTGGGAACTGTGAGCAGGGAATCAGCGAGGCAGCCCTGCTTTCCTGTGACAGAGCTGGTAACTGAGCTGAGATGGTATGGGCAGGGGTTCAGGTGCACCCTGACGGGGCTTGGGGATCTAAAGAGGAGCTGTGCCTGCCTGCAAGCCGGTGTCTGTCGACCCCTGCGTGCAGAGGAGCAGCCACAGCCCTGGGGTGCTCTGCAGCACAGCATACATCGTACCTCTCTGAAAGCCTTGCTCTTGTTTCTGTGGGTTTTCCTTGTGTTGACTTTTGGTGGCTGCGAAACTCGTTTCCACATCCAGGAGGGAGCAGAAGAGCAGCAGTGCTCCGGTGCTCTGTGTGTGTCCCTGTCTGCAGGTGCTGATGTGGACTGGAGCTCACTGGAAGCAGCCAGCCTGGCAGTGGTGATGGCAACTTGAATTTCCAGCAGTTCTACTGTTCTGCAGGGCAAAACTACATCCTGATGACTGATTTGTTGGATAGACAGGGAAAGAGAGTTGTAACATGCTTATGTTTGAAATTCTGAGTGTTTGGAGGAGCTCATACATTTTTCTTCATGGAAGACTCTGTCTAAAGCGGAATGGAGCAGTGGGGCTAGGAGCTCTAGGGCTGGGAATTCCCGGAAAACACAGCTTGGTCTAGAGGGAGAATGACGACAAATCCTGGGAGAAATCGGTGTTTTTAATTTACTTCTGCTGTGAAAAGCATTTGAACATTCATCCTGTTAAGTCCATGTATCCGGACAGGATGTTTGTGCAGAGAGCAAGGCATTATGCTGAGTGCCAGGCAGGAGCTGCAGAAAGGTGGATGTTGCAGCTTGTAATGGGAAAAGGCTTTTAATGAGGATTTGTTGCCTGTGGCTGTGCAAGATCTTCTCGTCACCTGTATTTTGAAGAGCTATGATATTCCAGCTTCGTTTCACTAAGCTGTACACAACCAAGGAAAGAATGTCAGCTTAATATATTCTGAAGTGTTACTCTAAGGGAAAACACTGCCGGTTTTTATGGGTGCACCATCCCAGACCTGGATGGCATTTTATTCCTCAGGTTTTAGTTATAATCTGGAAATCACAGTATGAATGTACCACTGATAAGAGACCCCACATGTGTCGATTCATTGTACCCTGTGGGAATGTCAGCGCCTCTGGAAGAACCTACTGGCATTCATTTTGAATCCTTACTATAATGTTTAGAGACATGCATGTTCTATTATTATCAACAAATGCCCAGATATCACTTAACAGAATTAGACCACAGGAAAATCTCTGAATTCAGGCTACTTGCTCAGTGTGTCTCACAGGACTAACTCTTGTACAGCTCATACATGATTGAACAGAAATCACTGCACTTCTTTCTCCAAAAGTCTAAGAAAAAGAGACCTGTGTACCAAAACATTTCCTGCCAGCCAAAAACTCTTTGTCATGCATGACTATGAGGCTGCTTTGTAATCTGTCCACCTGAGAGGCATAATTCACAAAGAATTATATCTGCTTGCCCCAAACTCGGTGATCTGCTGGTAAGAGCCTCTGAGACTGGCAGATAACTGATACCCTTCCTCTGTGGCTGCTTGAAGGGTTAAGTGCTGGTTTTGTGAAGCCTGAAAGGACGAGGCTGGGGATGTTTCCTACCAGAAGCAAGTACTTCTGATGAAAAAGTTCATTAATCTTGTGTCTTGTCAGCTGGTGGGGTTGTCTGTGAATTCAGGGTGTCCTGAACCCTGCACAGTGAGTGCTGGACCTGTGCCCCTGCTCAGAGGGCTTCCTGCTGGTGAGAGGCTGCTGGCACTTTTCTCACTGCAGAGGAACAGCCTAAAGATAAACTCTGCATGGAGCACAGTGCCTGTGGCGGGCGTGTGGCTTCCTTCCTGGACTCTGCAGGTGAGGGAATCTGTTTGCCAGCTTGAATCTCCGAGCCTGCTTAAAATGCCAGTGCCCGATGCAAAAGTGCCTGCTGTCACATCATCCTTCCTCTGGTAGTTCTTTATGGATGTTTCATGGGTCTTAAATGGCAGCCTGTGGTCACAGCCTTGCATTGTCCCATGAGACTGAGTCACAAGATTGTCGTCGCTGTGACTTCCATCCTGCAGGTCTGCAGAGCTGACGCTGCTCAGGTCTGCTGGAAGCACTGAAGAGGCCTCTCAGGTGCTTGGCACAGGACTTCCAATTTCCTGGCAGCACCTGTGTGCTCATCAAGAACACATTTTGTCACCACTCGTCTTGCTGCAACCAGCAGAGCCGGGCTTGTAGAGCAGGGGCATCTTGGGGTGTTCTTATGTAATGGCTCTTGATTTAACCAGTGCTGCCGTACACTTCATGACTCACTGCCAGCCTTGGTAACTTATTTCTGCACACTGGTGAGGCTCTACTAGAAATTTGTGTTTCTACAAAGGATAAAAAGCAAAATGCTTTACTCACAAACAGTGTAAGATGTTCCCGAACAAGAGCTGTGACAGTGTGGGCTTAGCTGCTGATGGATGGCACAAGCTTATACTAATGCAAAAGCTGGTTGACAGTAGATTGGATTCCAGGTACAGCATCTCTCTCTGCATATAAAGTGACCCTGGTTTAATGTGTTGTGGTTTTTCTTCCAGCACCTCCATGAATTTATCTGCCCACAAGATACAGAGTATGTTTTCATAATGGCTTTGATTCTTCCACTAATCAATTTTTATGTAGTGACTGATCACAGAACTCAAGAAGTGCAGTTTGTGCAATTTGGAGATGTTTTTGCCAATAGTTGAGTATATTCACATAGATGGAAGTCAAAAACCTGCTGGGAAAGTGAAAACTGATTGCTTGGCAACTGGGCCTTGTTTTTAACATAGCCATACTTTAATTTAGGCCACGTAACAGTTGGAATTTATACATAACCTATGTTGTGAAACAATTTCAGCAAGAGGCATGCATTTGTATTCTTGTTCTCACTGGTGGCTGCGGAGCTTGAGAGCCCACACGTCTGCTCTCGAAGCTGCTTGTTTGGCTGTGTACTTGCACCCAGCTCTGAAATTACTCCCTGCTGTGCCCAGCTCTGTGCCAGGCTCTGTCTGTCCCTCTCCCTGCCACACATGATGCTGATGTTGGCGCACGCCTGCAGCTGTTCCAGGCAGGGTGCTTGGCTGTTCCATGCTGCGTAGCTGCCTGGTTGGATTTCAGTGCTTTCCTGAGCCTGAGCCCCACTGCAGGTGTTTGCACTCACTCACTCACTCACTCACTGTGCCCCCTGTCCCTGGTGAAACGTTGAGACAGCATCAGGTGTGCCAGGGTGGACTGACCAGCTCTTGCAGCCTTATGGCAGCCCACCAGCATTAGCCCAGCTGTAGGCAGGGCAGGTGGAAGGAGACACTTACCTTTTACATTGTTTTTCCTCCCTGTGCCAGTAGACCTTGATCTGCTGGCACAGGAGCCATTCTCCAGCCGGTCCTGTGGGATCTTGACTCTTGGGATGTGAAGCTGAGGGCAATGCTCTCACCTCTGCCAGCACTGGCTCACCCTGCCACAGCAGAGAGCTGTGTGTGCTCTCAGCTGCACTGTCCAGGTGCTCCAAGTCATTTGCCTGCAGTGGCACTGTGTGACACAATGGCTCGATGTGATACCCACCTGCTCCGCCTCCAGTGGTGGTACTTAAGCTTCTATTTGTTCATGCAGAGTGTTGCTGGATCCCACACTCCTCCAAGGGGAGCAGTGGTGCCAATACTTGCACTCCTCAGCTTGACATGGTGACGTGTTTTGGGCACGAGCAGGGAGAGCAGTCCTTTAAAATCCCCAGAAATGGGTTCTCCAGAGGCATGTGATAGAAATAGCTTGGTTTGAGTGGCGTGTGAATGGACATGTGCATGAGGCACCAGGGACAGTGCTGGGATGAGGGTTAAAAGAGCGTGTCGGGAATAAGGACCCTGTTCCCAGCACTGAAGCTGAAGAATGTGGTGTTGTCCAGCCTGAAGGCTCCTGCTCCCACACAGCCACTGCATAGATGATGTGTCCGCAGGAGATCCTGGGCTCTGGCCACAGGAAGGGATCAGCACAGGTACAGCACGTCCCGTGGGCCATTGTTTCTCCTGTCAGCTACCAGGAAAACACTGTGGCCACAGAGATGTGTGTATTCCAAGGTGCAAAACCCAGCCTCCTGCCCCAGCTGTCCCCTGTGGGTGCAGAGGGCAGGTGTTTGGAGAGGACTTTTCCTTCGAGGACCTGGTGAGCTGTTCTGCTTATTTGAGAATTCCCAAGAAAGCATTCCATTGTATGCAAAGGCTCAGGGTGCCCCCCGCAGAATGTACCACACACCTGGAAGACAACTTCATCTTGTGTCTCCGGTCCCTTTGATTTCCAGGCAATGCCATGGTTTTCTGGGTAGTTTGACATGGAGCTGCTTATGCTGCTTTGTTTCCGTATCAGTACACTGACTGGCTGTGTGGAAACCACGGGCTGCTGAAGCTTGAGCAGATGGTGCACAGGGATGGGGTTGTAGAATAAATATTTAGCACTAAGCCATTTTTTGCTATTTTCTCTACTGAATTTTAAAAATATCTACTGTAACTTGGGGAATAAAATTTCTCCGGGTAAGAAGTGACTGTTCTGGCCTTTGGGGGTGGGTTTGAAAGGGATGTTGGAAGATGAATATCCTTGGATTGAGAGCTTGGGTAGTGTTGCCCAGCTGCTGTGCTGGCAGAGGTAACCAGGGCTGTGCCATGCTTTCCATGCCTGTGCTTCCGTGTTTTTGGAACCCAGCATGGGGCTGGGCTTAGTAGCACCTGTGGTATGGGTGGCATTCTCCAGATATTGAAAGGAAAGAGCTCCTCCAGAGCACACACATGGTGTGTGCTGCTGCTCACTGCCTTTTTGGGTGTTGGTATTCTGTTCCCTTACAAGAGTTAGTGAGAAAATATGGCCCCTTTAAGAGAGTTTATGACTGCATGAAACATCTCTCAAGCCTTCAGGGTTGCTTTTTCAGTAAGTCCGGTAAATCCGGGTAAGCAATGAGAGGAAAGAGCAGGGATGATGGAGGAAGCTCCAGGGTCTGTTTGCATTTAAGCGTTACTTGCTCTTAAGCTGATGTGCACAGAAACTCCTCAAAGGCTTAGACAGCTCACAGGATGTACTGTCATGATTCTTTTTGTATTTAAAACAGATCAAGACAAAAGAGCATTAAAATACAAATTCGATGAGGAAAAACTTCCTGATTTTCTCCCCCCTCTGTGTTGGTTTTCTGTGAAAAGCATCGAGTCAGGGGCTGGCACAGCTGGGAGAGACCACCTCTCCTCCACAGCAGAGAGCTGGTAGCTGTATGAAATTACTCCTAGGCAGCCACTGCCAAAACATTGCTGAACTGGTTCTTCCCTATGCTTGGATGGGGTCTGGAATGGGATGGATTCATTAGTGCTGGCATGGAGGTGCTTCTGTGAGAAGGAGCCATTTGCAGTGATACATTTCTGTTAGGGCAGAGCCTGCCAGCCCTTCCTGCTGCACTTCTGGCCTGCTCAGATCCTGGTGTGTGGCTACTTCTTCTGTTGTTCCTTTGCTGAGTTGATTTGTGCCCTTGGAGCCTTTTCTGTGATCCCTTACTGGGCCTTCTAGTTCTGCCAGAATTCCTGCAGGTATGCGGAATGTTCTGTTTGCATTCCCCACACTAGAAATTTGTTTGAGCAATCTCAGCGCTTTTATCAAAGTTGTTTGGACAAAGTGCAAGGCAGAAATATCACTTGCACTGAGGTGCTGCGTATCTTTATCTACGAGGCTTCTTCAAGGTGGACAATCATTTCAGTTATGGTTTATTATAATCACCAATGGCCCAGTTCAGCTCTTCTCGAGCCTGTAAATCTGGCAGTGCCTCAGTGTCCTGAAATGTTTTCCATTTCCTCTGGTGGCTCATTCCACGTCTTATGTTCACCATGCAGCCCATGATGATTTGCTGGATATGACATGATGTCTATTCCATACATCAAAGAAGTGCAGATTGGGCGAGCAGTGGGGTTTTTCACATGTGCCATCTGTAAATGTGCTCCAGGTTTCTCCTTCCATTTGTTCTTGTCCCTCTGGAAAAGTTAGTACTGTGCTCTAAGTGGCGTTTGGATAGTGATGGAGCTCCAACCCCTCTGGAGCTGTGAGCTCCACAGCCAAAGGTGTGGAGATTCCACTGGGATCAGAGCCAGTTCACCTTCAGCCCACCTCTGCTTGGGACTTCCACAAGTGCTCAGCCCCCATGGGAGCAGTTCCTAAGCTGAGCCAGGTCACATTCAATAGCCTGCAAGTAGCAGGTCTTCATTAACCTTCCTGATTTTTGGAGATAGAGGAGCTGGCAGATTTGGAGATAGAGGAGCTGGCTGTGGAAATATTTGTTCCAGCAGCTGCAGGGGGAAGAATACATATGAAAAAATCTTTTATCTTTCAGTTAATAGATGTCTAAATGCCTTGCATGCGAACAAATATCCGTGGTATGTATTGCTGACTTAGGCTCGTAAGATCCACAGCTCTCTCTTACCACTTTCTGAAGTGCAGTGCAATTCGTGGTGTTATTTATTAGGACTAAGTCCTCCAAAGTAGCATTTTGAGATGAGAAAACTTGAGAATTTGTTATAAAAAAACCTCCCTCCTGAAAGATAGACTCTTTTTTTTTTTCAATGTGCCAAGCATGTTAATGAGTGTTAGAGGTAAACCAGAATGCTGGGATGGAGGGAAGTGGAAAAGAAAATTTTCCAGCAGCACCTCTGCTTATTTCATGGTTAAGTTATTTTGTATTAGCCACGGAAATTGCTGCTGTTTTGTGTCTCTTTGGTGAGGATGCATGCAGACTGCCTAATTAGCAAAAAATCAGAGAGAAATGACCTCGTGGCTTGTTTCTCGAGGCTTGATTTGGGGTTTTGAAAACAGGAGGCTCTATAATACAGCTTCCAGTCAATCAGCCACATAGTTCTGGTTATCACTGCCACAAATGTAAAAAATTTTCCAAGTTGCCTGAGTTTACTGGAGATGTGCAGGTGATGATAGAGCTCCCTGCTCTGCTGGATCCTGCCTTAGCCTGCTGGCAGGCTCACTGGAGGCACGGAGCCAAGGCTCTGGGGAACAGCATCCATACGATTTGGCAATAGAAATGCTATTCCTGTGCATAGAGCAACAGGGAGATGAGCACTGCCCAGCACTCACTTCCTTGGACATATTTGAATAGTTGTTCTGCAGTTGAGTATTGGCTGTAGCGTGTACCAGGTCCCTGAGGATTTGGTTTGTGAGCTGGCACAAGGACCAGCTGAAGAAATGGAGAAACAATTGTCCCTTTCTTGTTGTGCACAGGCTGCTGTCACTGCGAGGGGTCAGACAGAGGAGCAGTGTTGGTGAGGGATAATGCCCCAAGCACGGCGCAGGCTCAGGCTCAGGGGACAAATGGTAAAGTGTAGCCTATAGACCTGTTTCTGGGGTCTCTCATTTCATCATCTCACCTGTCAGCCAGTGGCTGTCATGGACAACCAAGACTTACCATGGCAGTCATTCTGGCAGAGCCTGATTTTACACAGCCAGTTTTCAGGAGAGGAGCAGGCTCTTGTTTCCCCTGAGCCCTTTTGCCACGGTGGTGGAAGCGCAGAGCCAGAACTGTGACACCTCTTCACAGCAGCTCTTAAAGTGCACAAGAACTTCCCAAACTTCTGCAAATGCAGCAAATTTCTTTTCACAGGATTTGGAGTTTGATTTTTGAACATGTGTTTGACACATGCAGTATTTTTCCTTCACCGCCTTCTGCATAGGCAGTGGTGGGGAAGTGACCCAGGAAACAACTTCGGATGCGGTGCCTTGTGTGGCACCTGTATTCGTGCAGAACACTGTCACTTACAGGAGCGTTCATCAGCACAGCGCAGTCACAGAGTTCTTCAGCGGACTTGGAATAAATAGGCAATAAGTTCTGAGCTAGTGTATTACATGGGATGGAGCAGAATAGGTGTTCAAAGTACTGTTTTATCACAGACTGTTGCCAGCTGTTCAGAGTCAGCAAAAATATTGCTGTTGATTTCCATGGGTATTTGATCAGATTGAGATGGATTATAAGAGAACCTGGGGACTTGTGCTTTTAGGGGCATTTCTAGTGAAAAGGCAAGCCCTGGCAATCCTGCAAGCTGCAGGGGTGGGGGGCAATCATTTCTAATTTCTGCATTTATTTGTCATAGGCTGCATCTTGGCTGATGTGTTTCCATGCATTATGTAGGGTGAGGAGTGGTAACCGAGGCTGTGAGCACAGCGTTGTCCATGATCCAGTCTGACAGTCCCAGTTCTGAGCACCTGGTCATGTTTTGAAACGAGTTTAATCTGTCTAAAATTGCCTCTAAAACCAGCTAAGACTTGAAAAACTTATACCAGAATTCTAAAGAAATGTAGAAATCAGTTAACATAGAAAATTCTCTTTGCTGTGTGTTGGCCGAATCCTGCTTTACCCTGGCAGAACTTGTCCTTGGAACGTGAGGAAAGTTTCAGCCCATGAGCTCACACAGCCAGGCTCTGAAATGGTGTGCTAAGGGAACGGCCACTCCTCGCTCCTGCCCTGGAATTAGTGCCAGCGGGGCAGTCCTGAGACACGCAGGGAGCTGCTGTCTGCGGCTGCAGTGAAGAAACAGCCAGCTGAGCTCCCAGCAACTCCTCAGCTGCCCTGGCCACCACTCTTCTTCTTTTCCCAAAAGGGGAAAAACAGACACCAAAAAAGTCAAACTGAGGAGTATTTGCTTTACAATTCTATGCCCATGCTGTAAGCTTCCTTGGCTTAAATCCATTACTTTCTATTCCCAACATCCTTCAGCTTTCTGCCAGCACGTGGTGGCTGTTTTAAGTGGAAAAACGGAGTCCTGTTGTACAGACACCTTTTTTCTTCATCCTGGTAAAATCTTCACTGGACCCTTCCTTGGACTCTTCAAATAGAGGCGGCACAGAATTGAGTTGAAGAAATGTTTTTCACCAGTATCTGGTTTTATTTTATCATTAGTTGTCAAAGGAGTGCACATGGAAGCACTCCAAATCTATGGATAAATAGAGCATCGTGGTTTCAGGCAAGGGCAGGCTGCACTTCAGTTTCCATGAGCTGAAATTATCAGACACTATTCCAGCCAGCAGCACAGTAATCAAGAGCTGTGGGGCTTTGCAAGGCAGTGGCATATTTAATGTTCACTAATTTCACAGAAGGATTTCTGGGAAGCAGCAGATGGCAGGAAGCCGTGGGCTGCTGCTGTGGCTGTGAGGGTGAGGAGCTTCCTAGTGAAGTTCTGTCCACAAGATCTGAGAAACCTCCGAGGGACCCCATTGCTCAGAGACCACCAGAACCAAGGGTCTGTGCTGGAGGAGTGAGAGCTGTGCTCTGCCTGTGGCTGGAGCATGCAGCTGCTGGATGCCAGCACTCATTCCTCTGAGTCACAGCAGGTTTAGGAGCTACACCATGGTAAAGAGATGGCAAGTGGAGAGGATGGCGTTCTGTTTTCTGTCATCCAGCCATAAGCAGGCAGGGGAAAAGCTTGATTTGTTGTCACTGAGCTTTTCCCATGGCTCTGTTAACAATTACCATTCCACACATCGTAGGGAGAAAATATTGGATGAGGTATTCGAGGGGAGCTGGTCAGAGCTATTCACACACTTCCCTCTGCTGCCAGCTCTGTCTGCACTCTCCTCCCATGGCACACGGGTGGGCTTT
Organism: Melanocharis versteri; assembly: GCA_013397845.1. Lineage (NCBI taxonomy): Eukaryota > Metazoa > Chordata > Aves > Passeriformes > Melanocharitidae > Melanocharis > Melanocharis versteri. Next base: position 1,092 of record VZTG01010141.1, on the reverse strand, counting down.
TCCCTCGTCGTGCCTGGAGCCTCTCCCACGCTGCAGAGCTCTTCCTTCGGCTCCGTGGCCTTTCTGCTGTGCTCCCTGTCCTTGGACTACAGGGATTGGAATTCCCAGCTGACTTTCACATGAGCCGTTTCCCTTCCAACAGCAGTGCGGGGTGGGAAAAGCCTTCCCGGTGCTCGAGGTTCCTGGTGACGTCCCGGAGCTGGCAGAGCACAGGCTGTGCGTGGGCCCGGAGCGCCGGCATCGCCCCGGCGCCAGCGCCGACAGAGCTCTTCCAGGGCTGCGAGGGATTCCCAGCCTCCGGGGGGATTCTCTGCTGCGGACAGGCTTTGCAGGGGGAGCGAGCCCGTCCCTGGGGCTTGCAGCAACCTGGTCTAGTAGGAGGTGTCCCTGCCCACGGCACGGGAACTCCGTGATCTTTAAGGTCCTTCCCAACGCGAGCCATTCTGCGATGTTCCGAAAGAATGGGTAATTCAGGGAAAAAGGCTGCACCTACGTCTGAGCTGGAAACACACCAGCACTCAGCCTTCCTTGATGCCGGAGCTTTCCGCCCCTCACCTGGAGAGCTCCAGGTGCCCGCACAGCCCCTCCGTGCTTTGGTGCATTTGCTGCCTGTGCAAAGCAGGATCTGCAGCGCGTGCAGCAAAACTCTTCCGACAGCCCCACTACTCACAAGGCTTCTCGAAATTTGTGCTTTCCCAGCAGATGAGCCCCTGGGGAGACATGAATCTTTCAGAAGCTTCATGCAAATAAAATGCAGCATTTTACAGTCTTAGGCACAGCCGCAGGTTTCTCAGTTTTTCCTGATATAGTCCCAATTTTCTGCTCTCTTATTTATTTCTTTTAGTGAAGATGTTCAGTTCACACTTTGTTCTGCTCAATATAACCAACATAATCCTATTTTCTTACTACTTAACCAGATAATCAAGATGCCAAAAGCATTTCTGTAGCTTCGAAATTCCCTTATTTTCTGCCTTAAAATTCTAATTGTAGTCATGTATGAACTTCTGGTTTATAATACGGAAAAACATGATTTAGTCCCCAGAAACGAAGAACATGGAAACATGTGCAAGGAGACTGTCTTGGTTTGAAAAG
>VZTG01010139.1:103347-146936 GCA_013397845.1 Melanocharis versteri | reverse complement strand
AAGCTTAGAAAAGTATTGGTAGAGCTTAAGTCAGAAAACATGATTATGTGGGTGCAGCCTGCCATCCTGAAAAAAGGCACCTTACCATGAACTCTCAAGCACTGAGCCACTCTTGGCTTTTGGAAAGTTCTGGTATGTGCAGAACAAAGTGGCTTAATTTGGTCCTTTATTATCAAAACCATAGTGAGTTTTATTCTAGAGCTATCATGGCGTAATGGAATGGTCTGGGGTGGAAAGAACCTTAAAGCTCATCCTGTGCCATGGACAGGGACATCTTCCACTATCCCAGGTTGCTCCAAGCCGCATCCAGCCTGGCCTTGGACACTTCCAGGGATCCAGCCACAGCTTCTCTGGGCACCCTGTGCCAGGGCCTGCCCACCCTCACAGGGAAGGATTTCTTCCCAGTGAATGGAGACTGAACAGCAGATATATCAGGGTGATTCCTTGGAGGACTTCAATGATAACCTGTTACGTTACAGTAGCCATCAAAATCTCTCTCTGTTGTCTCTGAAATCTCTGTAAAATCCATTCAATGAGTTTCTTTCAAGTTTAATGGTTTGTTAGTCCTCATCACTCAAGGCTTGATTGAAATGGATTGCCTGAGATTGCACGTGGTTAACAAACATAAAGCTCTATCATTTGAAGATATTTAAAAGAGATCTGCCAGATTCATAGGCAAAGATTTGATTTAGGCAATAACATACAGAATTTTTCCATCTAAGACTTCAATGCATATGTACTTCAGAGCCCTTTTTCTCTTTTTAGCCCTTTGGCAGAGAGCATGATCTCTCTTAACTGAAACCTATTATCTGTAAAACCAAGGCAATAGACTTTAATTGGGTTACTTCATATCATGAAGAGGTTAAGGAAAAGAGATTGAAGCTCTTCAGCAAAAATATATTTTTAAAAAACCGCGTAAGGAGGTTGAATCTCCTGAGAATGGCTTATATTTTAAGGAAACTTGGAGGGCACTTAATGTGAGTTCTATTTTAAAATGCTCTCAGAGGTTGGAAAGTTTGACTGTTACTGAACGTTAAATTTATTAACAAATAATGACAACTCTTACAAAGGATCCTTCATTCAGCAATGGCTCTTGATTTAATTAACATGTCAGTGGGAACAGCTGGAGCTGTGCCAGGGCAGGATCAGGCTGGAGATTAGGGAAAGGTTCTTCCCCCAGAGGGTGGTGGGCACTGACCAGGCTCCCCAGGGAATGGGCGCGGCCCCGAGGCTGCCAGAGCTCCAGGAGCATTTGGACAACACTCACAGGGATGCACAGGGTGGGATTGTTGGGGGGTCTGTGCAGGGCCAGGGGTTGGACTGGATGATCCTTGGGGATCCCTTCCTACTCAGGATATTCTGTGATTCCGTGAAACGCACAAGACATAACATTTATCCAATCTTATTTTTAATTTTTCTGTGTCCAGAGCTGTAATGGACTGGTCAACCTTTACTCAATATAGAGCCAAAACCTTAAGTCCTGAAAACCTTAGAAACTATTCTTATAGAAACATCAACCCCCTAAATTAGCACTGTCAATGCAGTTCTGTCAAGGCAGAATTGAAAAAAAACCCCAAATAAAACCAAATTATAAGGATTTAAATTTTGTTGCTATGTAACCACTTTGCTCTCCATAATAGAAAATTAAGAATATTGCCAAGCTATTCTTGCACTGATAAATAAAGTATAGCTGCTAATCTGAGTGGTCCTTTTCCTGCTTTCTAGAGAAAGCAATAATTAAATATAAGAGAAAAGTGTAAGAAAATCAAGGAAATGGGACCTTTAGACTTTCAAAAAAAGAAGAATAAATTTGAGGACATGAACTGAAGTTCTACACACACATTGGAAGTCAGACCTGTTTGCAAACAGGTCCAGGTTTACACATATCTTGTACTATATGCAAACATACAATATAGTTCTCTATACAACCTGTAACAGAAAAGGAAGTGCAGGAGGAATTTTTTTTACGCCCTTTGTTCTAAAAAAATATATTTTGCATAATTCTCTATAAAATTCTAGTGTTTAGACAAGAAAAAAATGTTAGTTATAACTAAATATGTAGACATTATTTTATGATTTAAAATAGTCAGGTCCTAAGTTTGCAGCAAAAATCAAGGCGAGTTTTCTCTTCTTACCTGAGGTACAAGTTTCTTAGTCTAGGTCTCTTCTGTTGTAGGAGTCTAAAAAAGATAAATTTAATTTTTTTTTAATTAAGAGATCACAAGCCACATCCAAGAGGAGGACTTTCAAGCTTTAGTTATGGTTAAAAAAAAAAAAAAAGGAGGTGAAAGGTTTCCATTTATCCTGTTGCCTTCAGCACTCAGCACTGCTCCTGAGTCCTGACTTCTCAGACCCATCACCCTCTCCAACAGCATATAAAAATAGTGTGGTGCTACTCTTTAATGCTGTTCTCTACTCAACACGAAGAAGTAGCATGTTTTGCTATTTATTTCCAGCAGAAGGAAAAGTGATACTATAGATTTATTCTTTTTATGTGCTCTTTACAGCACTACAGCTGCACCACTAAAACACTGCGTTCTCCCCCTCCCCACAACGCCAGGCCCCAGGAGGATTGGTTATTAACTCTAAATGAGTACTGCAGGACTGCCTTAGAAAGATTTCTGCTCTTGAATGTTGAGATGGAATGAAAATGGAGTGCTCCTGGGTGCCAAGAATTCCCACACAGCTGTGCTGCGACCGGAGCAATGAGCAAATTAGCCAGGAAGGTTTATGGGGGGGTGCTATGACTCCATTTTGGCTTCAGTTCCCACAGTGACTATTCCCTGAGTCAGTAACATTACCTGCAATAACCACATTTGCTTTTCATTTGAAGACTGAGATGATGAAAAAACATCCCATTGTAATTTTCACTCCAAATCACATATTTGTCCCTAGTAAAGTTGGAGGGAAGTGAGCAAAAGCCCATAAACTTTGAAATTCATTTCATGCCTGCTGGAAAAATTGATAGATAATCTTGTAGCTTTGAAATCAGTATAGAGCACACTTGATGTTTATTGCATGACCTGAAATTAAATTCATTTTTGAAAGTTTTATGACAAAAAAATTATGCCCTGCTATTTACAATACAATTGCTAAAAATTCCTGGGAATAACAGATCGCCATTCCCCAAGATTTTCTGCAAAGGCAGTGGCAGCAGCAGAGCTCTGTGTGGGGCACAGCATCACTGCAGCCTGTGTGCAAGAATGGGGATGGAAATCAGAGCTCCAGCTCCCACAGAATGCAAATGGCTTGTGTTCTCCTGGCAGGATTTGCAAATCCACACGGCCCTGGGTGTGCACTTCAGCCTTGCTCACAAACCACCTGTTCCTCAGCCTTTGTTAGTGATGTTTTTCCCTTTTTGTCCCAGAAAGGCCAGACATTTTACTTGGATTATAAACAATTTACCTCCAAGCTGTACTCCAGCAGGCAGAGATCTTAATCTCAATAATATTATTGCGAACACTGGTGGTAGCTAATGGAAGAACCCAATAAAACATGGATATCCGCTCAGAGGGACATTGGAGGGATCATTAAACCTTTCACTGGATACAGCCATTTCTGCTAGTCTTTATCAGATTATAAAAACAAGATATAGAGTTATTATATCCATACACAATCCAATGAAACAACAACAGCAAGAGAACCTGGAGTATTTTTCAAAAGGAAGGCTTTGACCTTTTCCCAGTACACTTGGAAAGGATCATTGAAACCAGCACACTCTATTGTTTGACTAAAATATCAGTGTAATTAAACCTCGTGGATCAGAAGTACTTTGAGCAGCTCTCAGCCCCATCTGGGCTCCACCCCAGTGCCATCAGGTCTCACAGTCATTTGCAGGAAAACATTGGATCTTTTCATTAAACTGAAAATAAATTTTGTGACTGTATTTTCTTCTCTCTGTTTCTGTGGTTTTTTCTTTATTAGCTACTCCTTTTTGTGAGTATTATATGATTTTATGGTGCAAACATGCTCTTGTCTCATGTATAATCCCTCCTTAGCACTGGCTGCCAATTGCAATCACAGAATTCTGGGAAAATCCAGGTAATTCTTTCCTCTCCTTGGATAGCAAGGCCGACATCACCTTGTCCCGATCCATATCTTCTCCATTTCGTTCTTAAATTTTATAAGTCAGCTTTATGCTTTATCAAAAATATCAAGTGAGCAGACAAGTAGAATCACAGAATCATTGAGAGAGGAAAAGGTTTCCAAGTCCAAGGCCATCAAGTCCAACTTGTGCCCGACCCCCACCTTGTCACCAGCCCAGAGCACTGAGTGCCACGTCCAGTGATTCCATGGACACCTCCAGGGATGGGGACTCCACCACCTCCCTGGGCAGCCCCTTCCACTGCCTGACCACCCTTTCCAGGAAGAATTTCCTCCTGATGTCCTACCTAAACCTCCCCTGGTGAATATCATGAAAGCTGATAACTCTGTAAAAACCACAACTAATTTCTGTTGATGATTACAAGACCCTGTGGAAACATTTCAGTAGATGCTTTTAGGAAACTGCATTTTGGCATCTCAGTTTCTCTGTGTTCTCCGCATAATTCTGGCAATTTCAAACGGGAAGTGGTGATAAAATAATAAATGAAATATGCAGAGTTACTCTCACACATAAAAACCTCAACCCAACCAACCAAAGCAATGAGTATGTGCGATTTAAGACTGCAGCTCTATCCCTGCAGGTGAGGCCAGCCGCCTCAGCCAGTTCCGCGTTCTGGGTGGAACAAATGGAGTGAAAAATAAAAAATGTAGCACAGAAGTCCTAACTTACTAACTGAAAGAGTTTCTTTATATCTTATTAGACAAAAAATGGGGACTTTTTCTGAGTGGCTGATTAAATGTCTTTGTCACTGAGAGTGGCAGGACTGAAGGACTCTGAGAGCTACCAATTATTGGAAACTGAGAGAATGTCTTATTCACTGAAAATGGCATAATTGCTAATTCAAACCTTTCTACCACATGCTCCAGGTTTCTTTCAGCAGGAAGAGGCAAATCCTGCAATCAGAGCCTTTAAAAAAATCGGTGTCAGAGTAATTTTGAGTCAAAAATGCCTTCCAGATTGAACATATATGTGATCAATTACTCCTATTTATAGTTTTTGTTGCATTTGATTTGGAGAGGGTTTTTTTAATATCTGCTTTTGTAGTTTGTCTATTGAGTACACAAACAGAAAACATTGATTTTCAAGCTAGATTATTTATTTTACTTAAAGAAAACAAGAAACCAGCAGTAATAGGAGCAGAAAAAGAGACCTGAAGTGTGAATATGCATGTTGGCAACATCTCAAAAACATCCTAACACTGCTCTTGCTTTTTAGTGACCTCATACAGTCATGATAAAGCTTGTTAATTAAGATTCCCAGGATCTGAGGGTCAGGTGGTAGATTTGATCAGGAAAAAATATATTTCAGCCTCTTCTGCTTATTTTTTTCTGGCTGGTGAATTAAAAAAATACATCTTCCATTTATACATCCTCACTATAAAGAAAAGGCATCTGGTGAATGTTTCTTAAAGTAGGAAGATTAAGAAGGAGATAATTTATTTTCTTAGCTGGGGAAGACGAGCAAAAACAGAGAAACAAATAAAAGGAGAGAAAAGAGAATTTTTAAAAAGGGAAATACTAAGAGGACAAAACTCGAAGATTTATTATGTCTTAAAGAGTCATAGAAGAAAAATTCTAAGTCAGCAACACGTCTGAGAGAAATTAAGACAGGATCAAACCCTTTCCCCTTCACATTTCATGCAGGGGAGACGTGAGCTCCAACGTACACCGGGAAGGGGGAGCGTCTCTTTGGAGCAGGTGATTGTCCTAGGGATGGTTTTTTATCCCACACCATTCTGGGGTTTTTTTTGTTTTGTTTTGTGTCCGGGGTGGTCGCTGCTCCCCCACTCCCCGGCCCCGGGAGTATCTCGGTGAGAGGGAGCCAGGCCGGCTTTCCGCGGAGAGCTGGGGATGGGGCGAGCGGCAGCGCCTTCCTCGCGGGCGGGCGATTCGGCTGGCCGCGGAGCTGGTGTCTCTGACCTGGATCCTGCTGCTTCCTGGGTTTCGCCTGTTTCTGTTTGTTTCCTTCCCTCCGTCACTGTGCCTGGGCTTGCTGGCTTGCTTTTCCGCTTCCCTGCTGCTGGGGAGCCCAGAGCCAGCGCGTGCCGTGCCGGGAGCCGGGAATGCTCCGGTCCGTGCTGGGGCCGCTCCCTCTGCGCAGCCCGGAGCCGGGGATCCGCCAGCACCCGCGAGAAATCCTGGGGGAGGGATTCCCTGTCCAGTCCCGCTGTTCTCTGCCGCTGCCTCAGAGCTTCTTGCTACGCTGTGACCCGACACCCGGACACCCCCGCAGCTCCCGCTACAGCCGCGGAGTTTCTGATATATTCCATTTTGAAACCACAAGTCATAACTTAAAGACAGTATTTAAGTATCTCTCGTGCCAAAGAGCTTTCTCATGAGCTTTTCCCGAGTTTTATCACTGAAGAGGAGCAGCAGCTTTCCCGTGTCAGTTGGTACAGACACACCAGGTAAAAGGGATTAATGAGCGTGTGACAGGCATACAACACTGTGTGGTGTTGACAAGCATCAGCACTTAGTGCCAGCCTGTCCTCGGATGGAGCAGCTCTGATCTCCACTTCAGATTTATCAATGCAGAAGGGATCTGATCCCTTCCAGGCACAATCATGCAAATAGCATGTGGAATTGGAGTGAGAAAATCCCATGTCTGTCTCTGTGTGCTCCTCCTTCCTGTTCAGCTCCCCAGGAACATGTTACTTGCAAGAGACAACAGAATTGCTGGGAGCCACAGAAAATGAAAAATTAAAACTGAAGGTAACAAGGAGAGCAGAACTGGATGTTGCCCACAGGGTTTTTCTTGTGTAACATTGCCCACAGGCCAGTGGGGGCTGGGAACAGTTACTGGAGGATACACAGATGCTCAATGTCATCTGCACCAGTGAAAAGACCTCTCTGCTCAGAGTTCAGTTGGAATAATTTATTAGCACCCCAATCAGCATTTTCACCCCAGGCACTCCTAAGCAGCTGCTTTGTATGTAATGAGCACTTAACTGCACAAACACATCTTTCCATCTGCACTCATAAATAAATCTGTGCTGCAGGATGCCCAGTGCTGGTGCTGTTGCCATAAATCAGAACCTCATCTTTAGTTTAAGGTGACAGCAGAGGTTTTCATTGTTAGAAGTTTTTGTCTTTATATAGTTCCATGGGTAAGTCTGTTTGTAGCACTCAAAAACAGTGTGTGAAAAACTGAGCAAGTACCAGAATTCTTGCATGTTACGTGTAGCTTTGCTTTACAACCTCAGAAAAGAAGGTAAAACAAGTAGAAGAGATATGGGGATGGGCTGTGAGGGTGATGGAGATCAAATAAATTCTTTCACATAGTAGTGGAAGGCTCCTCATCGAGAAAAGAAGTGCCAGAGAGTGAAACATTCAGTGGTAGGAGGAGCAAAAGGATCGAAATACAAAATCTGAGAGCAGTACTTTAGCAATATCATTGCAGCACATTTAAATACAGTAAGGGGAAAATAACTTTTTCTCAGGCTGCATAATGAAACTGGAGAAATATCTGTGGAAACATCCCATGGAATCTAATGCTCTAGAGGGTTTTGAAAAGCTCAGAGCTGGTAAGAGTACCCTTCCTGTTCAGTCAGACGATGCCTGACAGCCTGAAGAGCCTGAAGGGCAGACTGGTACCTTCCCTTCCTCTGTGCTCCTGTCCAAAACACAGCAGTGCATTGCACAGATATTTGTTCTCATTAAACAAAACTTCTTATATATTCTTACTTCACCCACTGAATTCACTTGGCAAACAAACCCTTAGTCCCCTCTACTACATACGGAGCTCTAGATAAATGAAAATTGAGTTTTAGCTGAGTTGTCAGTAAATGTGAGATAGATTTGTCTTTGTGTGTTTTCAAAAGTTCTTATCAGACAGTATTTTTAAAGGTTTTTTGTTTAAAAACTGCACAGTACATTTTGTTGGGGTTTTTTTAATCCTCTATTACTATTGTGTATTCTGATCTTTGTTTCACCCCTCCCCCCTCCTAAAAACTAGCTATAATATGCAATAAAATCTTGTGGAATTGTATGGATTCGATAATATATAAACCAATGAAGAGAATAAACAAAAAGAGAAGGAACACTCGGTATAGCACAGAATATCTGAGAATACGTAGACCAAGTGCAAAGATCAAAGGGATGGATATGATTGGATCATTCAGGGCTTTTTGAAACCATTAATTTGGGCATAAGGAGGATACTTCTGCCAATAAAAGGAATGTTTTTTGGATTAGGAGATAAGAGGGCAAGCAGCCATAAACAGCTATAAGCTGTTCAGGAAGGCAGTGGCAATATAATATTTAGAGTGGAAAAAATACAAATGTCAAAAGATAAGCTTGTCCTGTCCAGAAATCCTCCAGAGTGCCATGAGAAACTGGGAACCTGCTTCCAGATTCCGGTAAAATCTGGGGCCTGTGTTATAAAAAAAGTACATGGTATGGACTGGAGATATAAGAACAAATAGTACTTGAAAAAAAGGTAATTATGATGAAAGAAGAACACGAAGATTGTGGTATATAAATCTAATAGAGAAAGGAAAGAGAAGGAAACAGGCAGTGCAGATGGGAGTCCAAGGAATGCTATTATTCTGTTTTGGCTAAACATGAGGAAGCTGATTTATTCCTTTTTTGTGTTTGAAAAATACATTATTCCAGTGATAAAAGGTGAAGTGGAATTTTCAGACTGAGATAAGGGGACAGCTTTTAAGGATAGATGAAGGTGTTATGTTCTGAAGGTGCTATGTTCTGAAAATATCAGGAAGAAGTCTTTTCATGGGATTAGAAATGCACTTTTAAATATTCATACAGGAATAACCTGAGCTGGCAAAGAGAACTTCAAAAGTCCTGACGTGCATTACTGAGGAAGGTCCAGTATCTGTTTTGTGCCAGGAGCAAGGCAGGGATACCAGGGATAAGGAAGAGTGGATATGGACATCTTCCACCACCCTGGGTTGCTCCAAGTCCCCTCCAGCCTGGCCTTGGACACTTCCAGGGATCCAGGGGCAGCCACAGCTTCTCTGGGCACTGTGCCAGGGCCCCTCCACCCTCACAGGGAAGGATTCCTTCCCAATATCCCATCTACCCCTGCCTTCTGGCAGTGGGAAGCCATTCCCCATCGTCCTGTCACTCCAGGCCCTTGTAAACAGTCTCTCTCCATCTTTCTTGTCGGCTCCTTTAGGCACTGCAAGGCCACAATTAGGTCACCCCAAAGCTTCTCTTCTCCAGGAGACTGAGCTGAACAAGCCCAATTCCCCAATTCATAAGAAGGACATGAGGGAAGAGCCCAGGGAGCTACAGACCCGGGAGTCTAAACTCAGAACCTGGATAAAATATGGAGAAATGCCACTGGCTGCTTGTGCTAGTATGAAAGCAAACCAGTGGGAGATTCCAAGTCAGAACTACAATTTAATAGGAAGATTAAAATAAAGGCAGAAAACACTGGCTTAAATTGACAGAGTCAAGATACGACCTGACATCCTGTCGGTCAGCTGGTGCTAGTGGTCCAATTTTAAATGCTGGCTGCAATCCTGTTGAAGTGGTGATCCTGTAGAAGGGTCTGTTCTTCCTCTGAAGCTCCACTGGTGGTTATGTAGCTCTTGTCCTCTGGGAATCCAGTAGTAAGGGCTGCTGTGGTGTTCCAAACTCAGAATTTATCCAGGTTCCTCCTCCTGGGCAGAGCATCTCACAATGAGATGATGTAATTCATGAGTCATGCAGTGAGGCTTGATGGCCCATTAACAGAAGATATCCCTCCAAAGGGAGTTTGCAGAGACGAGTCATGGAAGAGATGAAGAGCACTGCCCCACCTGGTTTGAACAGATGGTGATAGAATACATACTTTGGTTACATCTCACATTGTAACCTAAGACACTGCTATTGAAAGGCTATTGTACAATCAGCAGGGGCTCCCAAAAGGTCAGGTCTCACCTAACTGATCTGGTCTTCTCCTGTGATAAGGTCACAGCTCCATGGCTGAAGGAAAGGCACTGGATGTAGTTTTCCTGGTTCTTAGTAAGGGTTTTGATACTGCCCCTCACAGCATCCCTCTGGCCAAGCTGTCCAGCTCTGGCATGAGCAGGTTCATGACGCATGGATGAAGGACAGATGTCAAAGGATTGTGGAGATCTGGGACACATCTAGCTGAAGAACCCTGGAGACAGGGCTGGAAGGCACAACCTGTGAGAAGTGGTTGAGGACTCTTGTTTTGTCTACTTTGGAGAAGCCGAGGCGTCACCTCATGGATCTCGGTAGCTTCCTCAGGGGACATGGAGAGGGACATGCCACTCTGTTCTCCCTGGGACCCAGTGCCAGGAGCCATGGGAATGATTAAAGCTCTGTCAGGGGAGATTCAGACTGGATATTAGGAAGAGGGTGGTCAAACAATGAACAGATTTCCTTGGGAGGTGGGGGATGCCTCCAGCCTGGCAGTGATTGAGCCATTAACACAGTGCCCCTAATAATATATTCTGATCAACCTTGAAGTGTTCAGGCAGTTGGACAGATGATCTTTGTTGGTCCCTTCCATTTGGAATTATTCTGTTCTATTAAATTTGATTTGATTCCAAAACCTGTATCTGTCATGTTGCTTATGATTGGCAAGGTACCCCAGGTGACCAGCTTTGTTCAGCTGGGGCTGTAGGGGTCTAATCCCATTGTAGCTACCTCCTCTAGTCCTGAAAACTGTAATTGGAGGGCTTGAACAGAAGATAAACAAAAAGGAAAAGCAGTTTTTGAGTAGTCTCAGGAAATGCATATTTAATCTGAGTAAATGCTGCCTCCTTTGCTGAATGTGGATAAATAAATTCTGTGGATTACCCAAACACTCTTTCTTCTTCGTTCAGTTTTCTTTCACACACATTGTTCTGTATTTCAAAGAGTTCCAGTTAAAAGCATGTTGACTGCAACATAATGTAGACCCAACACACAATAATATTGCTGTTGCAAAAATCCTTTCAAAAATATATTTTGTTGCATAGTTAAACCTACAACAAAACACAGCTGATGACTTTTGTAAAGGTAAACAAAGCAGAGCACTTGGCTTTAACTGACTGCAAGAATCTGCCATTGACTAATGTTTAACAATATGAAATGGAATTTAAAACTGACATAAATTCATAGGAAGATGCTTCATGGTGGAAAGGGCTTGGCCATCAATAAGAATACAGCATTCAAATAATTTTTTTCAAAACAAATGTTCATAGAAAAATATATTATGTGAGGTGAGGTTATTTTGATTTATTCTCTTTTGGGTTCCTCCAGATTACTGAAGTGTGTAGCTGGCTCTTAGCCCCCAAAGGCTGGGTAATAAAGTGTATGGCACATGATAAAACACTGGTACTAAAAGAAGATAATGAGGGTAATTATGTGTTTCAGTGGCCATGGTCTAAATTGGCATCACTCTACTTAGCAGCGCAATCTTTGCTTACAAACTCACACAGGTACTAGGGGTGTGTAGAAGGCTAAAGAGTTAATGCTTGGAGAGCTACAACCGATTGAATGATTGGTGTTTTCCTAATATACAGAGACAACTATGGATCATCCCTTATTATGATATGGGATCATTTACTAAAAATAACAGCATTTTCTCAATACATTTTAACTCCTGCTTCGTCTTTCACAACCCTTTGAGATGGGCAGTGGAAGTTTTGCATCCTCAGCTGAAAAGAAAGAAGGGCATGAGCTTCTCAGATTTTATTTTGGGTTTGTTTTTTTTTTAAAGAGTGAAGGAGTACATAGGAATTCCAAATATGCACACGAATGAGGCTCTTTCATGTTCACACAGGCAGAACAAAAACAAAAAAAGAATCCCTGCAGCAGCTAATTCTCTGTCCTCTCATGTTGAAACTTAAAAAAAGCAGAGTCAGTACCAGAGAAGTCAATTCACAAAAGAGTCTCCAACTGTCCAGTGGTGTTCTTTGTTCATGGAGCTGATCAAAGTCCTCGGATGGAAGAGGGGGCAGGAGCTGTCAGGGAGCAAAGCCCTGTTTCTCTGCTTTAACAGCAAAAACCAATGAGTATATTCTGCTTGTTCTGTCCAACAGCCATCCAGGTCCTGTTGTGTCACCCAGGGAGGCTCCTAAAAACCCAGCAATGGAGAGTTTTGTGTAGTGATTCCATTGAGTTTGGACTTCCACTGTTACAATCACCTGGAATTTTACTGCATGGCACAATATAAATAAGTTCTTGTTCCTTTGCTGAACTGTGGATCGACGTGAAGGAGACATATCCACACCCAGTTTGCCTGGCTCTGAAGAGCCTTTGTTTATACAAAATTTCCTGTAAATAGATATTTTATTTTTTTTTTATGTATTATATTTATAAACAAACAGATAGGTTTTCCTGTAACTGAAATTCCTGCATTGTGGGAGACTGCTCAGCCATTACAGATTGCTTTGAGGAGTGGGGCACTCATGTTCGTGATCATATGTTAAAACTCATATTTTCTCTCTGAACATCTTTTGCTTGACTTGCATGGAATCTACTTTTTTGTTGTTGTTCTGATTTCCCCCCCAAATCAGAATGAGCAAGCCTTTAGTAGCTTATCACTGAGTAGCAAACCACCTGTAAAATTTATACTTATCCTTTACATCTGGGAGTGTGTATATAAATGTAAAATATAAACTTATATTTTACATATATGTATGTGTATGTGTATATATATGTGTGTATGTATATTTATCTATATACATATATATACATAAGGGTCTTGCCTAATACTTTCTTAATAAATATTGTCTTCTTATAAAGAAAAAACAAAAGGTAAATATAAGAATGTCCTCAAATTATTCTAGTAAATCATTCAAGTAAATTGGTCACAAATCATCCAAGTAAAATGGTCACAAAATCATTAATATCCAACTGCAGAAACTATAAAAGCTCTGCAATAGAGCTGTCCACCACAGTGCCATTAATTCCTGGGCAAAGTTTAGGAAAGAAGGATAAATGGAAAAAAAAAATCGAATGGGTCAATATTGTTCATGAAGAGAGTGCCGGAGATGAAAACAAAATAACATTTACACTGAGATTTTCTTAGACGACATTAAGCCTAGGCTTAGAATTAATTCTAGTCCAGGTTCATCGCTTTTTCTACAGTGTTTCAGAATTACAGAAACCTTTAAACATTAACAGATGACAGAGCCCCAGTGAGACGTCAGAAATAGGCTTTGAGCTGTGCTGCTTGACACAGGCAGCCTGGCCCACTAAAGCAGGAAGCTGGAACAAAATCCCAGCCTCACAGGGGCATATGCACGGAACAGCAACTGAGAGAACCCAAAGATATTCCTAACAAGACTGCATGCAAAATTAAAATAAAATAAAATAAAATAAATTAATAAAATAAAACTTAGAAAATTAAATTGAATTAAAATAAATAAATAGGTATTCTGATTTTTTTTCATTGTATCAATTATTACTTTGCCTGTCTGTAGCCCAGCATAAGCTCTAAAGGCTCAGGGTGAAGGAAAATCTGTTGTACAATCTCCTTGACTTTTCTCTCAAAGCTGAGATCTGAACACCTGATTTAGGTGTGTGCATGAACCACGGACAGAAAAAAAAAGAACTTTGCAGTTTGGAATAATTTTTTGTGCTTTTATGGGTCTGCTTTAAAAATCTGAAAAACTTTCACGAACATCTGCCTAAGACATATGAAATGCATTTAATTGTACCAGCTGAGTTCTTTTCAATAAGAAATTGGAGCTAATCAAGTCTGCCATTATCTGCTGAAGATGCCAGAGGCTTCCTTGTTCTTTTATTCTTCCTTCTAAATTGGGAGAGGGTGACTGAATCTCCTTTGTATAATTTTCTCTTGCTGCCAGAATGTTTACAATTCATCCTTAATTAACCACAAAATGATTCTGTAATCAGTGGCAAAGTTCAAAACTCTAATAAGTAGGCTTTTTGTGAGTATATTTTTAAATTAATTCATTGTGGTTTGTTCTCAAGTCTTCTATGGTTTGCTGAAGTGGAAAAAGCTGATAAATTTCAACATAATCTGGAAGGGATGATGTATCAAATCACAGGGTCATGGAATTGCAGGATGGTTTGGGTTTCCCTGGAATTGTTCCAGGCCAGGTTGGATGGGGCTTGGAGCAACCTGGGCTAGTGGAAAGTGTCCCTGCCCATGGCAGGGGTGGCACTGGATGGGCTGTAAGGTCCCTCCCAACACAAATCATTCTGGGGTTCTATGTTTTTTCAAAGCATCAAAGATGTGTTTCTAAATCCATCAGAAATGCCCTAAATCTGTATACAGATATTTTAAATAGAGAACATCGTGGTTGGTGTTGGGAGCCCTGACCAACAATTGAGCACTGGGAAACACAGCACAAATGCACTGCAGTGGATACAGCACATTTCTGACATATGCCAAGAATTAAACATCCAGAACATCTATTTTCATTCTCTGTAGGAAGATCTCTGTGCAGTGGATTGGTCAGGCTAGGACACAGCACCTGGAATTGGCTGAACATTATCCAGGTTGCATTCAAACTAAAGTAAGCAGACAATTATCAGATGTCTGTGTTAGTGTGAATTTATATGAAAAATATTCAACATTTATTTCCTGAGATATAGTAATAAATTTTGGCTAAACTAAACCAATTTTTCTTGTTTTCTGTACTTTCAGAATACTACAAAACAGTGATTATTCATAACGGTCTGAGCAAATGCAGAGCTGGGAGGTGCAGTCTATACAGTAGATGGAAGGGATAACATCCAGAGGGACTTTGACAGGACCCTAAAAAGTGATCCATGCAAACCTAATGAAACTCAAAAGGTCTGGAGCAAGATCCTGCATCTGGGCAATGGCAGTGAACACTGGGGGATGACAGGATCGGGAGCAGCTGTGCTGAGAAGGACTTGGGGGTGCCGGGGGGTGAAAAAGTGGCCATGCCCCAGCAATGTGCTCAGAAATCCCCCGTGCCCTGCGCTGAGCCCCCAGTGTGGGCAGCAGGAAAAGGGGGATTCTGCCCCTCTGCCCCGCTCAGGTGAGACCCCACCTGCAGAGCTGCTCCAGCCCTGGGGCCCGGCACAGGAAGGACATAAAGCTACTAAAGCATGTCCCGAGCAGGCCCACAAAAATGATCAGAGGGCTGGAATAGCACTCCACAGGCTTTGGGCATCCTGATCCTGTGATGGATGTCCCTGCCTATGACAGGAGGGCTGGATTGAAGATGAACTCTGAAGCTCCCTTCCAACCCAAACCACTCTAGGATTCTGTGATTCTAAACTCCTTCATTACTTGTGGTATTTTGTGCCATCAATTTCATACCAAACTGCTGTAATGCCGCTCTTACCGAGCACTATTTTCTCTTCCAGAATCCCAGAGCTGCTTTCTGCTCTCACTTACACTCACACTAAATTTCACACAGTGTCACAAACACCAGCAGGGAATGTGGAGCCAGATGCAAGAAGTTTCAGATCGAAGTATCTTTTTTTCTGTCTTGTTTCTATCTTTTTTAATAATTTTTCTCAGCAAGTTCTCCACAGCATGCAGCTGGTGTTGCCAGTGGCTTAGAAAACTGGAACTGTCTATTTATTCAAATGGGAATTGACAGGAGTAAATATTGAAGGAGTCCAAATACATTCTTGAGACATATGCCATTATAAGCAAGCTTAATAAAAATAAAAGCATATTTTGAAAAAAAAAAACAACCCCAAACTAGAAGGATTGGCACATTAATAAAAAGGAATAGCCCTTGGCAAGGGCAAGGTGTCTGATGCAACTCAATAATGATATTCATGGGGTGTTTAATGAACCCTATGTTATTGTGATATAAGGAAAAAAGTACAGAAGTGTTAAATGGAGCTTGGGGCTGTTTTGCAGATTTCTCCAAGCTTCAATTATTAGAAGTCTGGAAGGCTGAGGGGAGGAACAGCTAAAGGAAAAAGAGTTTAAACACTAAATGTAACACTTAGAGTCAGCTGCAAAACATCCATTGTCTTGCCCTGCTAAGGTTTGGTTACTGAACAGCTTGTTTTCTGTGGTTGCATTTCTAAAACTTCTCATCAACTACAAGGAATGGTATCCTTGGAAAAAAGGGATATGCTGGATGACACTTCCTGGATTACTCAGCACCATGACCAACGCTTGGGTGTGGAGACTGTCACCATGAGCATCGCTGTGCCCAGAGATAGTTTTCTGTGCCACAGGCAAACACCTTCCCTTTATAGAATATCCTGAGCTGGAAGGGGCCCACAGGGATCATGGAAGTCCAGCTGCCCTTCCCAGCACACACAGAAGCACGGCTGGCTGCGGCTGACAGGGCTGTGCTGTGCTCCTGGTGCTCCCACACTGCCTTAATTCATACCCCTGCTCACACCCACAGGTTCCTCAGCCCCTGGAGTTCACCTTGATCCTGTCCAACATCAAATATTTATAAACTGGGCTCCTTTTCATCCAGCCTTCAGCTCCAGATTTGAATATTTCCATATTCTGGTTTCCTCCTCCACTAGTCCAGCCAGCTGGTGCAGTTGGGAATTTGCGGATGAACAACACACAGAGATGAACAGAGTGTGAACTTTCAAGAAACATTTAAAACTTAGTAGTTTTTCATGTGTTGGGGGTGGTTTTGCTTGAGAAAAGGTTCTTCCCCCAGAGGGTGGTGGGCGCTGAACAGGCTCCCAGGGAATGGGCACGGCCCCAAGGCTGCCAGAGCTCCAGGAGCGTTTGGACAACGCTCCCAGGGATGCACAGGGTGGGATTGTTGGAGTGTCTGTGCAGGGACAGGAGCTGGACTGGATGATCCTGGTGGGTCCCTTCTAACTCAGGAGATTTTGTTATTCCATGTCATTAACCAGAAATTCTCCCAAAACAGATGTCCCTGCAATCCACATATCCTTGCATCCAGATCTCCTTAGACAAGCACATCTCTGTGCTGACAACTTCCAATTCCTTCAGCAGGAGCATTTTCCCACTGCAGGCTCATCATATTTAATGCATTACACCTGCTCCTCATGAATATTTTACTGTGTAGTAAACACTGGGAAGAAGAAAGCCCAGAGGAAACCTCCCCCAGCCTGCGACTGCAAAAATGCCAGCTTTGCCTTGCTGCTGTGCCCTTATATCTGGAACTCCATCTTGGAGTTAATAAGGGCGTTAATATTTGCAATTATTTCTAAACCTTTCTGTCCAGGTTACCAGCATATGCATTGTGTGTGCTCCTGAGGTTCTTTTCAGGAAAAAATATACATATAATTTGTATTCTCTACAAATAAAAAGCCACATTGTTGGGTAATAAAAAAGGATGCAGGGCCATTGAATTGAGCAGAGAGGTGTTGACTGAGAGCATGAGAACTCTGCTTCAAGGTTTTCCACTTGTTAGATTGAAATAATGTTAAGAGGTCTGTTATAATGGATTATTTCCATGATATTCCTGTAAGCTATGGCTTGAGGGAGGCCATCCAAAGCCTACTGACTGTCTACTGTGGCTAATCTCCAGTCAGTCTGTGCCTTAATCCCATTATTTTTCTACATGTTTTTCCCATTCATCCCATAATTTTGCATCAAGCACATTTGTCAGTTTACATGTCCATATGGAGTGCAGGGTTCAGCTTATGAAGAGGCTTCATTTTGAGATTTGCACATTACCAAACTTAGCATGAAAGTATTTTCTCCTCCTGACAAATGTTAGATTGGAAAGATACATTATGCAGTAAAGTCCAGGGAAAAATGCCAAATCTGCGGGAATTTAGCATCATGAACATATAAAAGTGGCTAAAAAATAACTGCAACATTTATACTCTCAACTTGGAAGTATGGAAATAAACTTTAACTTAGAACCAAACAGCTTCTGCCTTCAAGGAGTCTGACATTTGCATCCCTAATAGTCCTGAGATTTCTAACAGCAAATCCAAGCAGTCCTATCTGCACCCTGAAAAGTGAAGATATAAATACAGATTCATACAGACATATGTTTATATATTCATTACTTAGAAACAGTTTCAACTGCTCAGAGCCCACGGCAAGATGAAATTTTTACATGGGTATTTAAAAAGAGCTGCAAAATGTGTCATCACCGATGTAATGCTGATCTGTTTCATGCCTAATAATCATATTTAAATAACTAGGTATTTCCTAAACAGCATTTTCCTTAGAGCCTTTTAAATGCAGTAATGTGTCCAGCAATGCTAGAGATTATTACCCAGAACAACTTGTGAAGTATAGAAGGAAAATAAACCCCCAAATATTAAACATTGGCAACAGCAACATAACTATTCAATTGATTTCACTAAGTACTTTTTAAAGTCTTGTTGCAATGATTTTTTTCAAAGATTTTTCTCTTGCTATTTTACTATGGAGACCCATTTTATAAAATGAAGTGATGAAGTTCTATGCTTATTTCCAATAAATTTTTAGGGTAAATGATCTCAAGTAAAATGAAGATTTGCTATTTGTTTTGGGGTTCATCCTTGATACAGCCCCTAGATGAGCTGAGATCACATAATGTACCACACATTTTACAGAGAATCCCGCAATCACTGAGGATGGAAAAGCCCTCCAAACCCATCGACTCCACCCTGTGCCCGATGCCCACCGTGTCCCCAGCCCAGAGCACTGAGTGCCACCTCCAGGTCTTCCTTGGACACCTCCAGGGATGGGGACTCCAACACCTCCCTGGGCAGCCCCTTCCAAGGCCTGAGCACCCTTTCCTGGAAGAAATTCCTCCTGATGGCCACCCTGAGCCTCCCCTGGCACAGCTTGAGGCCGTTCCCTCTCATCCTGTCCCTGTTTCTGGGAGCAGAGCCCGACCCCCCCTGGCTGCTCCCTCCTGTCAGGGAGTTGTGCAGAGCCAGAAGGTTCCCCCTGAGCCTCCTTTGCTCCAGGCTGAGCCCCTTTCCCAGCTCCCTCAGCCACTCCTGGTGCTCCAGCCCCTTCCCCAGCCCCATTCCCTTCCCTGGACCCGCTCCAGCCCCTCAAGGTCTCTCTGGCCATGAGGGCCCAGAATTGGGCACAGCACTCGAGGTCCCTCAGCAGTGCCAGCACAGGGGAGAGGCACTGCCCTGGGCCTGTGGCCGCACCAGGGCTGGGACAGCCCAGGGGCCATTGGCCTCCTGCCCACCTGGGCACACCTGGGCTCCTGTCCAGCCTCTGTCCCCAGCACCCCAGGGCCTTTCCCGACGGGCACTTTCCAGCCACGTTAAAAACATGCACTTGTTGGAAACAGTCCAGTGAGCCTTCAGTGGGGTTAATACTGGCTCTGGAGAAAGCTGGGACACACAATCTCTGGCAGAGGAACTTCATGGGAAAAACCCACCATGACTGAAAGTTATATAATTTCCTGGTTGTTTGGAATAAAATGGGGAGAGACCACCAGACTCTGCCAAGAGGTAGACAGACATCTGCATAAAAACAATGTCTAAACCAATCCTGAAGCCTATGGGGCATCCCATGGTGTGAAAGCTCAGAGAGAATGTGTACCCACAGACCTGTGAATAACTTGTAATGCAGAAGAGAAGACTGCAGCAAAAGGGACAGGAAAAATTCCCCCCTGTGAGAGGAGATATACCTGGATATTTATATCTAACACCCCAGATATCGAGTTCACAGGGATGGTTGCACCTAAGGTGTTTTGCAGCTCTGCCGTGTCCTCCACTGGGAAAGTAAAAAAAAACCCTGTGTGCATTAAAATCCTAAAGGTGTGTCCAGATCTTGCACTCCTCACCATGGAAGTTTATCCTCCAAAATGCCGACAGAGTTTTTCAAAAGTAGAACAAGAACATCCAGATCAACATTAGATGACAAGAAGAAAATTAGTTTCAGAAATTAGATCCTTGGAAGAGTTCTGGTCCAAGAAAATTTTTAATCAACTAAATATTTTCAATTTGACATGTAATTAAATGCTGTATTTCATTTTAGACCTAATTAACTTTTTAAAAATCAATTAAAAATGAAAACACTACTTTAAAATGAAAGGGGATGTTTCATTTAGAAATGCTGAAACATCTCACATAAACCCTCTCTTTTCCCATAGGAAATTAATGACTCTATTTTATCTGTGCTTATTGATAGCTTTGTTCATGCAAAATATAAATTTCAATGAACTTAATAATGTTCAAAAAGTTGTACCCACCTCTGTAGAGGGTTGCTCTAAGTCTTCTCAAGAAGTTTGTATTGTCTTTGCCCAAATGATAACGGTTGTGTCACCATTACCTGGGACTACATATGAAAAATAGTGCTTTAAAAGTTATTCAGATGTAACATGATATTTGGAAAATAAACCCAAACCATTACAAGTATGTTGTATAGTATTTTTTTTTTGCCTTTTATGTATATCCTAGAGAAAGTTTTAATGTAAACTCCCTGGAGTCAGGGACCTGAAAGTGCAGAAATGCATTGGCAGCTTATCATTGTAGCCAAGGATCACAGCAGTTTTCTGCACACTGAAAGCTGATGGTAAGTCCTGTCTGCACTTGGAAACTGCAGCATGATAACCCGATGCAGATTTGGTTGAGTTCTTGCTAGATATTTATAGCAAAGAGCTAGAACAAAATATCCAGAAAAATTACATGTGAGTTTTGAAATGCTATTTGCAAAAGATCGAGACATATTTCCATGTGTCCCATGCCCTCTCCCCTGCAAAAAACCCAACCAAAAATCCAAACAACACACACTCACAAATCAAATGGGTCAAGTACTCAGTGATCTGCTTTAAAATCAATGGAGAAGACATTTGCTGCTGGAGCAGCTTTGTTGAGAAGGACCTGGGGGTCCTGGTGGACAATGACCTGCCCCTGACCAGCAGAGTGTCCTGGGGGATGAGGGTCCAATGGGATCCTGGGGGCACCAGGAAGAGCATNTGCAGGGAGGGCTCCGAGCAGGGCCCAGGCTCTGCTCCAGGCCCAGCAATGGCACCAGAGCCACGGGCAGGGACTGAGCCCAGCAATTCCCCTGCACAGGAGGCACAGCTTCTGCCCTGGGCAGGGCCCAGCCCTGAGCAGATTGTGCAGAGAGGCCGTGGAGTCTCCTCCCTGGGGATATTCCAGAGCTGGGTGCACACACTCCTGTGCCCTGTGCTCTGGGATGCCCTGCTGGAGCAGGGAGGTGGCACCAGATGAGCCACTGAGGGCCCTTCCAGCCTGGCCCATCCTGGCATTCTGTGATTACTTTTTCCAAGCCTTCTGTGAAGGTTATATCAGCTCATACCAGTCCATTAATGACATAATCACCTCTGGCTTGCTCTAGAAGTTTTTGTTTCTTTGTGACATCATTAAGTAGACTTCCCTGGGTGTGAAAATGATCAGGAATCCTCCTATTAAATAAGTTAATATTAAATTGTTAAATTAATATTCAGTAATTAAAAGAGTCATGTATCTTACCAAATCATCAAGAATCCTGCTCTTGTGCTGGTCCAAACTCTCAAGTGAGGAAACACCTATGAACCTGGAAAGTCTTGGATTCCATACACCCATTTCTTGTCAAAAGGGAAACTGTAAAAAGAAATTGAAATAAAGGATAATGAACTTGTGTTTATCTGGCACTGTAGGGAATCAGTCATTTATACTACCAGGCCCTCTGGCATAGAGTAGGAGAAAGGCTGCTAATTAACAGTGGTTGGTTATTAATCACACTTATTCCCTCTCCATTCACTCCATGAAGTACTTGCACTACAAGTGTTTTCCTTGCTTGGAGAAGAGCAGCTGTATCTACTCCTGTGTATTCAAACAGATGTTAGAAGGACCTTAATAGTCATACATTTGTCTGAAAAAAGGTCTTATTGTTACAGTCCCAATCTTAAGACTAATGCTTCTTAAAAATAATGCTTCTGAAACACTTCTGAAAATAGAGTACTTGAGCAGTCAAGGATAGTACTTTATAAATTCATTATAGGTACATTTACAGGATAATACCTCGAAAAACAAAGATAAAACTATGACTGGCTCTACACCAGAGCATGACATCACCCTTGGGATGGGCAGCCCATGAGAAGTCATGTCAGCAGAGTGAGAAGTCAGACAAAATGATAGAAATTAGTAGGGAAAGGCAGAAGTGCAGAATAACCCGTGTTGATGCCACTGCTTAAATCCAAGTGTATGTATATCTTACACATTCCCACAAAATCCCAGCACTGCTGACGTGGGAAGGCACCCCTGGAAGTGATCCAGTCCAAATGCCTGGTCAGAAAGGACCAGAGCAGACTGCCCACATTGTGTTCAGCCGGTCTCTGAAAAGCACCATCACATATCCAGAGTGACACAGGCTGCCTGGGGAAGTGGTGGATTCACCATCCTTGGAAGTGTTCAGGAAAGGAGTGGATGTGGCACTTTGTGATACGGTTCAGTGACATGGTGGTGTTTGATCAAGGGTTGGACTTGATGATCTTGGAGGTCTTTTCCTACCTAAATGATTCCATGATTTTATCATTCCATGATCTGTGGATGGTGAATCCACAGCCTCTCTGGGCAACCCATGCCAGTGTTTGATCCCTCTCATGATAACAAATAGATAAATAATAATAATAAATTAAATTATTTAAATTTAAATAGTATTTCTATTATTTCACTTTGCATCCACTGCTGCCTCATGTCCTGTCACTGGACACCACTGAAAGAGCCTGATCTATCTCTTCTGCACCTTTTCATTCGGTATTTATACAGAAAAAGGGAGGAATAAGACTCTGCAATCTTCCCTTTCCCTATATGGCGCAGTCCCAGCTCTCTGAGCATCTTTTTGTCCCCAGCCCAAGACACAGAACTCCTGATGGGATCTCACCAGTGCCAAACATGGAATCACAGACTGGAAAGGCCCTCAGTGGCCCATGTGGTGCCACCTCCCTGCTCCAGCAGGGCATCCCAGAGCACAGGGCACAGGAGTGTGTGCACCCAGCTCTGGAATATCCCCAGGGAGGAGACTCCACGGCCTCTCTGCACAATCTGCTCAGGGCTGGGCCCTGCCCAGGGCAGAAGCTGTGCCTCCTGTGCAGGGGAATTGCTGGGCTCAGTCCCTGCCCGTGGCTCTGGTGCCATTGCTGGGCCTGGAGCAGAGCCTGGGCCCTGCTCGGAGCCCTCCCTGCAGCCAGGGACAGCCAGGGCTGAGGGCCCCTCTCAGCTGGGGCTCCTCTCCAGGCTGAGCAGCCCCAGCTCCCTCAGCCTTTCCTGGGCACCGAGATGCTCCAGGCCCTTCCTCAGCTCCGCAGCCTCCGCTGGCCCCGCTCCAGGAGGAGCCCAGAGCTGGACACAGCACTGCAGAGGTGCCTCCAGGGCTGGGCAGAGGGGCAGGATCACTGCAGAGGCGCCTCCAGGGCTGGGCAGAGGGGCAGGATCACTGCAGAGGTGCCTCCAGGGCTGGGCAGAGGGGCAGAATCCTTTCCTGACCTGCTGGAAATGCTCTCCCGAGGATCCCATTGGCCCCTTGGCTGCCAGGGCACTGCTGGCTCACAGATCTTCTGGAAATGCTCTGCTGGTTGAAAACTCCTCAAGGTCAGCATAATAATGGGAATAAATGTCACATATGTTGGTATCATCCTTTGCAAACATGAGGAACATCCTCCCTCTCAGTTCCTGAGCTCTGTGGTCACTGTGGTATTAGACGGGCAGACTTGTTTTCACCTCTCAAGGCCATTTCCACGTTCAGGTAACTTCCCAAACACTTTGCAGAATTAAGGATTGTACGTGAGCCTAATTTTATCTATTTTTGGATTGCATTACCTGATAGTTATTCCATGGACACACAGCTCGACAGGCCAGGACAAGGACTGAGGAGTATCTAATTCCTACTTTGCTAATGATCAGAAGAAAATAGCACCTCCAAGACTGGGAGGTTATTACCTATTTTATGTTATGTTATTGACCTCATTAAACTCAAACCCAGAAAATGATAACTGTCCATGGAAATCGCAATTTTCCAATGTGTTATCTCCTTTCTTCTTCAGATTAAAAGTATTGTCTTATTAAATACAGTATAATTGCATGGAAAAATTTATTTCAGATTTCACTTGATAGACATGTTACTGCTGTGTGCCAGTGTAAACTCTAAGTCTAGAACTAAGCATTAGATCAGCTATTAAAATTGATAGCAGACGTGGGCAAACTTCGTAAAAGCAGAAACACAGCTGGAAGTTGGTGGAATGTGACACATGTATCCATGTCAAGTCTGCCATGGTGCTACTGTGCTGAACTCCAGCAGGAAAGAATGCTTTTAATGGATTTAGAAAATTATGGAGAGAAAATTAAAGTTACAGTGGTTGAAATTTATCATGTTCTTAATATATCTATTCTTTTTCTTTCCTTTTTTCCTGAAGGCAGACACCCATAAATATTCACCCTTTGTCTTCAAAAAGAACTCAAATTCTTTTAGCTTGGCAGGTCCTTCCAATGCATTCTAAAGTTTGTTAACATAGCCCTGACATTCCTTAAGGAAATCTATTTAATCTTTCCGCACACATATATTTTCTCCTGATTCATATCCATCTGCTCATCCAGTGAAATACGAGAATATTTCTTAGTTAAAAGTTTAGTACTTTCAAGATTTTGGCTGGCACAGCTCTATCCCTCAGCTGGGTGATGCCAGTTGAACCATGCCCAGAAGAATTCTGTGACCTTTCGCATAATGGAACTTCATAACCTCCACCGTCTGCTACACAGAAGTCTAAATCACAGTGTAGTTGGGGAAAACCAAAAAGAGGTGGGTAATGAGGTCTCAGAAATGTTTAACAGAAGGTTTTATTTGCAACTGCACTGAAATTTTCTTGATTTGGATATCTGGTGATGGTCAAGAACAGATGGTGTCCTGATCCTGAGAGGGTCATGTTGAGGATGACTGGACAACTCTGGAGGTCAAATCATCGATGGTGAAAGCAAAGTTTTGGTTTCTATGGTCACACAGGAATCTCTGAAGACTGACAAGTGCAGGAGAGACCAGAACCACCTGACAAAGTGTGACAAAGATACCTTTGCTAGGTTGGCCCATCTGGAAAGGAGATCTTTAAACTAGGAACTGGGAAATGAGCCAGCTCAGAGCCAGGAGAGAATAGACTGACATGGGCAATATTAAGTGTTCCAGGCCAGGCTGGACAGGGCTTGGAGCAGCCTGGTCTAGTGGAAGGTGTCCCTGCTCATGGAAGCAGGTGGAACAAGGTGAGCTTTAAAGGTCCTTTCCAACCCAAGCCATCCTGTGAATCTATAACTCCATGATTGTGGTGTCTGTGCTACAGACCTCTCGACTGGGGAGAAGTAGGTGAGCCTCTCATTTTTACAGAATTTCCCACAGGAATCTCATGAAATTCAGTGGGAAGCACTAAGTCCTTCCAGTGGGGAGAAACAAATCCATGCTCTGCTGGGCGCGCCATAGCTGGAGGGCAGCTTTGCTGCAGAGAAGGACCTGGGGGTTCTGGTGAGCACCAAAGCTGAAAAAAGGTCCCTGTGCCCAAAGGCAGCCAGTAGCCTTCGGGAAGAGCATAGTCGAGGGAAGTGTTCTCTCCACATCACACACCACTGGGATACACAGCTGGAGTGATGTGTTGGATAAGAAGGACAGGGACTTAGCAGGGTTAGTCCAGCAAAGGACTTTGTTGGATGTTGCTTTGAGGAAGCAGCACAGGAAAACCTCCAGGTATCTTTTCCAACCTCAACTCTCCTATGATCCAGACATTCTGCCGTGTTTTTCTCCTTTAAGTTTGGTGGAAGCTGTCCCTGCCCACGCAGAAGGGTTGGAACTAAATGGTTGGTAAGGTCACTTCCAACCCAAACCACCTTGGGATTCTGAGATCAAAGTAGTTTTCAAAGCAGCATCTGATGTGGAAAAAAATCTGAACATGCAAAAATTTTGTAGGTGGAGCACCAAGCATTTTCTGATAAAAAGCTATAAAGTGCCTGGTAACAACCCTTGCAGGATAAAAGCATCTGAATGTTTTAAATATTTTGATGAAACCATCTGTGAACCTCCAATGCTTCCATTATAGCAATTCTCTCAAATATAATAAGTGGGAAGAATTACAATGAAATAAGCATCAAAGTGAGTGTTAGAATAGGAGCATTTTTGACAACAAATGTTCTTTCAAGGGTGAGAGCTGAGGGTCCACAAACCATTAAACCAATGAAAAATTTAAGCAAAATTTTGGAAATATATCAGTTAAGTGGTGGGTACACAAGCAAAATATATTTTGCATTCAGCGCAGTAATTACAGGACATCCATCACTTCTGAATCTTCTCACCCACAAATTGCATAAAGTTCACTATATTCTCCAGCCTGTACTATTGTACCAATATCTTATTTCTCTCAGAGATAATTTATGTTGCTTCTCCCAAGTATGTGTTGCCAAGCCATTATTCACACATTTTGCTACTATAAAAACAACAATGTACAGACAAGTCCTGCACTTCTCTCTGGAGGCAGCGAGACTGGGGCTCGATCTGAATTTATGGTGGTGAAAAGTTTATGTTCCAGTGCCAAAGACTTTAGAAGCCTTGTACTTGGTCAGCTCTGGAGCTGTTTTAAATTTGTGTTTTTTGAAAAATAAGCATTTAGTCATCACAATTAACAAGGTGAATGTCTGCTCCAAGACTATAAGGAAGCAGTAAATCATAAAGATGAGTAAAGTCTTCTCTTCCAAAGGTTACAGTGTCAATAAAAATCCCTAAAGTGAAAAACGTATAAAGAGTCATAAAAACTTCTGGTTCCAACATAGAATTAATTTTCATTTACAGTACTATAAAAATTTTCTGAGTTATTGTAACACTACCCTTTCCAGCTGCATCTCTTGTATAGGGCAGAGACATTATCTCCCTAAACAAGCAGGGGTGGGTGGAGCATTTGGAGTGCAGTTCTTAGAGATTATAGAAACCAGACTATTGCACGATTCATCACACCTGCATAACTAGTACTGTAAACAACAGTCACCTGTGAGAATTCATTGTGCAAATGTTTCAAAACTATGGAAACATGGCTAGCAGGAATATTTATCTGTCCAGGTTGTGGACTCCTCTTCCCTGGAAGTATCCAAGGCCAGGTTGAACGGGGCATGGAGCAACCTGGGATAGAGGAAGGTGTCCCTGCCCATGGCAGTGGATGAAACTGGATGGGCTTTAAGGCTCCTCCCAAACCAAACCATTCCAGGATTTTATGATCCTATTATTTATCCAATTTCTTTTCTTTTCAAATCAGTAGAGTTAAAAACAGTGAGTGAAGCAAAAGAAGGATGGTAAATTCATGGAACTGTCTAAACCCATCACAAAAAGTATATAACCCATTCATGGCTGCAAAGCACTTCCTGTGGAAGCAAGACAAATCACTTCTTAATCCCTATAAACTTTTCAGAAACAATCAGGGACTGTCAAAGGAGTTGCAATTATTTACAAATCTGGGTGTCTTTCTCCTTCCAGCAAAAAAATTTATGTGAGAGCTCTAGGTGCTATTTCACTTTGATTGTCTTTCCACCTTTACATTTTATCTTCAAATAAAATGTTATTAATTCAATGTGAAAATGACCTAATGTCAGAGAAAGGCCTTTTACACATGTTTTTTATTCTTTATTTTTAAACAGCTAACCAGCCCAAGTGCCTACAACCAGGTACCCTACTTTGGAATATCAATTTTTGCTTTGCAGTGGTTGTGGTGGTGGGGTGACCATGGCTGGTTTTGGGATGGCCTGGTGTCCTCTGCTCTCAGCCACAGAAATATTTGCCCATATTTGCCCATATTTGTCCATATTTGCCCATATTTCCCCATATTTGCAGAGAACATTTGCTAGAAGGTTTCAGTAACCATTAAGATTTGCCTGCAAGACAAATTGTAGTTTATGGGGGTTTTTTTGCCATTGTTTGTGCATAAAATTTCTATTTAAAAAAATAATGATGATATTAAGCAAAACCACACTTTTCAGGTTCAGGAATTTGAAGATTACACTATACTTTTTATTATACTTATTATTATTTTATTACTACTAGCTGGAAAGATAATGCATCCCCAAAGTTTTACTGAAAGACTTGAAAAGGCCCCTAATTATGGAAAATATATCCATGTCTACTATTTTACCTTTTTCCTCTCTGCTCAAGTAGGTATGTTTTCTATTTAATTTATATTAGCAATAAGGTCTCCATTAAAATCAAAGTTAAGCAAAGAATAAAAAGGCTCCCATGTGTTTTGGTTTATTGACAAGTTTTTACCTTAGCCCAATTTCTGTCAGATCAGCACAGTTTTACATAAGCAAGTTTTAATTACCTGAAATGCAAAATTAATAGTTTCCTCCAGTTTTAGGATGACTTAAACAAACACTTATTTACTAAGATCAAAGAAAGCAATTAAAGATATTTGGGAAAATTTTAATTACACAAAGCATATTTGTATTTCTAACCCACAGCCAATTTAATTGAATGTTGTTTAAAAATGCATTATTCTTGTTCAAGGAGTGTATTAATCCTATAAGTTCCTGAAAAGCTTTAAAAAACTTACTTTTCACATTGTTTTCGAGCTCACCAAACAGCAAACCACAATGAAGTGACCTTGTGGCTGCTGCTTTCCTCATTTCTCTAGAGCCACCTGCTAGGTACTCAGTGTTCTTAAAGGCACACAAATGGTCACCAGGAGCTCAGATAAAACTCTCAGGAAGGGTCCAGGTATCAGTTTAAATTATACACCCTGACTAACTGTTAACCCAGCATTAATTTAGGGCTCCAAAATCTCCTGATCTTGATGTGTTTTATCCAAAGTGGACATTTCCCGAAGGGTTGGAACCAGATGACTTTTAAGGTCCCTTCCAACTCAAACCATTCTGTGATTCTGTGACTTTTCATCTGTTACTTGGCTTAGCTGCTTCTTGGACAACTGTGTCACCTGTGACATCCTTTGGCATAAATTCCAAACCTTCCTTGCCATTGTGTGTTTTCCATGCTGTGTCCCATGGAACGGCGCTGGAATCATCACCTCGCAGCCAACAGTCTGGGTAAGAGGAGAGTTCAGAGGGCATGTTGTAGTGGATTTGTCATCAGGACTTTAGCAGGAGCAAAATTTCCCTCTGAATCACATCTTGACTCCCTCCTGTCTCCCAGAGTCCTTAGAGTGGATTTCCCTTCTTTGGGATGCACCTTCTCACCACCAATGCAACCCTCTTCCTACCCAGCATGGATAAAGGCATCACCCAACCTTCCTTTCATTTTCAAGAGCTTCTACTGACCTTCTTGTGAGGAGTAGGAAGGGGAAGGTGGGTCTGCGGCCATCCCAAGGGGGGAAGGGAAGCAGAAGAAAGTCTGCAGAAAATAGCGCAGAGGAAAAGGCATTCTTCTGAACATGGTGGGATTCACCAAGGGTTGGACTTGATGATCCTGAGGGTCTTTTCCAACCTTACTGATCCTGTGATTATGTATTTCTGCACAGGACACTTAAGTCCCTGATTCCAGCAAGGAACACCCAGCAATGCAAGCTCACAGCATTTTCAGAGAGCCAGTCTCAGGGCAAGGGTAAAACCTGAATTTCTCTGTGCTTGGGGCTGTTCAATGGTTCAGGCTTTGCGCAGTTCAATCTCAGAGACTAGCGCTTTATTCAGGGTCAAACTCTAATTTTCCAAGAATGGAAAATTTTGTCTTTCCCTGTGATCTCTTAGCTGATGGAGCAACATAAGGAATGAAATGCTACTTGATATGAGGAAAGGTTCAGGAATCAACCAGGGGGTTGAAACCAGGTGGTCTTTAAGGTGCCTTGCAATAAACAATTCTGTGATTCCATGATTATATCTATGTGCATAATATTAAGGCATCTTCAAGGAAAAGTGACCCTGGAAGAATGCTCTAGGATAAAGACACAAAGTAATTCAATTAAAAAAAAAACAAACTATGAAGGAACAGCCAACCAAACAACTGCAATCTGCTTCATGTACGGCAGGAATTGTGTCTTCAGTTTTTGCTATTTTGGGTACTTGTACAGAACTTAGTTTGGATGTTTTTTTCCTTCGCTTCTGTAGATTTTAATCTGTATTAGTGTGAAACTAATGGATGAACTAGAAAGGCTCTGTTACAGAGAGAGAAATAGATGTAACACCTTCCTATTTACCCAGAGCAGGCAGCTTGTGATTGAGGAGAGAATTGACTATTATGCTATTCTGGCAAACATAAAGAGACATTTAAAAGGTATAACACCAGCTGCCCACGAAAATCCAGCACGAGGCAGCACTTTTTCATCTGGTGTTGTACATCTGTTTCCAGTGGCTCATCCAGCACATTCTCCTGCAGAGATAACCACACAAAGAGACAGAAATGGAGCATTAGTGGCAGGCAGAGTTCATCCTACTGCTTCTGGATTAGACATTGACAATGAACATTAATAGACCAAGCCACCTCAGTCTGAGCTGAAAATATCATTAATATAGTTGGTTCCTACACACTGTGAGGAATGAAGTTGCTGTATTAAAGTTTAAAATAAAATATGTCTTCTCCATGCAGAGGAAAAAGCTGTTTCGTATAGGAAATTTTTATATTATTGCTCCTTTCTTTTTAGTATCTGTTCTTACGTAAAAAATAAAGAAGGACACCTTCCAGGATGGGAACTCCATCACCTCCCTGGGCAGCCCCTTCCAATCCCTGGCCACCCTTTCTGTGAGGAAACTCCTCCTGATGTCCAACCTGAGCCTCCCCTGGCACAACTTGAGGCCATTTCCTCTCGTCCCATTCCTCGTTCCCTGGAAGTAGATCCTGACCCCCACCTGGCTGCGCCCTCCTTTCACCATTAGTAAAGCACAAATTCAGTACAGAGAAGAGCCCAGTGGGCCATATAATTTAATTCTTTATTTGTAACTCACTGTACTTGTTATGTCAAGTAACATAACAGCTCCACGGTGCTCGCTTTTAACTTCTGACATCCCAAGCTCTTCAAAGGCTTCCCTTACAACACTTTTTTTCCTAAGTCAGGCCCATGAGAACTCCTTAAAAAGAATAAATATGTGAGACAACGACTACACTATTGGGGAAACAAACCAAACCAACCCAAACATAAAGCAAAGCAGAAATACCATATATACTGAAATGTCAGTTAATTTTCTTTGTCGTACTTCTGCCACCAGAGGTAAAAAAAGAAAGGTTTGGTGACAAGCAAGAATGATTTAGTTCAACTTTTAAACAGAAATAGAAAAGATCCTTAAGCATATCATACACTGGGCTAAAATGTATTTCATTTTCAATCACTTACACAAAGCTGTTTTTCCCATAAATATGGTCTCAGTTTTGTATCAATATAATTTTTTCTGTACTGTTCTGCAGGGGCAGAGACACACGTCAACAATGTATGACAAAATAATGCTAACAAATGCTATGAGTTTATGGAAAAGGAAATATATCATCATGGTTCTGCAACTTTTACCTTTTCCAGTAAAAACACAGCCCAATTTTCACAGTGGGAACTCAGCACATCTACAGAATGCTCGAGCACTTTCTCCTTTAGAACATCAATCAATGTACTTAAATGTTTTTCAGACTAAAAATGGATTAGAATGCAAATTAAATTGAGTGAATTGGAGACACAATCCAAGTTAGCGGTCACATTACATCGGAGCAACAATTTAATATAATTTCTGCTCCTTCCTGAGTGCTTTTTATTAAGCTGCGTGACAGCTGGCACAGCTGGCCAGAACTGCTCCTTGGCTGTGCATCTTCGCTGCCAACCACTAAAGCAGCAAGGAAAAATAGCCTTTGCAGTGAATCTAAAAATACTGTAATATATACTATAATACACCATCTGAGCATTTCAGAGTTATTAATATATTTCTTTACCTCAGAATCAATATTGCTCTCTGTTTGAAAGGAAGAATAATGATAGAAAAGGCCTAGAGAGAAATTTTATCAATTACGACACTCATTTTCAAAGGTGATACTAGGACTTGAACAAATAAGCCCTGATGATTCTGTAGCCATACATGACAATAGGATTTACCTGGCTGTCTTGTTCAGGTGGCCTCAAAAGTTTTCGGATCCTTCATAATCTTGAGGATGCTCAGGAAAAGGGAGGGAGGAGAGGGAGCTGAATCGTTGTTTACAAGGCTGGAGGATTTTCTAGTGTAGCCCAGCACAAATAATCTTCTGAAGCAAGAAACGCTCTTAATTCTTCTGGGTTTTTTTCTTCATTTCTTTATCTTTTTTTTTTTTTTTCAGATAAATGTTCTGACTGCTGCAACATCCTTTTTCATTGCATTTGTAGCCCTTTTTCAAATTGAATCAGTGAAATTTTTTTGTATTTTTCTCCAGATGTAGGTGAAAGAGTGGAGAAGTCTGAGTTCATCCAGAATCACCTAAACCTGGCAAAACAAACCAGTCTGACATGGGGAAAGATGAGGAAAGGTCATTTGTATTTAGAGCTGTTTTCCTCAGCTTCAAAGGAACAAAAACCATCAAAATAATGCAAGGGAAGTTTTAAAGTGTAAAATCCAATGATTCTTTTTGTGTAAGACTTATTTTAATATCTAAATCTAAACTGTGTAAATATATAATTGTTTTATGCTGTACACTCCACAGACATGGGATTATTCTCGGTATTTAACTCATTGGAAGGGCTGAGCCTTTCAGTTGGAGTACTAACAACTTTCTTTCCCATCTTTCAATATTTAAATGAAAAGATTGATCTATTCAATCATCTGAACATTTTTCTTCGTGTTTTCCAGCTTGTGGCATAGCACCATATATTCCATTAGAGTTGGTTTTTATTTCATTTTGTTTTATTTTATTTTATTTTATTTTATTTTATTTTATTTTATTTTATTTTATTTTATTTTATTTTATTTTATTTTTATTATTTTATTTTATTTTCAAGATAGGAAGAATCTGGGTTTTTATGGGTATTAGAGTTTAACCACTTACCTGGTGTCAACACCAATGAAGTAACCACAGAATCCCAGAATCCCAGAATGGTTTGGGTTGGAAAGGAACTTAAACCAATTCCTTTCCACACCCTGCCCTGGGCAGGGACTTCTCCCACTCTCCCAGGTTGCTCCAAGTCCCATCCAACCTGGCCATCAAACCCTTCTTTTGTTCCGTCACCACGTGGCAAAGATGTTCTGTTCTCCAAACTCCCCTGGGTTGGTAATCCAGTTTNTCTCTTTCTGCCTGGGCACTCTCCAGCCACTCTGTCCCCAGCCTATAGCGTTGCAGGGGGTTATTGCGGCCAAAATGCAGGACTCGGCACTTGGACTGGTTAAACTTCATCCTGTTGGACTCAGCCCATCTATCTAACCATTCCAGGTCTCTCTGCAGAGCCCTCCTACCCTCCAACAGATCAACACACGCTCCCAGCTTAGTGTCATCCGCAAATTTACTAATGAAAGACTAATGGTTGCTGAGTTCACTCTGGGGACATGTTGCACCTGCACCACAAGTAAGACCATGGTTTCTGCTATCGCAGGATGTGCATCTGGCCTGGGAAAATCGATTTAAGTCCCACATTTTACCATGTTGCAGTCCTCAGTTTGGCCACAAACCTCTACCTCTGGTCTTTTCTGATTACAGACCTACAACTCACAAGATTCAGAATTCAAAACCTGTAGTGTCTCACACTGATGAATGAGAAACTAGACATTGTTTTTGAAAGGAAATAATGAAAATGTTTGATTGCTGTGTTTTTGGTTTTTTGCCTCAATGAAAACATTTGTATTTTAGAAGGATTAAATCAAAAGTGAGGGATTATTAATTTCCTTTACCTCAATAAGTACATAAGGAGATTACTTTCATTTCCATAAGCTAAGGAAATACATGGGTCTTTTGCATATGTTCCTTGACTTTCTCTTTGCAAAGCAAGTAGGAAGTAAAATCTAGATATTTTCCAACTCCATAAATTTATCTTTTTTACTACAGGGTAAAGAGAACTTTCTTCAAATATCGAAATGTCAAGAGCTATTCAATTAACACAGGCTTACCCTGAGGAAGGTGAGTTTCCACCAAAATGACAGTGGAAACTAATCCATGTATTTGTATTTAAAAAGAACTTGAAGAAGGGTTTAGAATGAACTTATTTGAGGTGACAGATGAGCTTTGTGAACTCATAGAAAACTTTAAAAATGTGGGGTTTGTGTATGTCTAGAAATTGAGATGGATAACACAGGCAGGTAAGACAGTCTTTGTTTCGTATCAGCTGAAGTATAACATAATTAATTGCCTTTAAAACCCCTCCTGTAAGTCTCCTGCACTGATGAGAATATATTTTTAATCCATGTGGAATCTTACACTTTTCACATTTTTCTCTATGCATTTGGTACAAAGTACCTGAAAAACCTGCACAAATTATATTCCGTAAATGCAGCCACTGACTAGAACATAGCATGATAATTAATGCTCATTAATTAGTTTTTTATTTGCTCTCTAACCCCTTGCCAAGGAACGAGTAATCCTCCTAATCCTCCTCCAACAGCCATGTCCTACCAATCCATCTTCTATGAAGTATGGCAGTGCTGCATTTTATTTCAGTATTCAAAGCAAAATTAACTTAAAAATCATACAGAAGAGATTTTTCCAGCCTGGAAACTCTGCCCGATATCCCTGTCTTTTATTACTCTGACCACGCATAACTCTCAAAGCTCAAGAGATTAATGACTTGTACATTGCTCAAGTCTTCAAGTAATAAAACTTAATATCCCAATCTTCTCCCACGTGCTTTCAAAAAATAGCACATCAAATAATTGACAAATTGAGACGTGCCAATTCTTCCTCTTATCAGCTGGGTTTGCCACGTAACAAAGTCCTCTCATCACTGTTATCTCACTGAAGTGGGATGAGAGTTTTGTGAAACCATCCCAGCTTGTGTGAAAGGTTTTTGCCTTGGTCTTCATGGAATCATAGATCAGTTTGAGTTGAAAGGGACCTTTTAGAGGTCTTGAGAGCATGGTGTTGGATCACAATAATATCACTAGAGCACAGGAAAAATCTGTTGTTTCATAGCCTTTTTTTTCATTAAAAACAGTGTTTATTAAAATCCTGCATCATAGGACTTCGAACACTTAAGACTGTAGTTTTCAAAGTCTGTGTTTATAATACTCCATATATTATTATATTCAAGATATTATTATTTTCAATGTGGAATTATTCAGTAACATTTTATTCAGTATTATTTTATTCAGTTTTATTTTATTCAGTTCCATTATATTTAGTATTATTATATTCAGTATGGAATAAAGAAAAGAGAAAGTGCCTGGCATAGCTGATGTCAGCTCAATATAAAGATACATTTGAATATTGCTTGGGTTTTTATTCCAAAGAGGACATTATTTGTGTAAAGTTACAGGGAGAAATGGGGCACTTCAACATGTCTTACATTACTTTTCTGTGATAATCTCATTGCCAATGGTGTGGCTTCTACATCACCATAATCCTTTTTTTCCCCCAACACAATCTTGCAAGTCAATACGGAACATAAAACTCTGAATAGCAGCAAGTTAAAATGTTTGTCTGACTGCTAGAGTGAATTAGAGTAATTATTACAAAATTAAGAGCTGTTGCGCTGCTAGAGTTGAGAAGTAATTTTTTAAATTACATTTCCTTGTGGAAAGGATGTATTGTCCGAAATCTTGAAGCATTCCCAGAAAAGGTTGTGTTTTGCACTAAGCGTTGCCAGAAGAGGCAGGATTAAGCACATAATTCTTTGTCACTGCATCTGTTCAAGTCCCCACTGCCCTTTGCTTGCAGAGCACTCTCCAGGTGCTGAGCACAACAGAAAATTCAATGCTCCTGAAATCTCCGTAAAGAGCCCAAACCTGTGAGGCTCTGGGTTAGGATCACTGGTAAGGAAATGTAAACCCCCGAGGACTGAGGGGTCAAATGGGCTCTGGGTGGTCCCTGGTCAGGGCTGTAGGGCTGAACCCCAGCAGAAAGAGCTTTTTGGGGTTCAGTGGGACACCCCCACACTGCGCAATGCCAGGAGAGTTAGACGAGAGAACAAGGGGACAGGGTAGACCCCAGCTCAGTTCAGAAAGTCAAAAAAATTTTTTTTAAAATGCTTAAACTGATCTTTCTAAGGGTATTTGGGAACCGAAGCCTCTCTTTCTTATACAAAAATTTCTCCTGGCAGAGAAGATCGTGGTTTCAGATACAAATACCTACATTTTTCCTAAGCCCAAGCTGGTTATTCTATCTGTGAATAACGGCAGTTTAGGAATTATCCAAGCCTCTCCGCAGACTCATAGCAGGTAATACCTCAGCTTCCTAAAGGAAGGAAAGGTAGAAGCTCCTTTAAAGTCAGAAACTCTGTTATTATTTTCCTTAAACTCAAGAAGGAACTATGTTGAAAGGTTTTCTCAAAGCAAATTGAAAGAAGGCTCCTCCCAGGGCCTTAGCAGTTCAATAGCCTAATCTTTGACCTTTTATTTCATGAAGAGCCTCAGTGTAGATTTTTTAGGAATAAATGAATCTCAAATTCACTGTGTTTTTTTAGTTTTTTGGGTGGTTTTGGTCAGAAAACTATTCCTGTTCTTTAACATAGGTGGCAATTTGCTTCTTGAGGAAAAAGCAAAGCAGATTACAAAACAGCCACATATTTGAAATGATTTGTTTGGGGAATAACACATCATCTGTGCTCAGCAGCACATTTTTGCACTCCTGATAACTACGTGTGAAGTCCTTTAATCAGTACATTTCACACATACTTTTGTTCAGCTCTATTTTAGATGGTTAAATAGGTAGTTTTGAATTTGAGTTGGTTGTTTTTTCTGTTTAGTGCATACTTTGTCATAATCACTAGTGCTGGAATCCACTGGAAAAGGAAAATAAAAAAATCGCAATATACTGAAAGCTTTTGCTATTGGAAATCTCCATTTTTTTACATAATAATTGTGCCTTTTATTCTGAGCTGTATGCATCTCTACGTGGTGAAAAAGAATGAATAACAGGAGGAAGGAGGTTTTGTGGGGTTTTTGAGTACAAGGCTGCTGTTTCTGGCTAACTCCAGGACATACACAGTAAAGTGAATTAGTAGATGTTGCCCTTTTCCATTGCAACTTTAAAGAAAATAATTGAGAATCACAGCAGGGGGAAGCTGCAGTGGTTGGGCAGATAAGGGCACCCTTCAGAGCTAAAAGAGGAGATGATGCCTGGAATTGTCTGTGTTCCACCAAAGCAGAGAACCGTTTCACTCATAAGCATAAAAGCATATAAAGTAGGATTAAAAACATGAGCTCATAATAGTAATTACTAGAGTGAAATCAGGACACAAATACAGCATAACTGAGGGATAAAATCTAGGGGTTTTTTTTTACCTAATGGCTCAGTAAATATATTATTGCTATCTCCA
This sequence comes from Melanocharis versteri, assembly GCA_013397845.1. NCBI lineage: Eukaryota > Metazoa > Chordata > Aves > Passeriformes > Melanocharitidae > Melanocharis > Melanocharis versteri. Next base: position 109,693 of record VZTG01010139.1, on the reverse strand, counting down.
GGAAATGGTCTTGAGTCTTATCTCATCTATCCCTGTGCACCACTGCAGTCCTGGCCTCTTGGGCTTGTCTTCGGCTTCTTGTCACATCTCTTGGTACAACCTGCACTTCACTGGGGACAACAGCAAACAGCTTAAAAATACTGGCGTGGAGTCAAAACAGAAGCCCAGAATGACAGCCAGGTCAGTTATGGGATTGCATTGAAAAAATGACACAGAACGAGAGGAAGTGGCCTCAAGCTGCAACAGGGAAGGTTTAGATTTGGTATCGGGTAAAGAATTCTTCACGGGAAGGGTCGTCAAGCATTGGCACAGGCTGTCCAGGGTGGTGGTGGAGTCACCATCCCTGGAAGTGTTGAAAAACATATGGGTGTGACACCTGGGGCCTTGGGTTGGCAGTGACCATGGTGCTGGTGCTGGTTGATGGCTGGACTTGATGATTCGAGTTCCTTTCCAACCTTAACAATTTTGTGGTTCCACCCTATGACTGTAAAAGTAACCTCGAGAACCGCCAAAAGGCTGCTTTTCAAGCACGCCAAAAAGGAGATAGAAGCAGCTAAGAAAAAGCAAACCAAGAGCCTTAGGGTGGCTGCCCTGGCCTGGGAAACTCATTCCCAGCAGGACTGGGCACTGCGGAGTCTGGGAAAGAGCAGCCAAGCCTTGAGAACCATCCAAAACTGAATCGTCTCTTAAAGGAGACGATCTCAAACTGGGAAGGGAGGGAGAGGAGAGATGTTCCTTTCAGTTTTGGTTTCCTTCCTCAGTAAGCCCTCGAGCCTGACGTGCCTGACCTCAGCACCCAAAGCCATCGAGAAGACAGCAGCGCTCCGGGGAAAACCAGGGCCAGCTGGCTCCGGGAATTCTCCGAGGGGTTTTGTTCCTCCTTGCCCCTTCCCAGAACACGCTGTATATCCTGTGAGGAGAAAACTTTGTCTGTCCCGTGAAGATTTCCCAGCCTTCACTCCTTGCTTGTTGAGGACAGCCTTTAGCTGCCCATCCCCTCTCACATCACAGCACCCAAACTCCTGGCTCTGCAGTGTCCCTGGAATACCTGTGATATCCCTTACCCTGCCTGATGCCACACACTCGTCCTTCCAACCCAAAAGGGTTATATTTGTAGAAAGAAAAGGCCTGGAATCCCTAATCTGAATGTATATCAATGAAAAAGCCAGGGTTCATTCAATGACTGAATAATTTCAATGAGCTTTGGATGTGACCATTCACTCATGAAAATGTTACACAGGGAGAAGTTTTTATGAATTTAGGGCCTCTTGCCATAAGCCTCAAAATTCCCCTTCTAAAAATTCCTGAGATGAAATCTCTCTCTTGTCTTTACTTTCATTTCACTTTACTTTCAGAAAGAAGGAATCAAGTGCATGTTTTAAAAAACAAAGTGCTGTAAAATAAGCAAAAAGGTCTGTCTGTAAAGGAAACCTTTGCTCCAAAATCTAACACTCTATCACACAAGACAAAAAGTGATAGATAAATGTCTTAGAATAAGGGTTTATTTAAGTTTCCAAAAGATGCTGCTCTAATGTAGGAGAGAAAAAGTCAGTGAGTAGTTAAAATGCAAAACCTAAGCCTTTGATTAAACATTTTTAATCATAAACTTATCTGAAAAAAGGTCTTGTGAAAAATAGTGAAATTTTTCAGTGACTTGCCTTGAAGTGTGATGAATCATTGAAAGGAGAAAAAAAAGTATGGAAATATAAGTACAAAATAATTAATTAGTGCTGGGTATTTTGTAGAGATTTGTTTAGATGGAACCAATAATTAAAAGTGAATGCATATGAAAATCTTTGTATTTATTATAAAGGAAGGGAGATGGGGGTGACAATCCTGTCCAATGCTTAAATAAATTAAAATAGGGCTCAAAACCATGTAAAGACAGAAAAGGAAGAATGAAAGTATGAAATAGCAGTCATACTCTGCAGCTGATTGGAAAACCAAGTTCACAAATAAAGCACTATGGCTTACAGGATCAAGAAGTTGAAAAATTGACTGTGATTGATGCAGTCCTTTATTAAGACAAATATAGTTCCATGTTAGAAAAAGCTTCAACTTCCTAAATAAAAGTCTTGCATCCCCAGTGGAATAGAAGATTTTAAGAACCTGTAAATAGCGTTAAACTTTTTCAAAATGAAGTAGTTTATTAGACAGATGAAGCACCTCTGCTGTGAGGAAAGGCTGAGAAAATTGATATTCTTCAGCCTGGAGAGGAGAACCTTCAGGGTGACCCAGCTGTAGCCTTGCAGGACATGAAGGAGCTGACAGGAAACATGGAGAGAGACTGTTTAAAAGGGCCTGAGTGGCAGGACAAGGGGGAATGGCTTCCCACTACACAAGGTAGGGTTAGATGGGATACTGGGGAGGAATCCTTCCCTGTGAGGGTGCAGAGGCCCTGGCACAGCGTGTCCAGAGAAGCTGTGGCTGCCCCTGCATCCCTGGAAGTGTCCAAGGCCAGGTTGGATGGGGTTTGGAGCCACCTGGGACAGTGGAAGGTGTCCCTGCCCATGGCAGGGGGTGGCACTGGATGGGCTTTGAGGTCCCTTCCAACCCAAACCATTCTGGGATTCTCTGATTATTTATTTTCTTTCCCTCCTATTCCCAATGGTACAGCACAATTTCTGCTGTATCAGCACAACTTCCAGGACCCCAGGACATGGATTTAGTTCAAGCTTAACTTCAAGCCTATGGCCTGTTTTTAATGCTGTTTTGGCAGACTGAGGACAGTGGAAGGTTGCTTTTTCCCAAGAGGCACAAAATGATGGCGTTTAAGCTCTACCTCCTGTAATCAGATTGAAGAACTCCTGTGTTTCTTTCTGTCCCTTGTCTTGTCACTGGACAATTTCAACTTCATGGAAAGAATTTGGTTTGGGCTCAGAATTAGGAACCTCTTTGTAAAAACAAGCCAAACTTAGCACAAAAATACCTGATGAGGTTTTATTATCAAAAAAGATTTAACACAACTTGACTTAGATCTGAATCCATGGAACAATATTTCGAGGGGGTAGAGGGGAATAGTTAAAACAATAATGAGGAACATTATGAGTTTATTCAGCTGTTTCAATTTCTTAATTAGATGTCATAGTTGATTGCAGTAGGTTCAGGATGTTCTGTGTTCTCCACACTAAAACTTCTGATGAAACAATCATTTTAATTATCTTTTTCTGCATTGCTGCCCTGATTTCTGTGCAAAGTTATTGGACATAAAGCCAATTTTTAAAACAGAGATAACTCTATTAATTTATGGATGTGTGTGTGTAGAATTGATTTGATTTCCAAAATAACTACAGTTACAGAGAGATGTACTGACAAATACCCCAAAGTCTCAGTGTGTCTAGAATACAGCCCATGAAACTGGAATTTCACAGACTCTTCCTCCATATCTGAATAATTTCACCTTGTGGGAAGAAACAATGATCAACAGTATCTATGAACTTCTTGATTTCTCCCACTATAGCTAAATAATGAAATAAACTATAATTTACAATAAGAGGGGGGTGAATTCTTTGTCCTCTGCTACTAGTCCTGAAAATTGTAAATGAATTCTTTTCCCTTCATCCTTTTCCCATGACCTGCCATCTTTTCCCGATGTGTAATTGTCAGGAATGTAATACCCAAGCAGATGGAGCTCCTGCAAGGTTTGAGATTCACCCTACATTTATGCTAAGTGACAGTTGCAGCCAAGTGAAAATAAAGCAGCTTCACACCGTCTGATTCTGCCTAACGTGTCAGTCCTGCCTTTAAAGTGAATTAACAGGAAGTTCCTCACATTCCGACAAATTAGAGAAAGGTTAATTGGGATTTGATTCCAGATGTTCCAGAGAAGGATATTACACTTTCCTGACCTGAACCTAGAATTCAAAGCAGAGCCAGGAGCTGCAAATCTGGTGCAATGGAGGGGTTTAGTACGTACCCAAAATGTGCATTAAAAACCAATCCTGATATTGTTGGAGACCAAAGGAAATGTGTCAGATTCAATATACTCAGCTTTGACTTTCTTTGATGATTGAAATAACTGCAGGTTTAGAAGGGAGGAAACGTGGAAAAGGCCTTTTTTTTTTTAATGGTAGCATTTTATCTTGGAAAAATGAGTGTGTGTTCAGGGGTAGATGACAGCAAATTGTGAGGATGATCTCTGTCTTACACTCCTGAAACAAAGGAAATCAAAGATACAAATTTGATCAATCCTGAAAAATCGAACTAACAAAATTTGTAAGGCAACAAAATAGGATGAAAGTTGAAGAGATGTTTAGGACTAGAAAAATTACACATAAAAAGCTATTTAGAAAACAAATTTCATTCCATGTGAAACACTGCGATTTAAGATTTCTGAAAAGAAAAATCTGAATTTTTTTGAAATTCAGTGGGTAGTCTGAATTGATTCAGTACCATTGAAAGTGTCGCTACGTAAAATAACAAATAGGGTTTTATAAATATTTCAGCTTTTTCATGTATACATTGAAATGTCAAAACTTTTTGTACATATAAAGTTTTTTAGACAAAGCTTTTTTAAAAATAAATTTTTATGCATATAAAATGTCAGAATTTTGATAGTGCCATATATCATCTGCCATCAGTGTAATAAAATCTACCTTTTTATACTGATGAGCAAGCTAAAAGAAAGCTGAGACAAACAGACCTTTTTTATTGCCAAGTTAGTGAAAGGAAACAAAGGAAACCACCTTTCTGAATATTCCTTTTGTATTTGTTAAAGCAATCCTAAAAACTTTTGGTTTTAATGAAATTCCATTTCAAACTAAACGTTTTGGGGTTTTTTTTCGGAGATGCTTTGGTTATTAGAATATACACTCCCACCATGGACAAGTTATTCCAAACATATCCTGTTGATGCCTGTATATTCATTTAAATCAGCAAATATCATTGTCAGATTGTTCCAGTCAACAAATTAGGTGGGTTACACTTATTTTTCTATGTAATAAATAAATAAATAAACAGACAAATATATAAAATAAAGTTGTAGTCTGATTCAACTTTGGGTGATGAAGAACTGAAGTAAATAAATAGATGTTGAGTCAGGGCTCTTTTCAGTGCTTCAGACTTATCCAATTACCCTCCTGTAGTGCAGTTCATGATGGAAGTGTTTTATTTTGATTATTTTAAAACAAAGATAGTGAAACTCATTAAACTACAGCAACCCCAAAACTGAGCCTGTGGAGCTGAGCATGTGGAACTTCAGAAACAGAGCATGTGTGGCATGAAACAGAGAATATTTTTGATATTTGATATTGTAAGACTTTACAAGTCTTAAAACACCTAATCAGTTTGCTAAAACTTCTTAACAAGATGTTTTTCGGGGAGATTCTCCAACTCAGTGAAAGTCAAACTCTTCTCAGCGCCAACCAGGTTTAAGTTCCACCCTGTACTTGTTGCTTATAAAGATTCCTGTCCTAGGTCACAATGTAAGATGTGCCCAGAAGTTTGTATTCTATCACCATCTTCATAAGCTGTTAAAACCCGGTGGGACAGTGTTCCCCATCTCCTTCGTGACTCATCCCTGATAAACTCTGGGGGTGTCTTCTGTTAATGGGCCAGCTGTTAAACTCAGGTGGGGCAGTGTTCTTTATGTTTCCTATGACCCATCATCCCACTGTGAGATGCTCCGCCCAGAGGGAGGAACCAAGCATTCCTACCTGGATATAATCTGAGATTTCAAACACCACAAGCAGCCTTTTCCACCGGATTCCGAGAAGACTAGACCCTTCTACACCGCTAGTGGACCTTCAGAGGAAACCTACACCCTCCTACAGGATCACAGCTTCAACAGAACCATGACTCCAGGAGAACTGCAGCCACCATTTAATCGGACTGCTACCAACACCCTGACCGACAGGGTGTCAGGTTGTATTCCAACTCTGTCAGTGGTTTTTTTTGTACTATTGCATTTATTTTATTTTTTCCTATTAAATTGTATTTCTGTCTTGGAGTCTCTCACTGGTTTGCTTTCAAACTAGTACAATTCTTTTCCTATTTTTCACTCAAATGACCTGTATTCCTTTAATGTAGATATTTCTTGTTCCTCAATTACTATATGATCTCTCAGGCTAAGATCGATTGAAAATTTAACATCGAAAAATGGGAAAATTATTGCATTGAAAATTTTCATAGAACAAAAAGAGGGAAGGAAAAATTTGGGGGTGGGGCTTCAATCCATGGGATACCTAAGGAAAATGCCCCATTGGTCTGCACATCCACAGATTTCAATATTAATATAATCATAACGCCCTTCTCACACTGAGAAAAACGAGCTGCAACCTCTTCTGCAAAAATAATCTTCTCAAAGAAATCTGCTTTCTGTTTATTTGGTTACTTATTCGATGATTAT